>CM026072.1:4425541-4978041 GCA_014839685.1 Anableps anableps
ACATGAGAAGCTGGAGAAATACCAAGAGCTCAGGGAAGAACTGGAAAGAGTCTGGGAGGTGAAGGCAGCTGTAGAGCTCCTGGTCATCAGAGCACTCGGGGCAGTGACTCCCACACTGAAGAAGTGGCTCCAACAGATACCTGGAGAAACATCTCAGTCCAGAGGAGAGCAGTCCAAGGAACAGCTAAGATACTGCAAAGAACCCTTAAGCTCCAGGGTCTCTGGTCGAAGACCATAGCTTAAGATGAAGAGCTGGGTGGGCGGGCGAGAGACTAGATTTTATTTTTTCTTTTTCTATATGCTTGCACACTGTTGAAGTTTTACATGGTCCATCTGGATGTTTGCGGATGGTCTCCATATCAAAAAGTTATAGTTCTAAAAACAGTAACCTGCCTTGTAAACTCATTGCACAGGAAGCTGAGTTTATTAGCAAAATGTGTGCTTGGTAACTCTGTGACGTTTGCTTGGTTTTGTCAATTCTTGGCAACACAGAAAGCTCAAGTTCTGGTTCTGACTCCCCCAAAACTGCAGTGCGTGTCCACCCATGTCTAGAGGTGCAAGTAGACATGGGTGGACATGTCATGTATTTTTGACTAGGGGAACAATACATATAGATACATGAAACAATCTCACCACCAGGATGCAACAGTTTTGCATTCCTTAAACTGGACATGTCTGATCTAGAAATACTGTGCAAAGAGAAATGGTCAAAGATGTCTCTCTCTGTGTGCTGCGATTGGGGCTAGTTTCTTAAAACATGACAAAGTGCAACAGCAGATATTTTTTGCTCGATTTACTGAGAGAGACACTTTTCCTTTTTGGGGAAAGATCAGCTCTGTGTCAGTTTGTTGATAGTTTAACTTGCCTCAGTCTCAAGATATGCTGATAGAAGAAAAGACGCTGACAGATACTTTTGGTTCCAAGCAAAGAAAAAAATAAAACAATTAATTTAATCTTAAGGATTTAGAAACAAATAACAAATAAAAGCTTTTGAACCCTCATTTTTTTCAGCTAAAAAAGAGGAAGAGGTTGTGTATGATGAAGTGAAGACACCATACCCAACAGCCCAGCAAACGTCTAACACAAATGGTAAGTTGTTAAAAAAAAATACATACTTGCAACAATAAAATTATTGCATGTATAAACTCTGCAACGACAGGCTCAGTTATCTTTGCAAGTGTCAGTTCTGATTAACACTATTAGAAAGGAAGTGATTATTGTTCCCATGGAAACTGACACATTTGACTTACCTTTTTTTATTCTTTCCCCAACAGCAGTAAAGCCATTGAGTAAGCTGAAACTATGAGTATCATCCCCTTACAAAAATATGTTTAGTCCTACAAATAACTGTTAAAGTACAGTAACCAATGGTGCTGTTAGTAAACTCACCATGACACACTGTGGACTATTAGAAGGAGATGATCTGCATTTATTCTAACAGTGGCAACAGAAAATCACAAAATGCTGCCTGCTTTGGTTACCATGCAAAAAATCTAATATAAAGAACTGAAATTAACATAACTTTCTGTAATATTTAGAAGCTAATCTAAGTTCATCTTTATCATGGACACCTATCAAGTGGAAATATAGAAGGAAGGACTTGTAAAAACAGACAAGTGCTTTTCAGCAGACATCATAGTCTCAGGCTATTTAAATAAAGAAATACAAAACACTTAGACTACAGAAAACATTTTATGCATTAAAACAAAAGAAATGTGTGTATTTGGAGAGGATGTTTAGTTGATCCAATTCCAAAAGCAGCACCGTAGAACTGGTGCTATATGCACTATATGCACATAACTGTCAAACAACAATCATCACTTGATATCGCTGATGACTGATGTTTGCTGTTTTGATTAATTTCAATGACATTTTAGTTTCTAATATCATTCTGTTATTGTTTCATTTTCTATTATTACCATTACAGGACATCCTTATCTCTCATAACAACCCAAACCTTAAAACTACACTAGCTTCTGAAAAGTCAGGCGTGATATCTTTGCAGGGAAAATTTTACATGGCAGGCAAAGGAGTGGCAAGATGTCTGGTCAGGGTGGCATTTCTGGGGCTCCTCGGGGAAGTTGTGAAAATTCCTTAAATAGAATCAACAAAATATTCACAAAAGCACTTGAAAACGATTTATTGTATCCCTGTCTCTTCTAGTAAAACAAAATATAAATGTCCTTGTCTCATCTGCCAACATATAAAAAGTGCTCACGTTCTTTAACTTCCTTGAAAATGTCCATTCACTTATCATTTCAGCTAAAGATCCCAGACTCTCACTTCAGGCCTCGGGTTTGCTCATAAGATCTAGGCTCTCATTACATTTACTTTGTTTTGAGAGGATTTTCTTTCAACATGGCCTCATTGAGAAATGTTTTGAGCAGTTGTCAAAAGTTAAATTTACCCCAGAGCTTTAATGTAATTTTGCTTTTTAATAACATGTTTTTTTTATTAAAATCTCCTTTCATTCTGAGCACAGATGTTTTTTTAATATCCATACTTTTGCACTCACCCCATGCTGTTATTGCATTCATATGTTATCTGTAGAGGTGGGTAACAACTAGCTACATTTACTCATTTACTTGAGTAACTTTAAAATATATATACCTTTATGAATAGTTTTACAACACCATATTTTTTACTTTTACTTGAGAAATATTATTTTTCAAGTATCAGTAATCTGACATTTGTAAAATTTCTGGGAACTCTACCTCCTGCAAGGAACTTCATTGAAAGGAGAACAAACAGATTTAAACCAAAAATGAACAAGACTCAGACCTGCAGTTCATGTTAAAGTGAGACTTCATGTTTGTACACGGCGACATTGTTCTCATGTTAGTTTCTATCTGCTGAGCCCTTTGGAGATCAAGAAAATACAATAAACACTATAACGATATTCTCTGGAGTTATTTTACCCTCTTCTAACATATACATACTTTCTACTGTAAATATGAGTTTAACAAGTTTTAAAGTGAAAACAAATTTATTTGAAAAAGTGTTTCTTCTACCTAAATTTGTAATTGTATAATTAGGTTAATAATTTATGTTAATTATTTTGATTTAGTCTTTAAAACACCAGTGTTTTCACATAACTCTTCATTTCTTTCTGATGACTTCATTCTTAAATATTAAATGAGATGTTCTGATGAGGTACTCTTAAGTTGTCTTTTTTTTTTATTTTTTTTTTTTATCAAAAACGTATTTACTCTTATTTGAGTAATTTTTTGGATGGCAAGTTTTTTACTCTTACTTGAGTGAAAATATGTTTAACTACCGCTACTCTCACTTGAGTACAATTTTTGTCTACTCGACCCACTTCTGCATGCATATAAAGAGTCAAAAAGTAGGAAAAATGACAGCTTTGTTGAATGTTTGGGAGAATCTGTAGAAAACAAGAATAATTAAATTTTTTTATTGAAAAATAAAACTCTGCCACCGTTCTTTGCCAAATGATGACAATCAATTTTATTACATTTTTTAATTAAAATGTTTCAGCATAAAACAATGCACACTGAAGCAGGTTTCTCTTGCTGTACATAACTATTACCCTTATAAAAACTGCATGTCGTATATTTTCTGATTTGTATCTGCAGGACTTCTGTCAGACAAGGAAGCAGAAAGAAGTCGCTGGTATCAGAAGCTGGCTTGTTGCTTTGGAGGTCTATGTGTGATTTTGGTGATGGCCGGCACTGGAGTCAGTGTTTACTGTAAGTATGTGAAATATAAAGTTCGTGAATGAGGTTCTTTTATCAGGACAATCAGAAACTCGGATAATGTGATGATCCAAAAAAACTGAATAAATGTGGGAAAACAGTCAACATGTTCTGGAGACATGAGCTCCCTTAGTTTAGAAGTACAAATGAAAAATTCCCACATATATATTTAAATCTAAATTATCACTAGACGGTTCATAACATGTTGGTGTTTTGCAGTTTTATATCTTCACAAGAGTGATGAACGGGAGCTGAAACAGCTGAAAACCAGCCAATCACTCGTGCTGGAGGAAAATATCAACCTGACAAATCTCAACAACAAACTCAACAAGGATTTCAACATCCAGGTTGAAAACTTGACACAACTCAACCACAAACTCAGCAACATCAACATCCAGGTTCACAACCTGACACAAGAAAAACAAAACCTGACGACAGAACTTGGTCAGGTTAAAAACAAAAACCAGGATCTGCAGACAGAGAAGGAGAAACTCACAAAAGAAATAAAAACCTTGAACAAAACTTGGAATGAGCAAAACGTCAGTCGAGCTCAGCAGATCATTGATGAATACTGTCCCAAAGACACGAACAACGGTATGTTCAGATCCCCTTGTGGTAAAAGATTACCCTTAATAATAATTATATTGACCAGTCCAAATGTTTATTAGTTGATCTCTGTTGTTTCAGTGAGACGGTGTAGTTCTTGTCAGAGAGGCTGGACTCACTATCAGTCCAGCTGCTATGTAGTTAATAATGCTAAACCTGCGGATCAGAAAACCTGGGAAGAAGCACGAGAAACCTGCAGAGGAAGCAGTTCAGATCTGACTGTTGTTGGTGATGAAGAAGAAAAGGTAAAGACAGAGCTGGAAACTGTTGATGTGAATTACAAATATATTTTCAACACAAACTGTTGGTCATGTAAGTGAAGTAAATATGTCATCATTTTATCTCATTCTCCACAGAAGTTTGTTGATGGCACAAGTTGGACTGATTCAGGGATTAATGGATACTGGATTGGTCTCAGAGCTGAAGGAGGGAAATGGAAATGGATCGATGGAAGTGACCTGACCAATCAGTGAGAGACACATTATTTATTAAACTTTGTATAAAACAAATCTATCAGCCTTGATCTAACAGATGTTCTTCCTCAGAGCCTGGATGCAGCAGCAGCCTGCAGCTGATGGTCAATGTGTGACTTCTCTCCAGAACCGAGGATGGAAACCAGTGAGGTGTAATGACAGGAACGCCTGGATCTGTGAGAAGAAGCCTTTAACTGTTTAAACATGAAATATTCTGATTTCTAGATGTTATTTGGAAAACCTGAAATAAAATATATTATAACTGTGGTGTTATAGTTGTTTAAAAAATGTAAACAGTTACAGTTGATCTTTACCATAGAAATAAAATGTTGTAATTAAAATATTTTATTTATAGTAATTGTAATAATTTACGCTGTAATATTGCTTTGTTTGTCCATCCTACCTTTATTGGACCCACATAATTAGTATTTGAGGAAGATACCAGAATTTAGAAAAAGTAATTCTCTCAAGTTGCCACAAAAGCATTGATTATTTAACACATTGAATGTTCACTTTTGCCGTTTGTTTCTGGGCCTAATACAAATATTCGGATTCATGAAAAAGAGGTTGAGGACTGATGTATTTCCTGGTTTTCAGAGAATTTTTCACAGTCAATGATTTGTGGCCAGCAGGGGGCGCTGTATTGTTTAAAAAAAAAAAAAAAAAAAAAAAAAAAAAAAAAAAAAAAAAAAAAAAAAAGGCTGGTGCCATGAAATAATTAGATCTTTTTAAACGTTGAGCTGATGTATCATGTTAAATATTTAGGTGCTTGTTTTAACATTGTTATTGTGAATAAAACTAATGTCTGTATTGACAGTGACAGCATGGGAGAAAGACAGCATTTATTCAAGAGATACCACTCACTCCTTTGACACAGTTTATTGTATTAGTTTTTGTATAGGTGGCAATACTGTTCCATTTCAGTCATGAGAACCTCTGCTTTCCTGCTCATTTTGCCCTCTGTAAGGTGGCAATAGGGCATACATACTGACAGGTGGCAATATTGCTATATTTCGACCATGAGATTCTATATGTTCTAACATTTCTAGACACTTTCATCTATCATGACACTCCCTTGGCTGCCAAATCCAGGAAGTGAACAGGCAGTGCATTCTGCTGGAGAAGACCACGTCTTCTCATGTTTTTCTCTGCTACTGAGAAATCTTTGATAGAACCAAAGCATTTTCAAATCTTTTCACATCATACAGAAATATTTCCATCATGGGACAATTAAGGATATTTCTATTCTATTCTATCTTTGTGGTGCGTAATTGACTCTGTGATTTTGATTTCAATGCAATATGACTCTTGGTCAAAATTCCCGAAGACAATATTTGTAACTTTTTTTGTACAGCTTACCAGGGAAGAAGAAAAAAAGGTAACATTTTACTTTTTCTAATGCTGGGGTTAATCTAGGAAAAGTCATCAAATCTGAAAAAAATATAATCGAAAATTATAATTTAGGGTTATTTTTCTGCTTTTAAACTCAGTTTCGGGATTTTATGACCCGAAGGCAAAAGGAGGGTTAAGAATAAAATTTCTGTCTTATTGTTGTTTCTTTTTTTTCCCTCCTCATTACTGTTCTCATACATTGTTTTAAATATTTTGGAGTTAATGCAGGAAGAATCAAACAATAAAATAAAAATATCAAAGAAACAAAAATTAGGTTAAAAATGTTTATTTTACATTTTAGTTACCTGGAAAACAGCTTCTAGAATCCTAGAATACCTAGAAAGGCTAAATGTACAAATAAACCAAAATAGGGGCATTTTAATGTTATACTTTGTTCATATTTCCATAATTCATGACACCAACTCATTAAGGTCAAACCCAAGTTAAGCAAACCAAATTCAAACCAAAAAAGTGATGCAAATCTGAGACCAGGTGGGAACCAGAATTATACGTATACCTGCGTTATTTTCCTGGGAAACAAAGGGATGACGGCTGGATCTGTGACCCATTTGGAATCAACATGTAAATAATTGCTTTTTCTAGTGCAGAGGTCTGAAACCTTGACAATCCTGAAAGCCATTTTTGCCTCCAGTCTGCTTAAAAACTGGTTTCAAGCCGCAATTGTGATACAACCTTTTGAAATTTTTGGTACCACTATTGGAAATTTGTTGTCATTTTTAAAGAATCATCATTTTATTTCTATTTTTATTGTTTTAAAACAAAAAGATGAAACATTAACAAAAAGTTAATGGATACATTTTTCTTCTATGGGATGTTGATATTTATGGAAAATTAGAGTCTTTCTGTTGTGGAGATTCAATTGTAATTATTCCATAAAAGAAATGAAAAAAGACTAAAACCTGCATTTGTTACCAAATATTTTAAAACATTAATTGGATCTTTATCATTGTTTGTCAAACTTGTGAGATGCCATTGTGTAAAGACACTTGTGGCTCCAGAGTCGCCGGTTTCAGACCTCTGGTGAAGCTCCAGACTTTGAGGCTCTCATCAGAAGCAAACATGTTCAGGTCTCTCATTAATTCCTCCACACTCAAGTCTATGACGTTAGCTTTACACCAAAGGTTGACTCCAGTGCTGCTTGACTTTCATCAATCGGTCAGTATTTAGCTACTTATAAAAGAAAACATGCATTTGAATGCTTTTGAATTACAGTTCTTTTTTTTAGTTTGTGGATTAAAAACTGCTTCTAAGGAAGGTGAAGATTTTGTTCTATGCTTTATTTATTGGTGGTTATAGTTTCAGTGAGAGGATTTTCACCTGAAGCTAAATAATTTAAGTTTTTTAAATAGACTTCTCTGTAGTTGCACTTTTTAAATTCAAGCATTTTTTTTTAAATGAAAACAGAAAACAAGTTTGATAAAAATGATATTTATTTGTCCTAATATGGTAGCAGCACTGCTGTTTACATTTTTTGTCAAGCTTCATCTTTTCCAACACCAGTACAAACTCATAATCTGGTGGATGACATTATGATTGAAATGTATTTTTCATCAAGTGCTATCAGGAGTTGAGTTCTGTCAGGGACTCTGATAACTATCATGCAATAATACCTTGATCTGGACCAGATTCAACACCTGCATGCAGATTGGGAAAATCCATACATACAGTATGAAATGTCCATATATTTCACACTGATGTGTACTGTCCAACAGTGACAACAGAGGTAATATACACAGTTTGCATGTAGAGCATCAGTGCAGGTGAAAAGAAACAACTACAGTATTTATTTAATCTATTATTAATTTGCAGACAGTGGGAAGTTAAAGTCAAAGATCCACTTTTGGTCTTCTAAAAACAGCCACTTCCAGGGTTTAACCCACTGTGGGATGGTGTGACTTATGTGTGAAACTTTGTGAAAAAGGAAAACAGAGTAACAGACGTCTTCCTGCTTTGAGACTGCAAAGGTTAAACTGTATTTGTACAGTATCAAAATTTACAAAAATTATATGTGCTTTGAATACAGTTGCTTAACTGGCCCTTTAGAACGACAGTGGCTCCACTCACTGAATTCTGACTGTTTTATAGAAACAGATATGCTCACAATACAGGAGCTCTTTATGGTGTGAAAGTTTTTTCCAGATAAGTTAATAATGCAAATTACTTTTCTACTTTCAAAAAAGCAGAAGACTGACCTCTTCCTCCTTTGAGACTGCAAAAGTTAAACTGCATTTGTACAATATCACAATTTACAAAATATATATATATATATATATATATATATATATATATATATATATATATATATATATATTCCAAGCATGATTCCTTAACTGGCCCTTTAGAACTACAGAGACTCCATATGTTCATATAAACGGATATGCTCACAATGCAGGAGCTCTTTATGGTGTGAACATTTTTTTCAAGATGCAAATTACTTTTCTAGTTTTAAAATAGCAGAAGTTGAAAATTCTCAGGGCTTTAAGTACACTTGTGAGTTTCAGGAAATGTCTACTTCTCCTAAATAATTCTCTCATGCTCATTATTTACATACCTTTTGCTGGCATATGAGAAGAACTTTACCAGTGAGACTGTGGAGATGGCAGAGCTTCAGTATGCTTCAGTGGTTTTCAAAAACAAGAAATTGACAAGAGGTGAGAGTTCTGTTGACAAAATGTTTTCTAATTGATATTTTTTAAAAGACAAAAACAGAGCTGACAGAAAAACAGGAACAAGTTAAAATACCTTTAAACGAATGCAGCATGAGGACTAGAAATTTAATGAAAGGAGACAAAAAATTGATCTGAGCTTTATAATTGGAACAAAAAAAGTTCAGACCTTTTGCTGTTTTCTCCATAAACTATTGCTATGATGTGGAAAATCAAAGTGACTATTAACAAGCCATTGGCTCTACAGGACAGGTAAAGATTTGAGAAATCTTCTAACACTTTCATTTTGACCATCCACATCTAAATTATTCTAATTTAAGATATTATCAATTGAAGTTTAGAGCGACATTTATTATTTGGTTGCTGTAGTCAACGTCTTACAGAGATCTCTGAGACCTGTCATATCAAAAATGAACCATTATTTGTCTTATTTTGTGAACAAGGAGAAACTTTAAAAGGTTTAATTGTTGAGCAATAAGTCCAGTTGGAGACAAGAACATTAATTTCAGATTGCAGCAGGAGCTCCTTTAGTGTATAAATATAACAAGAAGCAGAGACTCATTCCTTTTCACAGAGGGAAAGATAAGTGAACATGACATTCATGTGTTATTCCTAATAAGTCAGGAAATAAGATCTGAGAGGTGAGCTAAGGAGAAGAGAGCATAGGAGAGGTGGCAGGACTCTTCGGGGTGATTAGGAGCAGGGGTGTCAAACTCAGCCGTAGAGGTGACCAAAACCTTCAACATGGAACAGATCATCTCCCCAACAGCATTTATGTTTATTCATAAAAGACCCAAATGGTCCTAATTTGCTTCAAGTATGCTGTCACACTGTAGTTCTATATACTCCATGTGGATGTTTGCAGGTGAAATCATTGGGGCTACATAACAATTGTATGTTTGCTCTTCGGACACAATGACCTGCCCTGTAAACTCATTGCACAGGAAGCTCAATTATTAGCAAAATATGTGCTCAGTAACTGTGACGTTTGCTTGGTTTTGTAATTTCTTAGTAACACAGAAAGTTTAAGTTCTGCATCTGACTCTCCCAAAACCACAGTGTGTCCAACCATGTCTAAAGCTGTGAGTAGCTGCTGCGGCGCTCTGTGGGGTTTGTGATGTGATGGGTGTGAGTGATTTATTACTGAGTGGTGGAATACATAGGCATACTTTTTGCTCATTTTCCTGTAAGAGACACTTTCTTGTTTTTAGTAAGCATCAGCTCCATGTCAGCTTGCTGATAGTTTAACTTGCCTCAGTCTGAAGATATGCTGGTAGAAGAAAAGACACTGACAGATACCTTCAGTTCCTAACAATTAGGATTAAACCATTAATTTAAAGGATTTAGAAAACTGATTATGTAACACATAAAGACTTTTAAATCTTTTCAGCTAAAAAAGAGGAAGAGGTCCTGTATGATGAAGTGAAGAAACCAAACCAAACAGCTCAGCAAACATCTGGTACAAATGGTAAGTTGTTGAAAAAAATAAGTAAATGCTAAACTAAAATCCTTGTATGTATCAACTCTGCAATGACAGGCTCAGTTATCGTTAACGTTACCGTTTAAAGAGTGCAAGCGTCAGTTCAGATGAACTCTCAATAGAAAGGAATTGACACGAGTTTTGAGGGTTTTTTTTTAAAGTTGTTTCACAAACAGCTGCAAACCAAAAATATGATTATGCCTACAAAAAAACTGCTGAGCTACAGAAACCAATGTTGCTTTTCATAAACTTGTTATAACAAACTGTGAACTCTGAGAAGGAGATGATCTGCATTTATTCTAACAATATCAGGGGCAACAGAAAATCACAGTATAAAATGCTGCCTGATTTAATTTCATATGCAAAAACCTAATGTAAAAAACAGAAATAACTTTCTTCAACATTTGAGCTCATCTTTATCAACAATTTATATGGACACACATACAGTTGAAATATTGAAAGAAGGACCTGCATTAACAGACAAGTGTTTTCAGCAGACAGCGTAGTCTTATTTAATGAAAGACATTCAAAACACTTAGACAGCAGAAAACACTGTGCATATTTGGATCTGATGTTTAGGTGATCCACTATCAAAAACAGGACTGTAGAACTGGGACTAACAACATCCTTAAAGTTGATAGACTGTTTTAGAGCAAAAATTTTACAACATATGCACAAACATTCAACAAAGGAGTATCTTCAGACCTGCATAAATACAATAATCATCCTTGATCGCTGATGTTTCCTGTTTTCATAAATTCCAATGACGTTTTGTTTTCTATTATCATTCTTTTATTACTTTAATGTCTATCATTGCCATTATAGGACATTTCACCTCTTACAACCCAAACCAAAGCACTAAACTAGCACCTAAAAGTTAGTTGTGTAATCTTTGGTATTTATTTTAATTCAGTTAAAGAAACTGCAGCATGACATACTGTAGACTATTAGAAGATATGCATTTATTCTAACAATACCAGTGGGAACACAAAATCACAGTTAAAAATGCTGCCTGCTTTGGTTACTATGCAAAACACTTATGTAAAGAGAGCTGAAATCAGCATTACTCTCTGCAGCATTTAGAGCGACCACACTGAGCTCATCTTCATCATTAATTTATAGAATAGAGGCCGATACAGTGAACATAAGGAAGGGATGCACCAAGAGACAAGGGTTTTCAGCAAGCAATATAGTCTTAGGGTATTTACATAAAACAGTGCAGAAAAAATGTTATCTAGTAAAGGAAAAGAACTGTGTATATTTGAATCTAATGTTTAGATGATCCAATTCTGAAAGCAGCAGTGTAGAACTGGTGCTAAATTTCAATGAATCTGGCACTAACATCAGTCCTAAGCAATCTGATCATGTTTCCAAGGCTCTAAATGCAGGTGTGAATGCAATCAAGATGTACTGAAGACTGTTTAGCTCAAAAAATCTTTAAAGGTGTCACGATTTGTAGTGGTAGTTGTTGACCCAAATGCAGAGAGGCAGAGGCAGCGAGTAGTTTTCATGATTTGATAAAATGATGAACACAAAACTTATAAAAACCACAGGGAATGCAGGAAGCTAGAGCAGAACAGAAACGGTAATCCAGGAGCAAAACAGCAGCAGAGTACAACAGGGAAGGAACAGGTAGGTAACAGGTAAGCAACAGGAGATGAGTCCAAGTACTGGGAGTGTGAATGCTGAAACAATAGACTGGAGCTGATTGGTGACTGGCAGCAGGGAGACTGAGGAGAGAGGGAGAGAGAATAGCAGCAGGGGGCGAGGGAGAGTAAACAGGGGAGCAAGGAAAATGAATCTAACAGAAACAAAGAATAACGAGAGACAATGAATAACTAAACAGACGAGAACAACAATGAAAAGACTGAACTAAAGTAAATCAGAAACAAGGCTGATCTAATCAAAATAAGGACCTAAGGAACACAGGAACAACAATTAAACATAATCTAAAATAACTAAGAGTAGACTGAACAGAACACGCCTGAGGAATAGGGAAAACTGACTGAGAAGATAAAACAGAGATGGAACAATAAGCGAGTACTAAATCGAATAAATAACTGGATTAAAAGAACAAAAATAAGAAATCAATACAACAAAATAACAGACGTAAGTCCAAAAGAACAAGGGATCATGACAAAAGGTGATCAGAGTTACTTGTTTCTGCATTAATTTGACAGTCAGAAAGCTGCCTTTACTGACATCACGTGAATCATAACCGTTATTATCAGGGTGGCTTTTGGTAAAAACAAAAACGAAAAAATCCTGTCAACAGTGAAACCAAATTTAGCACTGAAGTCAGCTAGTCTAAAAAAGCTGAACAGTTGTCTGGAACACTCTAAACATGGGATTCTTGGTCGCAAGTTTTAACAGACTTGTTAGAATCCTCAAGAAAAGGTCTGTGTACTAGTTGGGATTTTGCTGCATTATTTTTCTCTCCAGTGTATGTAGCTTATTATCCACATTGGTCACTGCATTATAACATGGCTCGAGCAGGGCACATAATCTCTGGACATTTTAATGTGTATTCAAATGACACTTTAGGTGTCTGACTGCTGTACTACTTTATGGGATAAAATGTTTAGTGTTTTTTTCTCTGATGCTGAGCTTTTTAAGGTTTCACAGTATGTATTTTGTTCTTTACTCTTATATTAAAACATAATTAAGCTCATCAAAAGTTTTTAGCCAAAAAGAATCCAAATAAACGTGATGCAGATGAATCGTAGCCATGGTGAATAATGATGTTGTTCAAATGACTGAATGTATCTGAAATGTAACAGAAAAAATAATAAACCTGTTGATGTCCTGTTTGTTCCTCAGCTGAAAGCTCACTCTTTCACCGTGTTATGTGTTTATTTGCATCTAAAGCAGGTAACTAGGATTTGATTGCTCAAATATCTGAATCAACAAGGATGCTTGTTAAAACTGTGTGTGAAGAAGAAAGCGTGCATACATGCAAACATTTCTGTACAAAGTGTGTGCATAGTATCTTTACTTTCAGCTTCCACACAACCATTCTTGTCCATCCTTTATTTTTATTAACAGATCTCCAAGCCTTCTTTTATTTTAAATTTCTATGTTTTTTTTTTTTCTTTACTTGTTTCCAGTTCTCCTCCACGTCTTTATTTTTATTTTTAGGGGTTTCTGCTTTTGCCTGCAGAGACATGAGGTTGCTGTGTGGATGTCATCTTATTTGGCTGAGGAGTTTAAATTTAGTTTGGCAACTTTGCCTGTAATATTCCCAACCCATCCTGAGCCCACCGTCCCTCTCAGCTGCAGTTTGTTTACTATTGTTTGCTTCACAGGCTTCACGACTCACTATCTAAAAATCAACCTCTTTTCTCTGCCACCTTTCTTTGCTAAATGATGACAATCATTTTTGTAACATTTTTAATTAAAAAGTATCAATATAAAACAAAGCACACTGAAGCAGGTTTAGCTTACTGTAGTTTTGTCCAAATAAAACTGTATCTTGAATATTCTCTGTTTAGTCTCTGCAGGACTTTTGTCAGATAAGGAAGCAGAAAGAAGTCGCTGGTATCAGAAGTTGGCTTGTTGCTTTGGGAGTCTGTGTGTGATTTTGGTGATGGCCGTCATTGGACTCAGTGTTTACTGTAAGTATGTGAAATATTAAGATCATTTTTAAGACTGAGACAGGCAGATATTAGAAGCTTCAGTTGTTTACCTCCTTGGAGATCATGGAAGAACATTCTTAAAATGTAAAGTAAAGTCAGTAGAAGTTGGAACATTTTTTAAAAAATAACTAAAACAAAAGTAATTTCTGTTGTTTTTGTTATGTATTTATTTTATATTACCAACATATGGTACATGTTGATATTTTGCGATTTGCAAACTCCGCTCAGATTTCAACGTCCAGGTTGACAACCTGACACAAGAAAAACAAAACCTGACGACAGAACTTGGTCAGGTTAAAAACAAAAACCAGGATCTGCAGACAGAGAAGGAGAAACTCACAAAAGAAATAAAAACCTTGAACAAAACTTGGAATGAGCAGAAACTCAGTCGAGCTCAGCAGATCATTGATGAATACTGTCCCAAAGACACGAACAACGGTATGTTCAGATCCCCTTGTGGTAAAAGATTACCCTTAATAATAATTATATTGACCAGTCCAAATGTTTATTAGTTGATCTCTGCTGTTTCAGTGAGACGGTGTAGTTCTTGTCAGAGAGGCTGGACTCACAATCAGTCCAGCTGCTATGCAGTTAATAATGCTTCACCTGCTGAACAGAAAACCTGGGAAGAAGCACAAGAAAACTGCAGAGGAAAGAGTTCAGATCTGACTGTTGTTGATAATGGAGGAGAAAAGGTAAAGACAGAGCTGGAAACTGTTGATGTGAATTACAAATATATTTTCAACACAAACTGTTGGTCATGTAAGTGAAGTAAATATGTCATCATTTTATCTCATTCTCCACAGAAGTTTGTTGATGGCACGAGTTGGACTCATTCAGGGATTAATGGATACTGGATTGGTCTCAGAGCTGAAGGAGGGAAATGGAAATGGATCGATGGAAGTGACCTGACCAATCAGTGAGAGACACATTATTTATTAAACTTTGTATAAAACAAATCTATCAGCCTTGATCTAACAGATGTTTTTCCTCAGAGCCTGGATGCAGCAGCAGCCTGCAGCTGATGGTCAATGTGTGACTTCTCTCCAGAACCGAGGATGGAAACCAGTGAGCTGTAATGACAGGAACGCCTGGATCTGTGAGAAGAAGGCTTTAACTGTTTAAACAGGAAGGATTCAGATTATTTGGAAATCCTTAAAATAAAATGCATGAAGATTTTAGTGTTTTTTTTTCCACAATAACTTAACAGATGTAGTTATTATTAATTATAATATAAATTTAAAATAATTGTAATTTATTCATAGTGACTGCAATAATTTAAGCTGCAACATTCCTTTGTCGGTGTATCCCATCTTTATTGAACACATTTAATCATTACTCTGAAGAAGATACTAGAATTTAGAAAGTCATTTTCTCTTGTTGGCATATAATATGGATTGATTTGAATACATTTAAAATGCTTTCCCCAGTTCACTTCTGGGCCAAAAAAAAATTCAGATTCATGAAAAGAGGCTGAGAATTGATGAATTTCCTGGTTCTTTTTCACGGTTAATGATTTCTGGCCAGCAAGGAGCACTGCATTTCTCCTTACAAAAGTCTGAGGTCATGAAATTGTATATTTTTAAATATTGAGCTGATGTATCATGTTAAATATTTAGATGCATGTGCTTGTTTTAACATTGTTATCGTGAATAAAACTAATCTCTGTAATGACAGTGACAGTTGACTCTGCTTCATGTTTTCTGGAACCTGCTCACTAAAGCTCCACCAGGCCTGACGTTGTTCCTGGGCGACACAAAGAGGATCATCATTCCTGTGTTCACTTTGAAGTAAACGGATTAGAGACATCAACTCATTCTCTTCAGTCAACATGGCTTTCTGAAGTAAAACAAATGACTTTCTGTTCATATTAATTCATTTACAGACAGTTACACACCATTCTCTTAAATGTAAAACTGACACATCATATCTGTTCCTGAAACTAAACCAAGATGTTAATTTTCCTTCAAATTGGATACATTTTGAATATTCATGAACTTCTTGTTCCTATGACAAGAAAATCAGTTAATGTCATCAATTTACTCCTGAAATAATATCTTTGAGACCAAAAGTCTGTTCAAGAATATCATTTATCTCTTACTGGTATTTCTTTTTTTCCTTATTATCTCTGTCTCTTATAAATTGTTCTGGATATTATGAGTTAATGCAGGGATAAAAACCAATATAAACATATGAGGAAGAAAAATTAGAACATTTTATTTTAAATTTTAATTCTCTGGAAAATGGCTTCTCTCCCTGAGAATAACAAGGAAGACAAACTGTACAAATAAACCAAAAATAGTGGCATATTGAGTTTACTCTCTGATTTTTCAAATTTCGATCATTTATTGACAACAACTCATTAAGGTCAAACCCAAGTTAAGCAAACTAAAATCAAACCAAAAAAGTGAAATGAAACTGAGGCCATAGATAGAAGGGTAACAATGATTAGTCTAACAAATGAGAAGAATTTGTTGGGTTATGTTACCAAGCCAAATAAAAGGGTATTTTTACTCTTTAGAATAGAATAGAATAGCTCTTTAAACTGACAGACATAAAACATCATTTCTATGTACTCATGCTCACTAAACAATAATTGTTGTTCCCTGCTGGGTCCCGCCCCAAAACTGGGTCATAACACATTTTTAGGCTTTTGTCTGGTGAAAAAATTCTCAGAAAATGAGATTTTAAACTATCTTTTCACTTTCCTTACAGTAGATAGTGTTAATTTGCTGTAATTTGAATTGAGACTTGTGTCCTTCGATACAAGAATTAATTACATAACATGCGAGCTGAGCATGGTGAAATGCAGGTAGGAAGTGGATTAAATTCGTCTTACCTGCGTTATTTTCCTGAGAAACAAAGGGATGACGACTGGATCTGTGACCCATTTGGAATCAACACAGAAATGATTGCTTTTTGGGTTTTCTAACACATCACAGTGTTAGAAAAACAGACTTTCAGGCTCTCATCAGAAGTAACAAACATGTTCAGTTCTCCTTATAATTCCTCCACACTCAAGTCTATGGTGTTAGTTTTACACCAAAGGTTAAAATTATTGCTGCTTAAGTTTTATTAAAGCACAATATTTTTCTGCATTGGGGTGAATAGTGAAGCAGTTGAAGCACTGTTGCCTTGCAGCAAGAAGGTTCTGGGTTCCAATCCTGACTTGGGGCCAGATTGTCCTTAAGTGTGCTTGTGTATGTACTACGTGTGTGCATAGCTGTTGGTCCTGAGTGTCTCTGTGTTGCCCTGGCATGAAGTGGCGACCTGTCCAGGGTGTACCTGCCTCTCGACCAATGACTTCTGGAGATAGGCACCGGCCCCCCTGCGACCCTGCAAAGTTCTGCGGGTCGAGACGTTGGATGGATGGATTTTTCAATATTTAGCTCTAAATTAAAGAAAAGGACAGTTTGTAATCTTGAATGCTTTTGAATTGCAGTTTTAGAGTGAAGATTTTTTTTTTCCTGTCGTTCATTATTGGTTATTGTTTAATCGAGAGGATTCTCACTTAAAGCTAAATAATTAATGTTTTTAAAATAGACTTCTCTATAGTTTTTTTTTAATTCATGTATTTTGCATGAAAATAAAACATGAGTTTGATAAAAATGACTGTTTTATGTTTAAATGTCCCAGTATGTTAGCAGCACTGCCCATGCAATTTCTGTCAGTCTTTATCTTTTCCAACACCGATATACACACATAATCTGCTGAAGGAAATTGAAATATGTTTTTAAACTTTATTCTAGAAACAAATATGATAAATAACCAAGAACTAGTTCCTGCTGATATTGTGAACTTATATCACTAAGCATGTTTAGGTGGTGAACAGTGAACATTAATCAGTTCTTTGTAACCTGGATGAACTGAATTTACAATTCAGTTCTTGTTTCATCAGACAACAGGAAATTAAACCACGAATTAGAGTCTTTGTTCCTGAGTGTATTTCCACTCTGTCTTTCTATATTTTTATGTATATTTTTCTAATAAAGGTTTCTTCCTTGTTGAGTGGCCTGTCAGTCCATGTTGGTACAAGACTCACATCACTGTGGATAATGAGTCTGTGGATCTTTACCTACTTTAGTCAACATCTTATCAAGTCTTTTGCTTTTCCGTTTTAATATACCAAAATCTTTTTACTGCTGGGACAAAGAATCCATGTTGTTTCTGAATAGAATGATGAAATTGACATTTTGTTTTTTTTAATGGTAGATAACTTAACAGATTAAAGTCCCACCTTTCACCCTCACAGTTTTCTTCCTGATAGCTTTGCTGACTTCTATTGATTTTTCCACTATATAATTCATTGAAGTAGTTTGCTTGAGTGGTTGCCTTCAAATACATCTGCAGGTCTACCTGTATTTAACTCAAATGTTGCCATTTAACTCATCAGATGCTTATAGAGCCATGAAATTACAGGCATTTCCTAAAGTGTTTAAAAGTATCATAATTGTAGATTATATAACCTTACAAATTTGAAGAAAACAACCAATACATTCTCTGAATAAAACATCACCGGAGAAAGGTTAAGTTTGATTTAATTTAAGACAGTGAGAGGGGAAATAAAAGTGTCTTTTTATCCAGTGTATAAAAACATCTGATTTCAAATTTATATCTGATGAGGCTCATACAACTTTGATTGTCATTAAAATAATATCTCCTGATAGCAAGACCTGTTTGCTGACATGCTAAACTAATATTAGATTGTTACCTCTGTCTTTTGATATGACTCCTTGATAACATATTTCAGGTATTTCTAGTTAGCTGTGTAAAGGCAATACTTCCACTTTAAATTTTTGTTTAGCTGCGCTCTCCTCAGCTTCCATAACACTGACTCCTGGGAATATCTGAGTACAGTTCACTGAGCAACTCAAATGATTGAGACAGGAAGCTGAATAAGCAAAATACAGTCTCTCACTGAGAGCTTCATTTGTAATATAAAAAAGCAGGTTTGTACAGCCTTTTATACAGCTTTCATGATATGCAAACGAAAATACGCCCCGATATTTAAAATAAGCAACGATTTTAAAAAACTGAGGCTCTCGAGGGGTGCAGCTGAGATAAATTCACAGACAGTACATCAACAAGTGCTATCAGGAGTTGAGTTTTGTCAGGAACTCTGATAATTATCATGTAACAATACCTTGATCTGGTGCCAGATTCAACACCTCTATGCAGATCAAGACATTCCATATATACAGTATGAAATGTCCATATATTTCACACCAATGTGTACTGACCAACAGTGACAGCAGAGGTAATATACACAGTTTGCATGTAGAGCATCAGTGCTGATGGAAAGAAAATACGGTATTTATTAATTTGCAGACAGTGGGAAGTTAAAGTCAAAGATCCACTTTTGGTCTTCTAAAAACAGCCACTCCCAGGGTTTAACCCACTGTGAGATGGTGTGACTTTCATGTGTGAAACTCTGTAAAAAAAATGGAAAACAGGTTAACTGACCTCTTCCTCTTTTGAGACAGTTTAACCTTTGAGAAAGGTTAAACTGTATTTGTACAGTATCATAATTTACAAAAATTATATGTGTTTTGAATACAGTTGCTTAACTGGCCCTTTAGAACGACAGTGGCTCCACTCACTGAATTCTGACTTTTTTATAGAAACAGATATGCTCACAATACAGGAGCTCTTTATGGTGTGAAAGTTTTTTCCAGAAAAGTTAATGCAAATTACTTTTCTACTTTCAAAAAAGCAGAAGTTCAAAATTCTCTCTCGCTCATTATTTACAGTCCTTTTGCTGACAAATCAGAAGAACTTTAACAGTGAGACTAGAGATGGCAGACATTGAGGTTCTGTATGCTTCAGTGAATTTCAAAAACAAGAGATCAGCAAGAGGTGAGTTTTATCTTGAAGTTTTTTCATGGTCCTCTGACTAACATGATGCTGTTTGTGTTCGTGGTTATGTGTAGAGTCGATTTACGCTGCAGACTGAGAAATTCTCAAATGAGCAGTCAGCTTTTGTTAAGCTGTTAAAAAAAGTTTGTTCCTTCAGGAACTTTGAAGATAAAACTACTTAATAGACTAAATGTTTTAAACATCAAATTAAGAAACAATTTTCAGTTTTAATAAAATATGTTTAAAAAAGGTCTGGTAGATCAAGGACTCTTCTAAGAAGCTGATTGTGTTTGGTTCTTTTTAAAGGAACAGTGCAGTTAAAAGTCTGCTTTGACAATTGGTTTATCCATTAGGAGAACATATCTTTTATGAAATAGGTAACTGGATTATGTTTTTGTTTGTTTTTACATACAGTAATATATGTCGTAAAAAAAGAAAAAATTATCCTCTTCTAACGAAATGTTTTCTAATTAATAGTTTTTAAAGAAAAAAAATTGTCTTGACAGAAAAATGAGCAACACGTTAAAATAACTTTGAATGAAGGCAACATGGAGAATAGAAAATCAATAAAAAAAACAGATGTAAATCAAAAATGGACCTACATTTTATAATTATAACGACAAAGAAATTCAAACCCTGTACTGTTTTCTCCACAGACTATTGCTTTGAAGTTGGAGGGGTAAAAATTTGAGAAATTGTCTCATACAATATTGAACACATCACAATTTTTCATAGTAAACATATTTCTAAAGTTTCTATTGACATGAAATTTTCTCCAGATGTTGGTAACAACCCAAGTAATCCATATATAGAAAGAAACCAAAACAAATAAGTTCAGAAATTAAGTTATGTGTAGTAATGTAAAATAACAGAGGAAAAAAGTATTTAACACGCTTACTGATATTTAATATATTGTATAAAAGCCTTTGTTGGTAATGACAGCTTCAAGAAGCCTTCTGTGTGGAGAAACTAGTTGCAGGCATTGCGAAGGTGTGATTTTATTCTCCCACACAAACAGTCTTAAAATCTTAAAGAATCTGTGGGCCTCTTCTATGAACCCTGAGTTTTAGTTCTTTCCATAGATTTTCTTTTGGATTTAAGTCAGGTGATTGGCTTGGCCATTCTAGCAGTTTTATTTTCTTTCTCTGAAACCAGTTGAGAGTTTCCTTGGCTGTGTTTGAGATCATTGTCTTGCTGAAATGTCTACCCTCGTTTCATCATTCTGGTAGATGGCAGAAGATTTTTCTTCAGAATGTCTCGATACATTTATCCATCCAGCCTCCCTTCAATTATATGAAGTTCACCAGTACCATTTGCAGAAAAACAGCCCCATACCATGATGCTCCCCCCTCCAAACTTCACTGTGGGTATGGTGTTTTGGGGGTGATGTGCCCTCCAAACATGGTTTGTGTTATGGCATCCAAAGAGTTCAATCTTGCTCTCATCTGACCAGACTAAATTCTCCCAGTATTTTACAGGCTTGTCCAAATGTTGCGCATGAAACTTTAAGTGAGCTTCAACAAACTTTTTCTTCAGAAGTGGAGTCTTGCGCAGTGAGTATGCATATAGGCCATGGCGGTTGAGTGCATTGCTTATTGCTTTCAATGAAACAATTGTACCTGCTAATTCCAGGTCTTTCTGAAGCTCACCAGTGGTCCTTGGCTCTTGGACGACTCTCCTGATAATTCTTTTCACTCCTCTGTTAGAAACCTTGCAAGGAGCACCTTGTCGTGGCCGATTTATGGTTGAATGCTGTTCTTTCCACATCTGGATTATGGCATCAACAGTGCTCACTGGAATATTCAGAAGTTTAGAAATCTTTCTGTAACCAATGCCATCAGAATGTTTTGCAACAATAAGGTTGTGAAGGTTGTGAGAGTTCTTTGCTTTTACCCCTCATGAGATGTTCCTTGTGTGACACCTTGGTAATGACACACCTTTTTATGGGTCATCAGTTTGAACTAAATCAGCTGATATTCATTTTCACTGACAAGGGGCAGGATGGCTTTCTGATCTCTGATTGGTTTCAGCTGCTGTCTTGGCTTTCCATGCCTTTTTCCACCCCAACACTTTTCAATACTTTTTCCCTGTAATTTCACATTATTACACATAACTTAATTTCTGAACTTGTTTGTTTTGGTTTCTTTTTATGTATGGATTACTTGGGTTGTTACCAACACCTGGTGAAAATTTCATGTCAATAGCACCTTTAGAAATATGTTTACTATGAAAAGTTGTGATGTGTTCAATACTTATTTTATCCAATGTGTGTGTGTATATATAGATATGTATAGATCCACGAGGTCATAATTTGCCTCAAGTATACTGTCACACTGTAGTTCTATATACTCCATGTGGATGTTTGCATGTGGCCTCCATATTTAAATCAGTTGGGTTACAGAACTGTCGTATGTTTGCTCTTCAGACACAATGACCTGCCCTGTAACAGGAACCACAGGAAGCTCAGTTTATTAGCAAAATGTGTGCTCAGTAACTGTGAAGTTTGCTTGGTTTTGTCAATTCATGGTAACACAGAAAGTGGAAGTTCTGCATCTGACTCTCCCAAAACCAGTGTGTGTCCACCCATCTCTAGAGCTGTGAATCGCAGTTGCAGCACTCTGTGGGGTTTGTGATGTGATGGGTGTGAGTACCTCTTAACTGAATAGCGGAACAATACATACAGATATAAGAAACCGTCTCACCATCTGGATGCAACTGTATTGCAGCCAAGTGTGGCCTGCAGTCCTTAAACTTAACATGTCTGATCTGAGACTGTGCAAAGAGGAATGATCAAGGATTTCTCTCTGTGTGTGCTGCAGTTGGGCCCAGTTTCTTAAAACGTGTGATAAAGTGCAACATCAGATATTTTCTGCTCATTTTCCTAAAAGAGACACTTTTCCTTTTTTAGTAAGGATCAGTCCTATGTCAGGTTGTTGATATTTGAACTTGCCTCAATCTGTAGATATGCTGGTAGAAGAAAAGACACTGACAGATACTTTCAGTTCCAAGCAAATAAGATTAAAGAATTATTTTAATGTAAAAGTTGTAGAAAATTGATCACGTAACAAATAAAGACTTTCGAACCTTTTCAGCTAAAAAAGAAGAAGTTGTGTATGATGAAGTGAAGAAACCAAACCAAACGGTTCAGCAAACGTCTGGTACAAATGGTAAGTAGATGAAGTATCATTTCAGATGAACTCTCATCAGAAAGGAAGTGATTATTGCTCCCATGGAAACTGACACATAAGTTTTGAGCTTTTTTTTTATTGTTTCCCAAACAACAGCAAAACCAAAATATTATTATTCGTAAAAATAACTGTTGACCCTCAGTCACTAATGGTGCTGTTTATTTACTCACAATGATCCACATTTATTGTAGCAATACCAGGACAACAGAAAATCATGGTATAAAATGCTGTCTATTTTGGTTACTGTGCAAAAAACTAATGTAACAAACTGAAGTTAACACAATGTTTTGTAACACGTAGAAGCTCATTTTCATCATTAATTCATAGAATGGACACCTATACAGTGGAGATATGGAAGGAAGGACCTGCACGAACAGACAATTGGTTTCAGCAGAAGACATAGTTTTATGTATTTAAAAACAGAGATACAAAACACTTAATTTGCAGAAAACATTTTGTGCAATAAAACAAAAGAACTGTGTATTCTTGGAGAGGATGTTTAGTTAATTAAATTCCAACAGCAGCCCTGGAGAACTGGTACCAAATTTCAATGAATGAATGAACAAATTATTTAACAAAGGTGTATCCTCAGTCCTGTATATTAACTCAATAAAATAATACCATTTATTAAAAAAACAATAAGATTATATGCACAAAAGTCAAACAATAGTCATGACACTTACCCTTTCTGAGTAACGATCAGCTCTACATCGATTTGCTGATATTTTGATTTATCTCCCAGTCTGAATAAAAAGTAAAGACACCGATAGATACTTTCAGTTCCAAGCAAAAAGGATCATTACACAATTAAATTAAAAGATTTAGAAAATGTGTTGTGTAACAAATAAAGACTTTGAACCTTTATTTTTCAGCTAAAAAGGAGGAAGAGGTATTGTACGATGAAGTGAAGAAACCAAACCAAACAGCTCAACAAACACCTGAGACAAATGGTAAGTAGTTGAAAAAATAAGTAAATGCTAAAATGAAATCATTGCAAGTATAAATTCTGCAACGACAGGCTCAGTTTTCATTATCACCATTAAAACGGTTCAAGTTTCAGTTCAGATAAACAGCAGAAAAACCAATGACTAAACTGAGACTATGACTATCATCCCAACAGTAACCAATGGTGCTGTTAATGAACTCATCATGACACACTGTAGACTGTTAGAAGATGATCTGGATTTATTCTAACAATACCAGGGGTGTTGTTAATGCTTCATGCTTCAGCGACTATGCAGTGTTATAAGCATGACTTTCTGCAGCATTTAGAACGAGCTCACTGAGCTAATTTTTGTCATTAATTTATGGTATGGACGCTTATTGAGTGGAAAAATGGAAGGGACTACACAAGTGTTTTCAGCAGACAACATAGTCTTAGAGTATTTAAAAAAAAAGAAATATAAAACACTTAGATTGCGTAAACATTTTATGTAATAAAACAAAAGAACTACGTGTATTTGAATATGATGTTTGGTCATCAAATTCCAAAATACTAGTTATCTAAATTCCATCACTGTAGAACTGGTGCTAAATTTCAATGAATGATTGAAAAAAATCAGGCATCTGGCACTAACATCCATCCTGAGTGATCTGATCATGTCTCAGAGACTCTAAATACAGGTGTGGATGCAATCCAGATGTGCTGAAGATGGTTTTCTTCAAATCATCTTCATAGGTGATCTTAGTTACTTGTTTCTGCATTAGCTTGTTAATCAGAAAATCGCCTTTCCTGGGACACAATCAAGCTCCACCCACTAACATAACATGACTCAACCTCAAGCAGCACCATTATTATCAGGATGGCTTTTGGTTAAAAAACTAATTCTGTAAACAGTGTTATCAAAATTAGTACTGCTGTCAGCTAATCTAAAATAGTTCAACAGCTATCTGAAATACTCTCAACACAGGTTGATTTTAGTCTCACTTTTTCATAAACTTGTTAGAATCCTCAATAAAAAAATTCTCTTCCATGTTGGGCTTTTACTCTTATATTTTTTAGCTATATCCAAGTCTCGCATTTGTCTTCTCTAGGTCTTTATTTTTATTTTTAAGGGTTTGTACTTTTGCCAGCAGAGACATGTCATCTGCTGCAGCTATATTCCTTAAGATATATATATATATATATATATATATATATATATATATATATATATATATATATATATATATATATAAAATTCCCTTCTCACCCTCCACGGGTGGTCTTTCTCAACCTCTGAGCTCGGGTCCTCTACCAGAGGCCTGGGAGCTTGAGGGTTCTGCGTAGTATCTTGGCTGTGCCGAGAACTGCGCATTTCTGGACTGAGATGTCTGATGTTGTTCCTGGGATCTGTTTTAGCCACTGCTCCAGTTTGGGGGTGACTGCCCCGAGGGCCCCGATGACCACAGGCACCACTGTGGTCTTCACCTTCCAGGCCTTCTCCAGTTCCTCTCTGAGGCCCTGGTATTTCTCCAGTTTCTCGTGTTCCTTTTTCCTGATGTTGCAATCGCTTGGTATTGCTACATCCACCACAACGGCTTTCCTCTGTTGTTTATCCACCACCACGATGTCCGGTTGGTTCACCATTACCATTTTGTCTGTCTGGATCTGGAAGTCCCACAGGATCTTAGCTCGGTATATATATATATATATATATATATATATATATATATATATATATATATATATATATATATATATATATATATATATATATATATATAGCGCCAATTCAC
This sequence comes from Anableps anableps, assembly GCA_014839685.1. Lineage (NCBI taxonomy): Eukaryota > Metazoa > Chordata > Actinopteri > Cyprinodontiformes > Anablepidae > Anableps > Anableps anableps. The sequence continues at coordinate 4,451,293 of CM026072.1, forward strand.
AACAAATATCTTCTTGAGGCACTTTACAAAAAAACCCCATCATTTCAACTCAATCATACATACATTCCACTTTATCCCAGTTATCAAACAGTACAGTTGCTCAGTTAATTATTAAAAATAGTTCAACAAGTTTCTATCTAAGGAAAACCCAACAGATTGCATCGAGTCATTGACTTGCAGCATTCACTCCTCCTGGACAAGCATGTAGTGACCGCAAATAATTGCTTGTGTTGTGGCGTTGACTTTACAGTAATCCCTGATACCGAGCATGCATGTAGCGACAGTGGCCTCCCATTCTACTTTTAGAGGTTCTTGGAACCACCAGTAAACCTGCAGTCTGAGAGCGAAGTGCTCTGTTAGGAACATCTGGAACAATCAGATCTTTGATGTGTGATAGAGCTTGGTTATGAAGGGCTTTATATGTGAGAAGGAGAATCTTAAATTCTATTCTGGACTTAACAGGAAGCCAATGAAGGGAAGCTAAAATAGGAGAAATATGATCTCTCTTTTTAATTTTCATCAGAACTCCTGCCGCAGCATTTTGGATCAGCTGAAGGCTTTTAACAACATTCTATGGACTTCCTGATAGTAAAGAATTACTATCAGCAAGTATTATTACTTTCATTGCTAAATGATGACAATCATTCTAGTAACAGTTTAAAATCAAAAAGTATCATATATATATATATATATATATATATATATATATATATATATATATATATATATATATATATATATATATATATATATATATATATATATAAAAGCACTGAAGCAGGTTGAGCTTGCTGTAGTTCTGTTCAAATAAAACTGTATCTTGAATATTCTCTGTTTAGTCTCTGCAGGACTTTTGTCAGACAAGGAAGCAGAAAGAAGTCGCTGGTATCAGAAATTGGTTTGTTGCTTTGGGAGTCTGTGTGTGATTTTGGTGATGGCCGTCATTGGACTCAGTGTTTACTGTAAGTATGTGAAATATAAAGATCATTTTTAGAGCTATAAAAGTCAAGGATTAGAAACTTCAATTTCCTTCTAGGGATATCATGGAAGAACATTCTTAAAAAGTAAATTAAAGACATATGTGGTTTTGGTGAAAAGATTTTTGTTCATCATTTAAATATACCACCTATTTCTTTATTCTTTATTACCACTAAATGATACATGTTGATATTTTGCAGTTGTACTTAATGACAACAGCAATGAACAGCTGAAAGCAAACCAAACATTCATGCTGGAGGAAAATTACAACCTGACCAACCTCAACAACAAGCTCAGCAAAGATTTGAAAGTCCAGCTTCAAAACTTGACAAACTGCGAAAAAATCAGTTTACAATTCAACATCCAGATTGAAAACTTGACACAACTCAACCACAAACTCCGCTCAGATTTCAACGTCCAGGTTGACAACCTGACACAACAAAAAGGAGAGCTGACAAAAGAACTTAGTCAAGTTAAAAAGAAAAACCAGGATCTGCAGACAGAGAAGGAAACCATCACAGAACAAATAAAAACCATGGAGAAAACTTGGAACGAGCAGAAACTCAGTCGAGCTCAGCAGATCATTGATGAATACTGTCCCAAAGACACGAACAACGGTATGTTCAGATCCCCTTGTGGTAAAAGATTACCCTTAATAATAATTATATTGGCCAGTCCAAATGTTTATTAGTTGATCTCTGTTGTTTCAGTGAGACGGTGTAGTTCTTGTCAGGGAGGCTGGGCTCACTCTCAGTCCAGCTGCTATGCAGTTAATAATGCTCCACCTGCGAAACAGAAAACCTGGGAAGAAGCACGAGAAAACTGCAGAGGAAAGAGTTCAGATCTGACTGTTGTTGATAATGGAGGAGAAAAGGTAAAGACAGAGCTGGAAACTGTTGATGTGAATTACAAATATATTTTCAACACAAACTGTTGGTCATGTAAGTGAAGTAAATATGTCATCATTTTATCTCATTCTCCACAGAAGTTTGTTGATGGCACGAGTTGGACTAATTCAGAGATTAATGGATACTGGGTTGGTCTCAGAGCTGAAGGAGGGAAATGGAAATGGATCGATGGAAGTGATCTGACCAATCAGTGAGAGACACATTATTTATTAAACTTTGTATAAAACAAATCTATCAGCCTTGATCTAACAGATGTTTTTCCTCAGAGCCTGGATGCAGCAGCAGCCTGCAGCTGATGGTCAATGTGTGACTTCTCTCCAGAACCGAGGATGGAGACCAGTGAGCTGTAATGACAGGAACGCCTGGATCTGTGAGAAGAAGCCTTTAACTGTTTAAACAGGAAGGATTCAGATTATTTAGAAAACCTGGAAATAAAATACATTAAAATTTTATTTACTTTTTTTTCCAAGAGCTAAAGAGGTATAGTTTATTATAAAGTATATTATGAATAACAACAAATGTAATATAGTTGTAATTTATTTATAGTAATTTCAATAATTTAAGATGTAAAGTTGCTAAGTGAGTTTATCCCATATTTATTGAATCTATGTAATTAATATTCTGAGGCAGATACCAATATTCAGAAACAGTCATTTTCTGTGGTTGACATGATCTTTATTGATTTAGAACATTTAAAATGTTTTTCTGCAGTTTGTTTCTGGGCCTAATAAAATATTCAGATTCATGAAAAAGAGGCTGAGGACTGATGTGTTTCCTGGTTTTTCAGGTAATTTTTAACAATCAATGATTTTTTTTTGCCATCAGGGAGTTTTGCATTAATCCTTAAAAAATCCTGAGGTCATGAAATAATTGTATAATTTTAAATGTTGAGCTAATATATCATGTTAAAAGTTTAGACGCTTCATGTGCTTGTTTTAACATTGTTATTGTGAATAAAACTAATGTCTGTAATGACAGAGACAGTTGACTCTGCTTCATGTTTTCTGGAACCTGCTCACTAAAGCTCCACCAGGCCTGACGTTGTTCCTGGGCGACACAAAGAGGATCATCATTCCTGTGTTCACTTTGAAGTAAACAGATTAGGGACATCAACTCATTCTCTTCAGTCAGAATGGCTTTCTGCTGTAGGACTAATAAATCTGTTTATATTAATTCATATTTAGTTACTAATGTAACTCCAGACCTTGAGGCTCTCATCCAGACTCAGTTCTTGCATTTATTCCTCCACTCTCAAGTCTGTTAGTTTTACACCAACGACTGAACTTAGATCTGCACAAGTTTTATTAAATCAGAATATTTTTACTATTTACCTTCTGATAAAAGAAAATTTGTCATCCTTAATCTTTTTGAATTGCATTTTTTTCTTATTTTCCCAGATTGTGGATAAAAACAGTTTTTGATTAGTCTTTTATTTATATATATATATATATATATATATATATATATATATATATATATATATATATATATATATATATATAAGTTTATTTTGGTTCTGGTTTCATTTCCCCCCCCAGGGCTCCTTTCAAATGAATAAGAATGGGCTTTGTTCTTATGAACCAGTTTCACTGGAAACACTGAGGAAGATTTATTGAATCAGTTTCCTCAGAGCAGCAATGAGAGGATCAACAGCTGCAGATCATCTTAAGCTGGGAGGTTGTGTTTTTAAATGTGACCTTCTTTCAGGGTGGAATTCACACATTCAGTTCTAGTGTTCTGTAAAAATGTCTGAATATGTTTTTTGTCAGGAATCGGAGCTGTGATGTGTTACAGCCTCACCCTTGACTACAATATACCAAACGAGGATGAGTGAAGTACAGACAAGACATAATCAAATACTCCTGCTGAGGTTGATCTGTTAAAATGTTTAATGTGGTGGACAAAATTGTTAGAAAAGAGGAAATGTTACACAATCACCATGTTTGAAATCAATTGTTCAATTAATCCATTACCAGTAAACACACAACTCAAAGTGCTTCAAGGATAGATAAGAATTTGGGTCACCAAGACAAAAAGATAAGTTATTAACACACATTTATGTTTTATCTCCAATCTGTTTACTGCCTTTCAATTAGAAGCTCTCTTGTTTCCAGGCAAAAATGTATCCATTTAAATGAACTTTTGGAGATTCTGCTCAGTGTGTCTGAACAGGGATTCAAATGTAAATCTAATCTTTTTTCAGTGCAGATATTAAAGATGGAAGTCTGTCCCTCCATCTGTCCACTGTTCCTTGAGCCAAGACCTAGGAGTATGGGCAATCAGTCCTGGAGGAAGCCAGAGACATCCCTCTTACTTGATCCCTCCAGTTTAATCTGGGTCTGTCCCAGGGTCTCTTACTTGGGGGGAGGGGAAACCCAGACAACATACCTGGAAAACCAAAAAGAGACTCCCTGATGGCAATCTGCCTGAAGACCCTCCTCTGCCTTTTTTCGTTGTTACATTCCCAATGGCAATCTAGTCAAGTTTCTTTATGTAACATTTCAGCAGCAAGGCTGCCCAAAGTGCTTTACATTGTAAAAAAAATTAAGCAAATATCAACGCATCAAAAATCATGAAGGTCATCATGCAAGTATAATTCAGAAATATTGATCAATATGCCGTTTACTGCTAATCAAAAGGTAGTTCTATAGTCTAGGGTTATGGGGGTAAAAGGGGGAGGATAAATGACCAGGGAATGAAGACACAAACAAGGAGGGTACAGTTAATGATTTGTTTGCTGAAAAGTAAAATAATCTTGGGAAGACCCTCAGAGAAAAATGGGGAATGTAAATAAAAGCCAAAGCTTCTAATAGAAGGTGAACTTCCAGCACCAAACAAACCTAGGAGTGACAGTGGATCTCTCACCCCTCAAAACACAGCCCCCCCCCTAAGCTACAAGCTAGAAATAAAATGATGGACCAAACAACCACTTCTCTAGAACACCAATACACCACCTGTCACCAAGGTGCCCAGAACACACCTTGCACCAAGGGGCGGGAGCAGGGCACATGCTGCCCAAATGGCCAAGAGGCACAGGGATCAGTTCCACAGGGATCAGTTCCACACCCAGCTTTATATTCTGCTCATTAAGGGGCAGAGTGGATCCAGCTGTGGCTGCTTAAGCTGCAGGATCTCAGCAGCAACCTGAAGGGGAGAAACACACATGCAGGCATCGCTGCATGTAACAATACAGGATCAGTGTCTCTACTCAGAACTCCTCCTGGATGATGGAGCTCCTCACCCTTTCTCTAAGGCTGAGTTCAGCCACCCTACGAAGGAAGCTCATTTCAGCCACATGTATCCAGTATCTTGTTCCTTCCATCTATGTGTCATGACCATAAATTTCAGCTTTGCTTTTGAGCTCATTTCTGTATTCAACTCTTGAGATGGAAGTAATACCCACATTTCTCCAGATGAGGCTATCAATTCATCTCCTGCTCCATCCTTAAATCACTAGTGAAGAAAAGACGGGTAAATTCTTTTGAATGTGGATAATTTGGATTCTATATACTTGTGTATGTAAAGGTCTCATAATTGACAGTATAGAAACCAAGCAATGAAGTCAGGATTTGTCTGTAGATGTCATGTTTGCATTCAGAAGAGGACCCAAGCACAGAGATGGAGGTAAACTTAATGTTTAATAAATAACAACAAAGGCAGAAACTTCACAGTAAACCATCAGAATAACAGAAGGAACCAGGAAAGAACAATGAAACCAGAGCTAAATAAACACTGAGGAAGGAGTGGAGAACGACACTGGATGGAGGTGAGGAATTCAGCTGAGTAGGAACAGCTGTGGAAGGGAGCAAACTGGGAGGCTGAGAGAAGGTGAATAATTAACACCAAGAAGTTGAACTGAGACTCAAAGAAACTACAAATCAATGATAAAGAATAACACTGATTCAAGAAAGATGAATCCCAATGTACCAAGAACACAACACGAGAATAAATACAGAAACTAAAACACAAAGGAATGAACAAATACAGCAAGACTTTTCCAGCAATAATTTGTACAGGAACTAATTAAAATATGGCATAACCTAAATGAAATAAGCCACAAGGAGACGGACAAAACAAAACCAAAACACCCAAGCATCAAAACAATACTTCACTAAGATTGGATTTGGTCAAAGCACAAATATTTTAAAGGAAATGAAAACAGCAAAGTAAAAAAAAAAAAAAAGACTAAACATCCCAAACAGCACTTTGATCTCTTTTATTTGGAAAATGAAGAAGCTTAAAACCCTCCTTAGATCAGGCTGCTCAACCAAACTGAGTAACCAGGAAAGAGGAGCCTTGGTTAGAGAGGTGACTGAGAATCCAGTCATCACTTCTGCAGGCATGCAGTGTTCCCTTGTGGAGATTAGAGAACTGCAGGTCAACGAGAAGATGTTGAACAGCAAAAACTTTTAACACATCATAAAAGCAGAACTAAACAGCACATTTAAGGGCATTAAGTCAGCTCTTGTTCTCATTAACAGTTCTCCTTCAGCCTTTATCTGATGTTGTTGAAACTTTCACAAAATGAACCGAAAAGAACAAAGTCTGGATGAAACGTATGAGAACCCGAATGTTTCTTTATCTGCAGGTAAGACGTACTATCAGAAGGTTTCTGTGTCTAGTTAAAGTATATTGTGAATATTTCAGTATCTTACTTGATGCTTGTTCTTTTATAGCATTTAAGCTAAAAATACAATTTCTGTTCAATATGAGAGTGAGGTAGAAGAATTACTGGAAGCTAAACCATGTTTGGGTTTTTGATGAACTGATAGAGAAACGTGACTCTCAGAAATAACAAACATTATTTATTTAATCAGCCGATAAATGAATAAACTTAACAAAACCCTGAATGATTGAAAGTAAAAAGAACTATTAGTTTCTGCTCTGTTGAAGACAACCTTCAGTTTGAGGAACATTTATTTTCGGTTTTTGTGTATTTTAGAGGAAATTGAAGAAGCTGACTTTCATAATGAAGCAGTGGCTGCTGAGGAGAACATGAGAGCTGCTCCAGGTATGATGAAGACGGTTTAATTAAATAGCATGATGGTCAGCGTAAAACATCTTTAACTGATGGCCATGTCAAAAACAGCATTTTAATGTTAAACAAAAGAATGAAAAAGACTTTTTTTTAAAAAATTGTTTAAAAAATACATTCAGAGGTTCTGGAAGTGTTTACTGTTGATGAGATACTAAAACTGAACTTCTATTTCTTTACTTTTTTTTTTTAAATCAGGTCACAAGTTTTCTTCCTTCTCACAGCTTTTCCCACTACTAGCAGCTTATTGGATGATTTTGTTGGTAGTCATCCCACTTCATATCCACTGTGAGTTACTTTTAAAAGGTTACATCAAACATTGAGACTAGTTTTGCCACTATGGTCCATAACATGTTGATGTTTTGCAGGTTCGTTTCTTCACACGAGTGATGAACAGGAGCTGAAACAGCTGAAAGCAAACCAAACATTCCTGCTGCAGGAAATTTACAACCTGACCAACCTCAACAACAAGCTCAGCAAAGATTTGAAAGTCCAGCTTCAAAATTTGACAAACTGCGAAAAAATCAGTTTACAATTCAACATCCAGATTGAAAACTTGACACAACTCAACCACAAACTCCGCTCAGATTTCAACGTCCAGGTTGACAACCTGACACAACAAAAAGGAGAGCTGACAAAAGAACTTAGTCAAGTTAAAAAGAAAAACCAGGATCTGCAGACAGAGAAGGAAACCATCACAGAACAAATAAAAACCATGGAGAAAACTTGGAACGAGCAGAAACTCAGTCGAGCTCAGCAGATCATTGATGAATACTGTCCCAAAGACACGAACAACGGTATGTTCAGATCCCCTTGTGGTAAAAGATTACCCTTAATAATAATTATATTGGCCAGTCCAAATGTTTATTAGTTGATCTCTGTTGTTTCAGTGAGACGGTGTAGTTCTTGTCAGGGAGGCTGGGCTCACTCTCAGTCCAGCTGCTATGCAGTTAATAATGCTCCACCTGCGAAACAGAAAACCTGGGAAGAAGCACGAGAAAACTGCAGAGGAAAGAGTTCAGATCTGACTGTTGTTGATAATGGAGGAGAAAAGGTAAAGACAGAGCTGGAAACTGTTGATGTGAATTACAAATATATTTTCAACACAAACTGTTGTTCATGTAAGTGAAGTAAATATGTCATCATTTTATCTCATTCTCCACAGAAGTTTGTTGATGGCACAAGTTGGACTGATTCAGGGATTAATGGATACTGGGTTGGTCTCAGAGCTGAAGGAGGGAAATGGAAATGGATCGATGGAAGTGACCTGACCAATCAGTGAGAGACACATTATTTATTAAACTTTGTATAAAACAAATGTATCAGTCTTGATCTAACAGATGTTTTTCCTCAGAACCTGGATGCAGCAGCAGCCTGCAGCTGATGGTCAATGTGTGACTTCTCTCCAGAACCGAGGATGGAGACCAGTGAGCTGTAATGACAGGAACGCCTGGATCTGTGAGAAGAAGCCTTTAACTGTTTAAACAGGAAGGATTCAGATTATTTAGAAAACTTGGAAATAAAATACATTAAAATTTTATTTACTTTTTTTTCCAAGAGCTAAAGAGGTATAGTTTATTATAAAGTATATTATGAATAACAACAAATGTAATATAGTTGTAATTTATTTATAGTAATTTCAATAATTTAAGCTGTAAAGTTGCTAAGTGAGTTCATCCCATATTTATTGAATCTATGTAATTAGTATTCTGAGGCAGATACCAATATTCAGAAACAGTCATTTTCTGTGGTTGACATGATCTTTATTGATTTAGAACATTTAAAATGTTTTTCTGCAGTTTGTTTCTGGGCCTAATAAAATATTCAGATTCATGAAAAAGAGGCTGAGGACTGATGTGTTTCCTGGTTTTTCAGGTAATTTTTAACAATCAATGATTTTTTTTTTTGCCATCAGGGAGTTTTGCATTAATCCTTAAAAAATCCTGAGGTCATGAAATAATTCTATAATTTTACATGTTGAGCTAATATATCATGTTAAAAGTTTAGACGCTTCATGTGCTTGTTTTAACATTGTTATTGTGAATAAAACGAATGTCTGTAATGACAGAGACAGTTGACTCTGCTTCATGTTTTCTGGAACCTGCTCACTAAAGCTCCACCAGGCCTGACGTTGTTCCTGGGCGACACAAAGAGGATCATCATTCCTGTGTTCACTTTGAAGTAAACGGATTAGGGACATCAACTCATAGATGTCTTGATAAAAGATAACTTACCTTTGTAATCTTGAATGCTTTCGAATTGCAGTTTTTCTTATTCTTTTCAGATTGTGGATAAAAACTACTACTGATGAGTGAAGATATTTTATCTGTTTCTTTTGGTTCTGTTTTTTTAATTTTTAATTTTTTTATTTTTTCAGGGCTCTTTTCAAATTATTAATGACGGGTTTTGTTCTTATTAACCAGTTTCACAATAAATGCTGAGGAAGAATTATTGAATCTTTAGTTTCTCAGCATCAATGAGAGGATCAACAGCTGCAGATCGTCTTAAGCTGCGAGGTTGTGTTTTTAAATGTGACCTTCTTCTTTCAGGGTGGAGTTCTCACTTTCAGAGCTTCTGGTGTTCTGTAAAAATGTCAAAATGTGTTTTTGTCAGGAATCGGACCTGCGATGTGTTGCAGCCTCACCCCCAACTACAATATACCAAACTAGGATGGCTGAACTTCATACAAGAGATATCAAATACTCCTGCTTATGTTGATCAGTTAAAATAAAAATATTTAATGTGGTGGACAAAATTGTTGGAAAAGGGGAAATATTATAAAGTCACCATGTTTGGCCTTAATTGTTCCCATTTTAAGCACATTCAGTGTAGAGTTCAATTAATCCATTACTTGTAAACGTACAAGTTAAAGTGCTTCAAGCATAGCTAAGAATTTGGGTCGCTACAAAAATAAAACGATAAGTTATGAACACACATTTATGTTTTATTTCCAGTCTATTTACATTACTGCCTTTCAATTAAAAGCTCATGTTTCAAGGCAACATGGAGCCATTTTAATAAATCTATGAAGCACAGAGTGTCTGCACAGAGTTTCAAATGTAAATATAATATTTTCTCAGTGCAGATATTAGGGTTGGAAGTCTGTCTGTCCATCTGTTCCTTATGCGAGATCTGCAAGCATGGGTAACAGGTCCAGGACGCAACCTGAGACATCCCTCTTACTGGTGACTCTGGCCATCTCGTTCTGGGGAATTGCAAGGTCTTACTGGACCAGAAGAGATAAATATAATCCCTCCAGGTTGATCGAGGTCTGTCACAGGGTTTCCTACCAGAGGGACATGTCTGGAAAACCAAAAGAAGCCCCCCAGCCCCCACCCCCACAGATGGCAAGTCCTATGTGACGATTTTATTTTTGTAATTTTGCCACATTCCTCTCCCAACAACTTGCTCAGTTCTCCCATTAATTCCTCCACACTCAGATCTATGATAGTTTTACAACAAAAGTTTTATTATAGCAAAATATTTTTTTCTTATTTAGCTGCTGATATAAACAGACTTCTCTTTGTAATCTTGAATGCTTTTGAAATGCAGTTTTTCAAATATTTTCATTTTTCCATAGTTCATATTCAGTCATAGTTTCAGCAAGAAGATTCTTAACTAAAGCTAAATAATCTGAGTCATTTAAATAGCCTTCTCTGAAGCTGCTCTCTGTCATTTCTTGTATTTTGCATGAAAACAGTGAGCAAATCTAAAAAATAGGACTGATGTGAATTGTTACTGCTTAAATAAATGACTAAACTGAAAAATCTGACTCTTTCCTTGACGTGTGTCATGGCTTGTCAATAAGGGGGGGTTGTCCATCCCTAAGCCTGAACAGTAGAGAACCACAGAGTTAGAGCTCATATATATGTCTAATAATGGCATGCAGGCTTTTCTCCATAACATTTTCATTGAAAATATTCAAACAGATGTAACTGAAGCAAACAGGTTTTTTTTCTGAATATGAACAAATTTGAGACAAGAATCAGAAATGGGTCAATTAAAGCAATCTATATTAAAAATAAGAACAAGGACAGATTTTGGAAGGTGTGGACCCCTTAGCTGGAGCTAAATGAGAAGCCCTGACCACAACATTTTTTGGCTGTAAAAATTATTGATGGTTATGTGATATGTCAAATTTATGTCTCAAGTTACACAGACCATATAATTAAATTTAATTCAAGTATAATTCTAAGTCATGAAATTATGGTCTCTTCTGTCTAGTTTCTTTCTGTTCTTCTCATTTCTCATATTTTCCTTTGGATTTTTCTTTCTTCCCCCATAACTTTTGCTGCCTCTCCTTCATTTTTTAGCCTCATTATGCCCTTTATTTCTGTCACACTAAACTTAACATTAGTATCAACTAATAACTGTTTGGTGCTCTCCTTATCTATATCTGCTGTTTCATTCCTCTTAACCCCATGATGAGCCAGAACCCATATAAATTAATTGTGAGCCCCATCATGTTGATTCTATGAAGCATTTGACGTTTCACTTTCCCTCAGACCGCCAGTTTGTCCCCGTCCACAGCTGTTCACAATCAACTCTTTCCTTCACCTGTATCCAATCTCATCCTCCACTCATTCCTCGGTAGCTGCGTTTCCATTAACCTTGAAAATTAGTTTTCGATAAAAAGTTCTGGTGCTAGGCTAAAGTGTTTCGTATCGAAATAGGTTTACTCCGCAAAACTGCGATGGAAACACTTTTTTTCACATCACACAAGTCGCATGATCAGCAACCGGATGTTGCGCAAACCACGAAGAAGAAGACAACAGGAAGTAGTTGGAGGATTATGGCGCAGCATATTTTAATGACTTATTGCGTGAACAAGCTTATTCACATGTGATTTTAATTTCATTTCTTATTTAATGGAAACACCGCAATTGCAAAATAGTGTTTTAGCAGAAAATCAACAGAGATTTGCGCACCTTTGTAATGGAAACGCAGCAAGTGTGTATATAGCTCTGGTTTCATTGTTCATTACTGGTTCCTTATGTTATGATATCCATTGCCTTGCCTGTTTCCTGCCGACGTTCCACATTTTCTTTACCCTATGACTCCCCTTGTAAATTTCCCTTTTGTATCTTATTAGAGTCTTCACCTCACCTTCTCTCGGGTTTTGTTTGCACTCGGGTTCAACTAAAAGACATCATGGCAATTCTGAAGATTAATTCTGTTATAGAACAACTACAATGCTTTAACTCAACTTAAAATGTTTATAAACCTCAACACTGATTATTTAGGATACTAAAAATGATGTTTAGCTTTTTAGAACGGTATCTGTGTGCAAATGAAAATATTTCCATTTCCCCATTAAAGTGAAAATGAAAAAAGAAATGCTTTTAAATTTTTTAATAAACATGTATCACTTTTTCAAATAAAATCTGGTGACCAATACAGCCACCCTTCTTTTCAGTGACTGTCACAAGCCATAATTCATAAACTATTTCAGGCTCTTGATCTGTTGGATCAACTGTTTGTGCAGCAGCAACAACAACCTTTAGATGCCGTTCAAAAAGGTGTACTGGTTTCCTTCACCATAAATTTCACGTTTAAGAAGGACCCACAAGTTGTCAATAAGGTTAAAGTCAAGTGAGGTGAGTCCTGAACCACTGTTTGAAAAAAAAAAAAAAAAAAATCTAACTTCAGGAAATAGATTTGGGAACTTATTCTAAGTCCTTCTACAGCTTGAAAGAGCCAAATAAGGTCATGTTTCATCATATCAGCCCATAGTAGTACCCCACCTCCCTCTCTTGTGGCTGGTTTTCACTCTACCTTCCTTCTCATCACATTTCTTGACACCATGTTGGACTATTTGCAGCAAAACCTTTAATGTTCCTCTGATCACACCTGGATATCTGGGTTATTTAAAGAGTGCTGCATCCTTCTGAAAGGTTTTTTCCAGTTATTGACTTTTTGTTTCATTTAAATCTCTTTTGTCTAATTTGCATTTGGAACAAAAAGTGCTTCGCAATTATACACGCATTTCTAAAAGATGCTAATCTTAGACCACACCCTTCCTCATTGCACAAAAACACATAACCCGATATGCTTAAATCCAAGAAGTGTATAGAGCTTGGAGCGGGAAACTGTGCAGGAAAACAATGAGATGATTGACAAGACAAAATAAGGAAAATGTGAAGCACTCTGAATACTTTCTGGATGCACTGTAGGTTAAAATGAGAGAATTACACAAATGTATTTACTGAAAACCTGGAGGAAAAATGAAAGACACACTAAATGCTACCAGATGTTCAAAGGCCGTGCAAACTATTCTCAATTTGACTTTTAGGGTCCCTGTGTGCAGAGACCTGAGGGGACAATGACTTTAATTCATTTTTAAATAAGGCTGAATTTAGACAAAATGTGTGAAAAATGAAATGCTGTGAACACATTAGTCTTTTAAAACACTGTTTTAAAAGTCTAACCAGAAAATTTGAAAATTACAAAAATAATATTCCTACAAATAGAGCAGGTCAGACGCAACATTATTGAAGACACACCTAATGCTACCAAATGTTCAGAACTTAACTTCCTGATTTTCAAAGAAGACTTTTAAATTTCTGCAAGCTCCACTTAGAACCATGTCATGGGTTGGATGTTATCTAGTATCACACTCTTTTTAGTTAAGCTTGTTTGTTTCTTTGTATGGTCTTAAGAAATTATTTATTTAGCAAAGAAAACTGCAGCTCAGTGAGAAAATGTTGGACACCAAAGGATTTCAACACATAAAAGCAGAACTAAACAGCACATTTAAGTCAGCTCCTGTTCTCATTAGCAGTTCCTCTTCAGCTTCATCCGGTCTTGTTGAAACTTAAAAAAAAAATGGTCAGAAAAGCACAAAGTCTGGATGGAACATATGAGAACCCGAATGTTTTTTCATCTGCAGGTAAGACAATAGTCATGTATTTATTTTAAACAGACAATAAATGAATAAGCTGAATAAAAGCCAGGCTAATAAAACGTGAAAATAACTATTACTTTCTGCTCTGTTGAAGACAACCTTCAGTTTGTAGAAACATTTGATTTTGATTTCTATACTTTTCAGAGGAAATTGAAGAAGCTGACTATGACAAAGCAGTGGCTGCTGAGGAGAACAGGAGAGCTGCTCCTGGTATGATATGAAGACAGTTTAAATAAGTTACATAATGGTAAACAAAAGACTTCTTTAAGGGATGACTATGTCAAAACATTTTAAACTTGAAAATGATTGTGAAAGGTCTTTTTAAAATGTAGAAAATACATTCAGAGTTCCTGACAGTGTTAAATTTTGTTGAAATACTAAAACTAAACTGTTTTTGTTTTCCATCAGGTCACAAGTTTCCTCCCATTTCACAGCTTTTCCCACCACTAGCAGCTTGTTGGCTGATTCTGTTGGTGGTTATCCCCCTTCATATCCTCTGTGAGTTCTTTTTAAATGGTCACACCAAACATTTAGACTCAACTCAGCTTGTTGTTAATTAGGTTACATTTGAACAAAGCTCTCAGAGAATATTCATAAACAAACTTCCTTTTAAACGCTTCTTGAGAGAAGAGATATTTGCTTCGATTGTATTAATTTACTGGACTCTAAACAGCATGATCTTAGGTTTTATTTGTGGTTTCTTTGTAGAAATCAGATGCAGAGTTTTACTTACGGCAGATGTAAAACGAATCCATCTATTTTTACATTTCAATTTGAGCTGCAGGTGGTAAACACTTGATATAACAGGAAATAAACTAATTACTGCAGATTGTTTCACTCTTCTTAGAGTTGAACAGCAAGTGATCTGCTCAGTGTTGTTTAGGTCACCAAATTAAAAAAAAATGTAATGAATAATAAAGCAACACATCACCACCATTAATGTTTTTATTTTTGTCATTCCTTCAGTTCACATTCGTGTTGAGTTTGAGTTGAAACAGCTGAAAACCAGCAACGCTGCTCTGATGGAGAAAAATCAAAACCTGACAGCAGAACTTCAAGTTAATAAAACCCAGGATCTACAAGCAGAGAAGGAAAAACTCACAGAACAAATAAAAACCATGGAGAAAACTTGGAACGAGCAGAAACTCAGTCGAGCTCAGCAGATCATTGATGAATACTGTCCCAAAGACACGAACAACGGTATGTTCAGATCCCCTTGTGGTAAAAGATTACCTTTAATAATAATTATATTGACCAGTCCAAATGTTTATTAGTTGATCTCTGCTGTTTCAGTGAGACGGTGTAGTTCTTGTCAGAGAGGCTGGACTCACAATCAGTCCAGCTGCTATGAAGTTCAAAATGCTAAACCTGCGAAACAGAAAACCTGGGAAGAAGCACAAGAAAACTGCAGAGGAAAGAGTTCAGATCTTCCTGTTGTTGATAATGGAGGAGAAAAGGTAAAGACAGAGCTGGAAACTGTTGATGTGAATTACAAATATATTTTCAACACAAACTGTTGGTCATGTAAGTGAAGTAAATATGTCATCATTTTATCTCATTCTCCACAGACGTTTGTTGATGGCACGAGTTGGACTAATTCAGAGATTAATGGATACTGGATTGGTCTCAGAGCTGAAGGAGGGAAATGGAAATGGATCGATGGAAGTGATCTGACCAATCAGTGAGAGACACATTATTTATTAAACTTTGTATAAAACAAATCTATCAGCCTTGATCTAACCGATGTTTTTCCTCAGAGCCTGGATGCAGCAGCAGCCTGCAGCTGATGGTCGATGTGTGACTTCTCTCCAGAACCGAGGATGGAGATCAGTGAGGTGTAATGACAGGAACGCCTGGATCTGTGAGAAGAAGCCTTTAACTGTTTAAACAGGAAGGATTCAGATTTCTAGAGGTTGCTTTGAAAACCTTAAAATAAAATCAATTAAAATTTCAGTGTTGCTTTTTTTTCCCCACAAGATCGAAAGAGGCATAGTTTGACTGTAAAAATAAAAGTAAATATAATTATTATTTATAGTACCTGAAATAATTTAAATTGTGAAGTTGCTTTGTGGGTGTATCCCACCATTACTGAACATATGTAATTTTTACTCTGAGGAAGATACCAGAATTTAGAAAGTCATTCTCTTTTGGTGACACTTAATATTTGGTTATTTACCACCTTTAAAATGCTTTTCTACAGTTTGTTTTTGGGCCAAATAAAATATTCAGTTTCATGAAAAAGGAGCGGAGGACTGATGTATTTCCTGTTTTCTAAAAGTAATTTTTAAAAATGATATTTGGCCAGCAGGGGAAGCTGCATTTCTCCTTAAAAATGGCTGTGGTCATAATCCAATTTGATATTTTTAAATGTTGAGCTGATATTTTGAATAACAACAAATGTAATATAGTTGTAATTTATTTATAGTAATTTCAATAATTTAAGCTGTAAAGTTGCTAAGTGAGTTTATCCCATATTTATTGAATCTATGTAATTAGTATTCTGAGGCAGATACCAATATTCAGAAACAGTCATTTTCTGTGGTTGACATGATCTTTATTGATTTAGAACATTTAAAATGTTTTTCTGCTGTTTGTTTCTGGGCCTAATAAAATATTCAGATTCATGAAAAAGAGGCTGAGGACTGATGTGTTTCCTGGTTTTTCAGGTAATTTTTAACAATCAATGATTTTTTTTTTTTTTTGCCATCAGGGAGTTTTGCATTAATCCTTAAAAAATCCTGAGGTCATGAAATAATTCTATAATTTTACATGTTGAGCTAATATATCATGTTAAATGTTTAGATGCTTGTGCTTGTTTTAACATTTTAATTGTGAATAAAACGAATGTCTGTAATGACAGTGACAGTTGACTCTGCTTCATGTTTTCTGGAACCTGCTCACTAAAGCTCCACCAGGCCTGACGTTGTTCCTGGGCGACACAAAGAGGATCATCATTCCTGTGTTCACTTTGAAGTAAACGGATTAGAGACATCAACTCATTCTCTTCAGTCAGAATGGCTTTCTGAATGACAGATTATCTTAACAGATAAAATAGATAATAAAAGACAATCATTTTACTATCAATTTCTGCTGTTTGACTAATAAATCTCTGTTTATATTAATTTATATTCAGTTTCTACTGTAACTCCAGACCTTGAGGCTCTCATCAGGAGTAAATAACAGGATCAGTTCTCCCATTTATTCCTCCATACTCACATCCATTATGCTAGTTTTACACCAACGATTGAACCTAGAGCTGCTTAAGTTTTATTAAACCACAACATATTTTAGTATTAAACTCCTATAAAAATTAACTGTCATTTTGAATGCTTTTAAATTGTGTTTTTCTTTTTTTTAAAAAATAACTTACCTTTGTAATCTTGAATGCTTTTGAATTGCAGTTTTTCTGACTTTTTCTGTCTATAGTTCATTGTTGGTTACATACATGGTGTGAGCTTCAGGCTGAAATGTTGTGTTGCCCTTTGTTTCTAAAAGCATTTTTTTCCCTTGAAAAGAAAGGAACTATGTTCTCTAAGGTCACAGACTGATAGAGGAATATTTCAAGGGATCGAAATATTCTGGATCACAACAAAAATGTTCCAGTTTAACTGAAGAGCAGCGTCAGGTTCCAAATTAAAGTGTATTCATCCTGAAAGAATCCACACACCTACACTCATACATCCACTTTGCTCTCTCCTCCAACTGTGTTAATTCCCATAAGCTCATTTCCAACTGCTACTGTTTTGAACGGGTCAATGTTCAGTTAGATTCTGCCATTGGTGGAAACAGCAAAGCAGAAGTGTGCAACTCAAAGGCAGACCAATCACACAGAAAAACTTCCTCCTAATAAATCTCTCTTCGAGGGTTGATTCACTCTACCAGTTGCATCGAGCCCGCAGATATGGCAGAAAGGGAAGTTGGCAATATGAAAAGCAATAAACAACCCCGATCAGAAGGTAAGCTCTTCTTCTACATAAAGTATATTCTACAAATCAGATCACTCCATTTTGCTTATATGATAATTCTGGTGATGTCAAAAAACTTTCCAAGCCAAACAACTATTTTTGCCCATATTCAAAATTTGTTTTGAACTTCCAAACTTTTATGATTATTTGTCTAAAAGATAAGTTTTAAATGGCCATTTCTATAGATTTTTTTTATTTTGTGGCAAACAACCCATGATTTCCTTTTTTTAAGTTTTAGAACAAAGCAGATCTTTTAAAAAAAAAAAAACAGAATGACAACATTTTTCAGATTGTCATCATGACTGTTGAATGTTCCATGTTTCTGGAAAATTAAAAAAAAAAAAGTACATTTTTACAGCTTAAAGACAAAAACAAAATGTGATTTGCTTTTATTTCACCATTAGTTTGATTCTGTTGCGGAAATCTTTGGAGATAATGCAGTAAAACACAAAACCCCTTATAATCAACCTCCTTGTTTCCATTTTATGTTAAAATACTGCACATCTTTAGCATTTTTGGACAAGTTTATGTGTTAAGAGGCACTGCTGAGCCCAAAGAGCCAAAGATTGTAGACAACTGTAGAGTGACTCATGACCCATGACCCAGAAACAATTTTCTCTTACCTTGGGAAAAACAAAATAACATGTCAGTTTGTTGATCTTGATCTAGACATTGCCGCATCTGCAGCCAGAGCAATGATTAAATTATGTTCAATTTCAGTTTGAATTTCTTGAAAAGTCATCAAAAAGCCTTTAATATTTAAACAAGGATGCAGATGGATGGCTCTAATTTTTGAAAAGCTGGTGTTCGTATTCTTTTGTAAACTGCTGTTTAGTATGTGGTCTCGTTCCACATTTCGTGCATGGGGAGTGATTGAGCTTACTGTATGGTCTGAATTTCTAAAAATGTGTTGTAGCATATATTTTGACAGGTTATTTTAATAAAAGACAATCATTTTACTATCAATTATAAATAACACTTTACATTATAAATGTTGGGATGTTTTTTTTATTCACTAAATTCTGAAGAGCTCTCTGATCTTCTAACCCTTCAGCTAAATATGTGAATGATGGTGTGTATGAAAACATGGAGAATAAAGAACGAGCTCGGGGTAAGTAAGGTCCAGTTTCTGTTGTGGTTAAAAGGACTAGATTATGCTAAACACTGGATCCCATCATAAAGGATGAAAAATGTTCTCAGTAGGAAAATACTCAAAAACTGGGAAGATTCCAAATGTTTTTTAGGACAAAGTTTTCTGCCTGACAGTAAACATGAAAAAAAAAATCTGCATCATGCTAACAGAAAGACGTCTGGGTCATTTTGCCAGAAGGTCAATTCAAAGCCTCAAACAAGAATGAAGTACTGCCAGTTTGTCCAAACTACTTTCATTTCAATCTAAAAACAAACCATTTTTATCATAAGATGGCTACCATTATTATGTTTTTGTCCTCTTGGTGGTTAAGTACATTGATGAATTTAGAAGACAAATAAAGCAATGCTCAATTTTCAGATTCTTTGACTGCATATTATTTACTTAAATGTTTACCTAAAGACAAAAAGGCTTCAGTTTTATCAGACTTTGAAAGTTCTTGTTGTAAAACTTAACATTTCAAACTTTTCAGCTAAAACAGAGGACACAGAGTATGCTGAAATATCAGAGCAGAACGAAAGAGTTTACCAAACTCCTGACACAACTGGTAAGTTCAAGAAAAAAAAAAAAAAAAAAAAAAAAAAAAAAAAAAAAAAAAAAAACTTCACTTTCAAAAAGAAACTAGTTTGCAGTTTATGTTACTCATCTTTATAAGTGAAGGAAATTGGGCTGCTAAGGCTGCAGTCCATGTAATCGCCACTGTTTTATTTTATCTGCCTTGATTCATCAGGAAAAATTGCATTTCCAGGCAGCAATAGATTATGTTATGATCCTTGGGTGTTTAAACTTTTTGAACATTGTATTTCTGTTTAGATCATTTATTGATGGTTTAGCTCTGGTTATTTTAGTTTATTCATTTATGTTACTTCATTTATTTTCCCCTTTGTGCTAGAGATAGTTTTCTTTTAGATTAGCGTTATTCTCTTACCCTTCGTTAGTACTTCCTTTTTGTCTGTTTATTTTCTCCTTCCCTTAGGCTGGGCATACACTGCACGAAATTTCCAGTAGTTGTATTCATCTACAGAGTTTAATTATTCACAGCCCACAAATCATGTCCTCAGACTGTTTGTGACTCGATTGCCCTCACTGCAAGTGCGTTTGCGACAGGTTGTAGCCTTGAATCAAGAACTACAGAGAAGAAAAACGCAGAAGTGATGAAAAGCTCACCCAAGAATCAGGAATGCTCAAAAACAAATGTGCATCCTTGGCAATCCTTGCTATTCTGTGTGAAAAAACAGCAACTGTACTGCAGTCATTTGGTGCTTAAAAAATATTGATGTATGCTAATGTGAGAGATGAGGAACCTTGAATTAAATGGGAGCAGAAACACTTGAGGAAACAACTTTTTATGTGGCTTTGAAGACACCTGAAGTTCATAAACTGCAATATTTAAAATTTCTGCCTGTGGGGTTGTTTTTTTTTTTTTTTTTTTTTTTTTTTTTTTTTTTTTTTTTTTTTTTTTTTTTAAACCGACACATCTACTTTCAGGCAAGCAACATTATAATATTTATACATTATATTGCTTGAGACAAATTTGGCTTGTAACACTGCTTCAACAGACTTGCCGAGTCATCAAATGCATAACAAAAACCAAACCTAAAAGGCCAGAAAACACATTAAGTCCATATACATTAATAAAATAAATTAACTTATCTCAGTCCAATTTGTTTAAGCATTAACAAAAATGCATTTAAAGAATATATGCTATATATCATAGCTAATTTATAATTTTAACATCTGAATGACAAAGTTACTCTTCAAAAAACAAAAGTGCACTTCAAAATGGTAATTCAAAATTGTCAAATACATACATTAGCAGTAGTTGCAAACAACAACAACAACAAAAAAAATCCAATTAATGTAGCTTCAAACAAAATCAGTTTTCTTTGGTATCAAAGAATGGTCAAATCTAATAAAAACAAAAGAAAGCTTTTAAATGTTAAAAGGTATTGCCTTTAATTCGGCTTACTTAAAGTAATTTGTTTTCACATTTAGTCAGTATTTAAGCAAATAGGTCGGACAGACCTGTATCAACCACTAGCCGAGTTAGCGGCTAAAACTAACGCTAAATGGCAGTGTTTAGCACCACAAATAATGCCCCATGTTATATTTAAAACACATTAAAGTGACTCACCAATGAGTAATGAATTGAATAGGGTGACTCACCGTTGGGCATCAAATTTAACGCAGAAGTCAATGCAAGTGCAAAAGTTTTGAGCTATTTTAGTGAACAACAAATGCCGAAAGCACAGCCACAGTGAGGCAGCAGCATTCAAAACTGGAAACCCATATGATGATCCCAGAACTTAAAGGGAATGGGATTTGGTTAAGGCAGTCACGTGGGTTACATTCACAAGGGGCGATCAAAAGTTTGATTTTTGTGTGATGTACAATTGCTGATCGTGAGCTAGCTGTGAAATGTTTATCGCTTCTCATTACCCCCGAAATAACACACGACTAAGCTGAGACTCGGCCCGATCGCAAAACTTGTCACAGACTGGAAAATGGGGCAAAAATGATGAAGCATATGCCGAACTTTAGCCTACCAATGTGTTCCCCTTGGCAGCTGTTTTCAATCATTCTCATTCTCTTCTGCCTGCGCTCTCCCTCAGCTGTTTCCCATTTCTCTCTGATTATCCCCTTGTCTGACCTTTGTCATTCTCCATTTCCCCTTCAGTGTTTTTTTTTTTTTTTTTTTTTTTTTTTTTTTTTTTTTTAGCTTCCTGGATTTCTTTTTCTCCTTTGGCTTGTGATTGACCCCATTACTCTTCCTTGTTGATGTTCCGCATTTCAGAACCTCTATATAGAAAACAAAATCTTCACTCAAAAATACTTTAAATGTAAATCTGCCAGGTTTTTTTTTTTTTTTTTTTTTTTTTTTTTTTAATAATCAAGTATAAAGATCACACACCGCCTGGCTAAAAAAATAAATGGTCACCAGCAGAAAAAAAAAAAAAAAAGAAAGGTCACACATTCTAATATATTGTTGGACCTGTGATTATAGCTCACATTTGCTGTGGCATTGTTTCGATAAGCTTCTGTAATGTTTCAAGATTTATTTCCACCCAGATCTTGTATTGATGATGGGAGAGTCCGACCACTGAGCAAAGCCTTCTCCAGAACATCAAAGATTTTCAATGGGGTTAAGATCCAAACACTGTGGAGGGCAATCCATGTGTGAAAATGATGTCTCATCCTCCCTGAACTGCTTGTTCACAATTTCACCCTGATGAATCTTGGCATTGTCATCTTGGAATATTACCATGTTGTCAGGGAAGAAACAACCCATTCATGGAATAACCTGCTCATCCAGTATCTTCAGGTAGCCACCTGATCTCATAATGTTGCCGAACCTGGACCTGACCAACTGCAGCGACCCGAGGTCATAGCGCCACCCCCACAGGCTGTTACAGTAGACACTAGCCATGATGGGTGCATCACTTCATCTGCTTCTCTTCTTACCCTGATTCATCCATCACTCTGGGAGGGGGTAAATCTGGACTCATCAGATCACATGACCTTCTTCCATTGTTCTAGACTCCAATCTTTATGCTCCCTTTCAAATTGTAGCCATTTTCTCTGGTTAGCTTCACTGGTTAGTGTTTTTCTTATGGCTACACAGCAGTTCAGTCCCAATCCCTTAGTTCCCTTCACATTGTGCATGTGGAAATGGTCTTAAATTACATTGAAATGCAACCCTGAGTTCTGTTGTTTTTTCTTCAATTTTATTTCATGAATCATGTAAGTGATCACCTGTCATTCATGATTTTTTTTTTCTAACCACATTTATTCCTCAAATACCATGCTTTCCCATTTTCCTTCCAGTTTTTAATCATGTGTTGGGATGTTCTTAACCCAATTTTTGCAGTTTTTGCAATCACCTCAGGTGTTTCTACTTGATGTGTGTTAGTGATTTGATTCTTATTAAGCAGACTAACATCATTTCCAAGACCATGGGTGTGTCTTTCAGTATGGTTTCAGAATTAAGAAGCTATCTATTGCATCAGTTGGGGTTAAATAAATTGTTGCAGCTGAAAGATAATCACCCACGCTGTAATTATCCATTTGAACACTTATACCTATTTCCTTAGTTAAATCCTGGTGGTGATTTTTTTTTTGACCAAGCAATCTATTTCCAGCTACAGACATACAGAAAGGTAAAGAAACTTTCTGCTGTTTCAGGTTATAAAGTTCATTTTTGTTGTTTATTTTCCATAGGACTCCATTCAGACAAGACAACAGAAAGATGTCGCCTCTATCAGCAGCTGGCTTTCTGCTTTGGGACTCTCTGTGTCATTTTGGTGCTCAGCATCATTGGAGTCTGTGTTTATCGTGAGTACAGGAAACAACGCCATGCCATGAATGTGCTTACTTCTGTATAACCTCAGATATAACTTTATTAGTTTATGAAAGGGATTCTTGGACAAAAGAAGTGCAAACATGGAACTGTAGTGCATCGTCTATATTATTGGTCTTGATTGGTGAATGATTTAGAGGTTGGGGTATTCAATTCAGTTACCTATAACTTTAAGAAACATCATATTTGGTTATATTTTCCTATAGTTTGTTTATCTTAAAGTGGAACTGAAAGTAGAAGTCAACTCTAAAATACAAGCAAGAAATTAAAGTTGCATTAACATTTTTTTTTTTTTTTTTTTTTTTTTTCTTAATGAAGCAAATTTTTTATTTTGTCGTTGCAACAGTTCGTGAGAGCGCAGCAAGTAAACTGAACCAGCTGAAATCATCCCAACAGGTTCTCCTGGAGGAGAATCATAACCTGACCAACCTCAACAATAAACTCAGTTCAGATTATGAGAATTTGACATTCCTCAATAAGGAGCTGAGGGAAGAAAGAAGAAACCTCACAGAACTAATAAAAAACATGGAGAAAACCTGGAATGAGCTCAACGTCAGTCGAGCTCAGTGGAGCATTGATGAATACTGTCCTAAAGAAAGTGGTGGTATGTTCAGATCTTAGACCAGTAGTTTGTGCTGAGCTACAATATTATGTCCAAAAACAACTAATAATGACATTATGTAAACATATTTGTTAATGGTATGCTGTTGTTGTAGGGAGAAGTTGCACTTCTTGTCAGAAGGGCTGGAACTACCAACTTTCCAGCTGTTACGCTTATAATAATGCTCCACCACCTGATCAGAGAAACTGGGAAGATGCTCGAGAAAACTGCAGAACAAAGATTTCAGATCTGCCTGTTGTGTCTAATCAGGCTGAAAAGGTATTAGAAGAACTATGGACCAGATTTAATAGATAAAAAATGTAAACTGCCTAAAGAAAGTTTATAGTTGTAATAATTCTGGATGCTTAATTTATTTATTTGTTCATTGAATGTAGAGACAGAATTTCATGTAAAAGTTTAAATTTGTTTTATTTTCTCTTGTTCTCCTCAGGATTATGTCAATTTAATTAGTTATGTTAAAGACGGCATCAGTGGATACTGGATTGGTCTCAGAGCTGTAGAAGGGAAATGGAAATGGATCGATGGAAGTGATCTGACCAATCAGTGAGAGACACATTGTTTCTTAAACTTTGTATAAAACAAATCTATCAGCCTTGATCTAACAGATGTTTTTCCTCAGAGCCTGGATGCAGCAGCCTGCAGATGATGGTCAATGTGTGACTTCTCTCCGGAACCGAGGATGGAGATCAGTGAGCTGTGATGACAGGAACGCCTGGATCTGTGAGAAGAAGGCTTTATCTGTTTAATCATGAAATGTTCCAATTTTTTACAGGTTGTGTCGAAAACCTTATATAAGATATATACAATTTTCT
Organism: Anableps anableps; assembly: GCA_014839685.1. Lineage (NCBI taxonomy): Eukaryota > Metazoa > Chordata > Actinopteri > Cyprinodontiformes > Anablepidae > Anableps > Anableps anableps. Next base: position 4,476,024 of record CM026072.1, read on the forward strand.
GGTTTTGATTTTTTTCAAAAGCTCTGAACAGTTATAGTTTATAATTGTAATATAAATAACAAATGCCTTAAATAAAAATGAATTAAAATTATACAAATTTAACTTGAACACTGAAGGACTCCAGAATTTAAAAAAAGTCTCATTGATTTGGCACACAACAGCTGTTCATATTTACATCTACAAAGTCTCATGTTTTTCAGATTTATTTATTTATTTTTTCTTTTTTGTCCGAGTTTCTAAAAACCAGAAAAAAAGAGTCAGTTTCGTGGTTGCTGAACTTCTTACTTATAGCTTTTGAAGGAATTTCACATGGCTTAAAAATGATTTTCTGATGTTTACTGCCAGTGTATCTTTCTTTAATGGTTTAGATCATGAGTATACATGATTAAATGCTGTTGACTGTTTAAAGATGTCACAGAGAATAAAAACATCTGTCACTTTTCTTTCTGCCATTTTTTTTTTTTCATCACGTTGTTCATCAGGCCTGATTTTGTTCCTGAGCTGCACAAAGATAATTGTGGTTATATTGAAAGGAAATTATTTGAGTCTGTAAGTAATTCTTTCTCTATGTTATCATGTTCTCCTAAGTTGATACAGGTTTCTCCTGTTAGTCAGATCAATGTCTGTTGGTACTTTGTTTAGCTTTAAAACATTACAGATGGAAAACAGAATGCAGCAGCCTGAGAAGAAGCTACTGACAGACTGTGTCTTGCAGTGGCAGGCAATAATATGGCTTTTAAATATATATATATATAAGCAATTACAAAAGTACAAAACTGCTTTTACAATATTACATTCATTTATGGAGATTGCATCCTCTTATGCTGAACAGCTTTTTTCCTGCAGATATGTGTTGCCATATGTGTTCCTTCCTTTAAGTTTAGTTTCTTACTGATTTATTGTGTTCTAGTCATTATGTGTTTGGATTTATTTCAGTTAGATCAGTGTTTGTCTTTTGGTTTGTATTTTCTTTGTGTCTAGTTCAGCTTCCTTAGTGTTTGTGAAGTCAGCTAGCATCTGCTGCAGCTCTATTTGAGCCAAGACTATCGCTTGCTGTCAAATTTAACACTCCGCGCTGTAGTTAATCAGATGAATCTGAAAGGCCTTGCAGTTGACCCCCACTCATCCAGTCCCAGATATTATACAATTACACAAGCAAGGCATTAATCCCAAACAAACTAAATGAAGCAGGTGGGATTCATTATCGATACAGGGCTACTCTAAGGCTTTTGATCCTTTAAAGTACAAGGAATTTGGAATAAGAGTTCAAATCTAAGTATGTACTCTTTAATAAGTCAGGAACCAGAAATTTGTGTTGTAAATTGAAAAAGCAGTTACAGTTTCAAATCTCTAAAGCAAAATCCAGTTATAAAAACTTTCCATGACATCCAAAAATAATCTAACAGACATCTGCCTCCCCCAGAGGAGAGGGGATCCAGCCCTAAAATGCAACACCAAACGCCACCCAAAAATCCTAGCTGAACAGCAATGAGTGAGTTCAACAACCTGCCCCAAAAACTAACATTAGCATTTTAAGCTTTTATGTGAGTAAATATGCATGATTATCATACAAGTTGGACTTACAGAAAAATATGAGAAAATGAGGGCCGAGTTTCTGAGCTGAGGAAAGATGTGTTTCTGGGACCACCAGAAACACATCTGGTGGTCCTCTGCACGACTTATGTGGGGCTCCTTCCCGCTTCTCCTGGCTGTATCTTGCTTCCACCCGTCTCCTTGGATACTTGATGTGGGAAGATTCTCCGTCCACGCCTCCCCTGCATGCTCCACCTCTACCGGTGCCAGGCGAATCCCTCTCTGTGGCCTCAGCTTGCTGTGAACTGAAGGAGCTGTATCCAAATGTCTGAAGAATGCCTCCAGATTCCATGCTGGAGCGTCTTTTCGTATCAGACAGAAGGCTGACCTCTGACCTTTCGGCATCTTTGTGCAGCATAAGTTGGTTGTGGCTCACTTTTTTTAAATTTGCACACTTGGGGTTCATTTAATTATTTATTGTTCGTCTTCCCTCAGTCTCCTGCCTGTTTGCTCTTTTCTACAGCTGTTCCTCATCTCCTGATTACCTCACCTGCATTCAGTGTCATTCTCCACACTCACCTCAGTATTTCAGCTCACTGGTTTTTATTGTCCTTTGTTGGTTCCTCCCATTACTCTGCTGTGCTGCATGTTCTGCTCTCCCTGTATGTCTTCTTGTTTGTTTATTATTCAAATCTAGTGATGATGAGATAAAGCTTTGCGATGCCTTGAAGCTGTCCCTCTAATTGGTCCACTCATGAGCCAAAGCTGCATGATGCTTCATTTGCTCTACTGCTCCATCAAGTGGACAGTACATGCAAAACAGGCAAAGTGATTATAATGTCATGACTTTGGTGTGTGCATCTTTAAATTGAATGAATGAATAAATAAATGTTTTTGGTGACAATACAGAAATTCTGAATACTGTATGAATATTTTCTTAATCTGTTTTTATGATGCAATCTATGGATCAAAAGGAAAAGTAGAAACAAAAAGGTTTGTGAAGTGAATGGGGGAAGGGTAACCAGAAAAGGAACATCGAATTGGGATAAAAACATTTTCTGTTCTTCCCAATATTCCAGCGGATTCTCCAGTGTTCCAATATTTCCATATGATTGCATGTTTGTTTGCTGTCTTATTATTGCTGCCTAAAATGACTTAGCTTAGCTTGGTCCACTGAGTATTTTCCTTGTCTTTATGCAGAGCTCTGTAATGCCTCAGCATAGATGAGGTGTTATTGTTGTATCAAAGTTTTTGTTTCTTTAAAAAAAAAAAAAAAAAAAAAAAAAAAAAAAAAAAAAAAAAACATACTTCACCTTTTAAAAGACCAGAAATTAGAAGTAAGAAGTTAGAACACAGGATCTGCTGGGTTTTTTTCCTTCACATTATTGTTATTAGTGATGATTTATCACTCTCTGCAAATCTCATCAGAAGACATAGATCAAAATGTTGCCATACACAGGAAAACCTCCTCTTTGGGTCCATTGCAAAAAACACTCAAATAAATTGTAAACACACACACACACACACACACACACACACACACACACACACACACACACACACACACACACACACACACACACACAGTACAATCCTAAAACAACAGCATGTAGCAGGGGGTGGACAGCAGCATTTTACTGCCCTAATATTTCAATCCAACAAGTTATTGAACCTCAGGCACGTCCTGTGGTTGTGAAAAAGATGTCAGTCTGTTTGAGGAGGGTCAGATCATTGGCGTCAAGCAGAGAAAACATCTAAGGAGATGCAAAAACTACTGAAATTTGGTTGAGAGCTCTCCAACGCATTATTAAAAACTAGAAGGACAGTGGGGAATCATCGTCTTTGAGGAAGAAATGTGGTTGGAAAAACCTTTGAATGACTGATCAGTGATCACTTCAACGTTTGGTGACATCAAATAGAAGAAAAAAGAACAGCAGAACTCAGGGCTGTTTGATAGTAAAAGTAAGACCATTTCCACACGCACAATATGAAGACAACTTAAGGGACTGGGACTGAACTGCTGTGGAGTCAAAAATAAACTACAAATCAGTGAGGCTATCTGGCGAAAAAGGCTACAATTTGTAAGGGAGAATACAGTTTGGACCCTAAAGGGATGTAAGAAGGTCATGTGATCTGATGAGCCCAGATTTACCCTCTCCCAGAGTGATGGGCTCATCAGGGTAAGAAGAAAGGCAGGTGAAGTGATGCACCCATCATGCCGAGTGTCTACTGTAGCAGCCTGTTGGGACAATGCTATGATCCAGGGTTGCTGCAGTTGGTCAGGTCCAGATTCAACGAAATCCATTTTGCAGAACAGCTTTTGTCTGTTTGTATTTTTGTTTTAATTCATCAACAGGTGCATCTTCAGATAGTAACACCCATGTCACAATTATAGGGTGTTTCTGTTTTGATAATGTTCTCATTTATTTACCTTCTTAGGTCTAGTCAAATTCAGCTCAATAGCATTGTCTTTACGTTTTGCCATATCTGTTCATTCCTTTTTATGCAGTTTCCAAGTTTATGCTTGTGTTCTGTTTCTTGAAGCTTTTACTTCTCTTGGGTTATTTGTCAGATTTTTATTCCCTTTTTGTTCTGGATCCTTTGAATCCATGTTTAACCCCTTCTGTGTTATTCATATTTCCTCAGTCTGTCTGTTTCCTCTCTCTTCCAACTGCAACCTGTTTGTGATCAACCACCTGCATCTTGTCAGAAATCATGTTCCCCAGTATTTAGGCTCCTCATTTTCTACCATTCCCTGCTGGATTCTGCTGATGTCTCCTTGTAATTAGTTTATGGCTCTATCTCTGTGCCATAGCCTGGTGGCCACCTGTGAGTTCAGTTAGTTTATTTTTTGTTTTTTGTTGTTTTGTTGTTGTTGTTGTTGTTGTTGTTGTTGTTTTTATTTTTATTACAATGCTCAGATACCACAAGTATATATCTGTGCTTGGCTCCTTCATAAACCAAACCATAACCCAAACCTTGTTTTTTTTTACAGGCATCTGTCTCTGCACAGAAACCAAGGCAGAAATAAAATATTTGTTAAACCAGCTCTTTATTGAAATCTTCTGATCAAAGAGAAGCAGTTCAGGTGTTTAAAACTCACTTTAAGAATAGGGGGTCTGTTGCTTTGCTGAAGGATGAAAAATTTTGGGGGGGGGTTTGTTTCTCTGAACTAAAGAAGCTTTTAGTGGAATATTTAGCAAAAAGCAATAGAGTTCACCATTATGGGTTTTAAACACACTAAACTCTGCACTTCAAATTTCATTCAGAAGAAAACACTTGAAATTGACTGAAGATCAGAGCATGTATTTTATGTGAATCCAAAACGCTGGGCATCGTTTCTCATAGACCTGAGTAAAAAGGCAATAAAGGAAATAATGAACGGGTTTGTACTCATATTTTGTTCCCAGAATTGTTTCTGTAGATGTTTTTTCACTAAAGTATAATTAAGCCAACAGCACAAAGATCTGAAGCACAAAACCGTTTCGGATAAACTGTATCTCTAGTTTCAGAATAAAAAAGGACATTTGTTCTGTATCAGAGCCACTTCCACAAGTGGTTTGTTGTTATTTAATTTATTGTTTTAGTTTATCTACACTTCATCAAATTCTGCTCTGTATAATTCTAATACTTCCACAATGTAATGCATAACATTAAGCAGGAAAGCGCTGCTTTCTGCTTTCACAAACAAATGTTTAAGGAAGCTCTTAAAGCCAAGCATTCTATTCAGATCAGTTGTGGACAGGAACTTTGGTTTCTGTGAACTGATAGTGAATCAAACAGACATAAAATTCCCTGCAGAAGTATTCACATCTCTAAAAGTTTTAACAATTTCTCACATAATCACTTCAATGTATTTATGTAGGACCAACCAACAAGAAGTAGCGCGTGGTTGTGAGGCAACAGGAAAATGACACATTTAGATATTTGCAAAACCAAAATCTGGAAATTATGGTGTGCATTTGTATCTAACTCCTGTTTGTCTGAGGGTGCTAAACAAAAAGCTGCCTTCAGAAATTCCTAGAATTTTCAGATGAAATAAAAAGCAGTTAGTATATAAGGTGTGAAAACTTTACTATGCAACACCTGACATGCAAGTATTTTTTTCAACTTTTTCACACATTATACCACTATGTGTTTTATAAGGATTTTCTGTGATTTACTATCACAAAGTAATACAAAATGTTGAAGTGGAAGGAAAAAGACACAATTTTTAACAAAGACCTGAAAATTATGACATGAATTTTTATTTTGTCCTTTTTAACTTCTACACCCATACAATGGGTGTTTGAGTGTTTGATACACTGCCAGTTTTTTTAAAGTTTTCCCTCCTACAACAAATAGAGAGCTCTGTAATTTTCATCGTAGGTACACCTCAACTGTGGACGACAAATCCAAACAAGTATTTAATACAACAGAAAAATAAATGTAATATTTGTTATATCAAACTTTCTATTTTCTGTAGTTCTTGACCAGGTTTGCGCTGCAGCAGGGATTTTTGGTCCACTTCTCAATACAAATCTCCAAATCTTTCAGGTTTCAGGGCTGTCGCTGGGCAACACAGAGTTTCAGCTCCCTCCAAAGATTTTCTAAGGGTTCAGGTCTGGAGACTGGTTTTGCCAATCCAGGGCCATGAAATGATACTACAGAGCCTCTCCTTAGTTGGCCTAGCTGTGTTTGGGTTGCTGTCATGCAGGAAGACCCAGCCACACCTCATGTTCATTGATCTTACCTAGGAAAGGAGACTTGGGCAATACCTGACCCCATCCATCCTCTACTCAATATGGTACAGTCGTCCTGTCCTCCTTGCAGAAAAGCACCCCCAAAGCATGATCTCTCCACCTCCATGCTTTACAGTTGGGATGGTGTTCTTGGGATTGTACTCCTTCTTTTTCTTCTTCCAAACATGGCGAGTGGAGTTGATATCAAAAAGTTTTATTTTGGTGTCATCTGACCACATGGCCTTAACCCATGCCTCCTCTGGACATTTTCTGCCTTGAGCAGAGGGGGCCTGAGCAGGCTCCAGGATTTTAATCATGTTACTAATGGTTCATTAATCTGGTCCTCTAATGTAGTTCTTGGCTTCCTCACCTTTCTAAAATTCATTGATGCTCCAGGAGGTGAGATGTTGCTGAGGAGGACTGACAGTCATCTTGAGCCATCTTTTTAGAACAGTGCAAACTACCTCAGTAACAACATATCTTGTTTACTGTGTACTAATCTGACTTCCAAATGACACCGCAGGATCAGTAGTTGGAAATAACGTAACAATAAAAAACAGGAAGTCTTACTTTAATATAAACTGAAAGTCTGTGTTTGGTGCATTTTATATAAAACATATTTGTTTTTCATTTAGTGAAGTAACCTGAGGTGGTTAGAGCAGTGAGAAATCATATTCAAGTAAGAGTAGCGTTCCAAGTAAAAGCACTCTTAATTAATTTTTTTTTTTTTCAAAAAGTAAATCTAACTAGTCTAGTTACTACCCACTTTTACATATTACTAATTTTAAATGGTTTCCAATTGAAAATGTCTTCATCTTGCTGTGATAGCTGATGAAGGAATCCACACTCACTCTCTCCTCCAACTGCATTCATTCCAATCAGTTAATCTCCAAATGCTGCCATTTTGCACTGTTATGCCTTTTATTACTTGTAAAGAAGTTGATATTTCTCTGTTGCTTCGAGTTTTCATGATGTATTTGATTTGTAAAAGAGTCATAAATCCTGCACTACTAATTATTCTCCTTGAAGCGCTTTAAACACTGCATTAAATACATTGTCTAATTATCATCATCCTACTGCAGGTGAACAATTGGTGCTTCTGCTTCTTGTAAAGTTATATCCCATTTCCTTCGCCAATGAAAATCCTTTTCCAGTAAAAGAAGCAAAAGGTTAATGTAACACCCACACTTTCATTTGGCATTTATTTGTCATTTGCTGAGAACGTGTTTGAGTTTTATTTGTCAGTCACTTTTTTGAGACATTTCCACCAAGTAAAAAGTAGCATTTTACAAGGAAAATTAAAAAGACATTAAAATTTCAAGTTACAGATTAACATGTTTTTATCAACTCCAGCCCCATTCAATTAAATAGAACATTATTGAAAGGTCAATTTATGTCAGTAACTCCATAACCAAATGAATCACATAACATTGATTAATTAGACAAAGACTGTTTTAACAGCTTTATTTCTCTTAATCATGATGATTTGCTGCTAACAGCAAATGAAAACACAACATTTAAAATTAGAATATTACATCAGACCAATAAAAAAAAAAAAAAAAAAAAAAAAAAAAACATTTTTAAAAACAGAATCATGAGATTCATAAAAAGTATGTTTAATACCTGCTCAAAAGGTATTTTCAAAAGATACTTTTAATTTGATAAATACGACTCTTTGGGACATATTTATTCTATTTTATTGAAAACGACTGTACACTTGATGAATTATTCTTTACTAAGAAAAAAAGAAGAAGAGCCACTAAAACAAACAAAATAATTGTCAAAGTTTAATTAGTTTCAGGCATTGATCCAAACCAAAAGGCAGAAGCATGCAAATCAAGAGGAATAAAGGGCAGACCCGCCACAGAGGAAACTTCTTCCTAATAAATCTCAATTCAGGGCTGATTCAGTCTACTTGTTGGATCTAAGTCAACACCGATGCTGCAGATATGGCAGAGGAGGAAGTTTGCTATGCTTCAGTTGTTATAAAAAGTAAGACACAGCCCCAATCAAAAGGTAAGTTCATCTTCTTCTGGATAAATGAAGTATATTCTGCAAATCAACACAGTTTGCATCTTTGCTTATGGGATAGTTGTGGTGATGTGAGAAATTTTTCCAAGCAAAAAAGTTATTTTTTTTTTCCCTTGGATCTAATAAACTGAGTTTTAACCCACAAAACTTTCATGATCCTTAATATATAAGATAACTTATCAAGTTTTAAATTACATTGTCTTTCTATTGTGACTAAATAAAAAAAACAAAAAACAAAAAACAAAAAAAAAACATGATTCTATTTACTCTTTTTGGTTTTAGAACAAATAAAACATCTTTTTTTGTAGAATGACTGACATTGCTCTCATTGAAATGATTGAATGGTCAGTTGGTAGAGCAGGTGCATCATGTCCAGAGGCTGTCGTCCTCATTATGGTTCTCCTGGGTTCGATTCCTAGTCTCGGGCCATTTGCTGAATGTCTCTCCCTTCTTTTTCCAGTTAAACTACTGTTCATTAAGGCCCACTTGTGCCAAAAATATCTTAAGATTGAAGTGATCATTTCCCTCATTCCATATTTCTGGAAAACATAGAAAACTGTACATTGTCTGTACCTCATTGACAGATAATGCATTGAAATACATAAAGATGTCTATAATTAACCTTTTTGTGATCCTCAAATATCTGAAAAGCAGAAGTATGTTGATCTTGATAAGTCAAGAAATGGCTTAGAGAAACATCCACGCATCCACAAACAGAGCAATGACTGAATTTATGCACAAGTTTGACTCATTTTGAATTTCTTAAACAGCCATCAAAAATATATTTAATATTGGAATAGGGATGCAGTCTGGAATACTGATAAGTTGGTGTTAGTTTGCTGAGTCTTTTGTAATCTGCTGCTTATAGGTACAGTATGTGGCCCATTTCTATATTTCATGTACGTACAGTGATTATGGCGTATTTTATCGCTTATAAAGAACACATTTCTTTGCATTTTTTATCTATCTATCTATCTATCTATCTATCTATCTATCTATCTATCTATCTATCTATCTATCTATCTATCTATCTATCTATCTATCTATCTGTGTGTGTGTGTTTTTTTATATATCATACGTCAAACTCAATGATCTTTTAACCCCTTAGTTAAAAATGAGAATGAAACCATATATGATGAAGTGAAGGTGAACAAAGAACCAGATAAGGGTAAGTAAACCAAACCCATACACTTAAGCAGAGTGTATGATTATAACCCTTATTTATTTATAAAACAACTTAAAATTTCAACCTTTTCAGCTAAAACGGTGAAAGAAGCTGAAGTAGAGAAGCAGAATGAAAGTGTTCAGCAAACTCGTGACACAACAGGTAAGTTTAAGAAGAGAAAAAACACAATTCATTATAAAAGTTAGAAACTAGTTTGCAAATTTGTGTTAAATATCTTCATATCAGTGAAGGAAATGGGGTTGCTATGGCATCTACCCGCCACTGATTTTTATGTGACCCAGTTTATCTGGAAAAATTGCATTCACAGGCAGCAGCAATAGATTATTTGTTAAAAGACTTGGTGCATTTTTAAAAAAAATGCAGTTAGATATGTAGTTATCTTAAAACACTTACAGGACTCCATTTTTTTTTTTTTTTTTTTTTTTTTTTTGTTTTGTTTTTAGAGAATAACCCAAATGATTGAGCCTATTTCAAGTCTGAATTCATTTATTTGCTAATATAATATGGGTAATTAATCAGAAATTAATCTGCATAACATCCTTGTTATTCAATAAAGTACCAGTACTTCTGCAAATATTACTAGTACTGCCTAAAATCATTTATACCCCTGGCAGGTTTAGGTTTAAGAAAAACTACCAAAGTTTCTTCTAACAAGACATAATATTGAGGCTTTGTCATAGAGGTGGGCAGATCGATCCAAAATATCAATAATGTCGATACCAAGTTGGTATCAGTATCGGACCGATACTAGCATGATAAGATCAATACTTTGGTTTCAGATTTACTCTTGAAATTTTTATTTATTTTTCTATTGTAGTTTTTCAACCCTACCTCAGAAAAGATTTTGTTTTGATTTGCTCTCAAATGATAATTTTTTGCATTTTGTTTATTTAGAAAAAATGCACATAAATCACGTTAATATTTTATTAAAATATTGTGTAGATACCTGTAAGCTTTGTCCAAATTCTGTCCTACGTTTGAACAAAATAATTCAAAGGAAAAATCATAAAAACATCTAAAGGTCAGAAGTTTTATGATATCAAACTTGAATAAAAAGTATCGGTATCAGCATTGGTATCGGCAACTTGGGCCCTGTATTTACTCGGTATCAGATCAATACCAAAATATGCAGTATTGCACACCTCTACTTTGCAGTACCCAAAGGCTTCATTTTAATCTCTGAAAATCTGTGGAAGGGGCTAAAGATTAGGTAGTGACATGTCATTCATGACAAGTAAAAGACTAACATTGGTAAGAGAAAATCAAATTTTCCACTTGATTATTTCATCAATTTGTTTCTTCCAGGATTTCAACATTTTCATGGTCAAAATCACTGATTTCACGCATTGTGACATATTTAGTGTTTCTGATCAGCCATTAGTCCCCCGTAAAGATGCACAGGGTGAGACAGAGAATACCGTGCCGCACTGATAGGTGACAATGTTCGTCTAAATGGGTAAGAGGTGAACATCCCTGCATGCTCTTCTTCCACCACTGAAAAGACTGAAAACACACATTTAGAGCAGACTCTACCTAGGAGGACTCAATATCTGGGATGCTTAATTTTTGTAATAATATTAAAGACAGGCTTTTTCTCCTTGATGTTGAAGTAAAAAACATATATATATATATATATATATATATATATTTCCAGTTACAGACAGAAAAGACAGGGAAAAGCTTCTGCTGTTTCAGGTTATTAAATTCCTCTTTGTTTTTTTAATCTTTGTAGGACTCCAGTCAGACAAGGCAGCGGAAAGATTTTGCCGCGACCAGCAGCTGGCCTGCTCCTTTGGGATTCTCTGCGTCATTTTAGTGCTGATCATCATTGGAGTTTGGGTTTATCGTGAGTATATAAAACAAGAATGCCATGAATCTTGTGACTATTACACAACCTTAGATATAGTCTTTTTCATAATATTTTTTGGGCAAAAGTTAAATAGAAAGTAGAACTGAGCTCTAAAATACTAACAACAATTAAAAGGAAAAAGTTACATTGACAGTTTTTCGTGGTTAAGGCAATTTTCAATTTCTGTTGCAACAGTTCGTGTGAGCACTGCAAGTGAGCTGGAACAGCTGAGATCATCCCAGCAGGTTTTGCTGGAGGAGAATCGTAACCTGACCAACCTCAACAACAAACTCAGTTCAGATTATGAGAATCTGACGGTTCGGTTTGACAACCTGACTACGGCTTCTACTGCCTTAGAAAACAAGATCACCGTGCTGACTGTAGAAAACCACAACCTGACTACGGCTTCTACTGCCTTAGAAAACAAGATCACCGTGCTGACTGTAGAAAACCACAACCTGACTACGGCTTCTACTGCCTTAGAAAACAAGATCACCGTGCTGACTGCAGAAAACCACAACCTGACATTCCTTAATGAGGAATTGAAGCAAGAAAGAAAAAACCTCACAGAACTGATAAAAAACATGGAGAAAACCTGGAATGAGCTCAACGTCAGTCGAGCTCAGTGGAGCATTGATGAATACTGTCCTAAAGAAAGTGGTGGTATGTTCAGATCTTAGACCAGTAGTTTGTGCTGAGCTACAATATCATGTCCAAAAACAACTAATAAACATTTCTTAATGGAACGCTTTTGTTTCAGGGAGAAGTTGCACTTCTTGCCAGAAGGGCTGGAACTACCAACTTTCCAGCTGTTATGCATATAATGATTTTCCACCATCTGATCAGAAAAACTGGGAAGATGCTCGAGAAACCTGTAGAACAAAGATTTCAGATCTGCCTGTTGTTTCTAATCAGGCTGAAAAGGTAATGGAAGAGCTATGGACCAGCTTTACTAGATTAAAAATTTAAACTGACTACAAAAAGCTTATAGTTTCAATAATTCTGGTTGATCAATTATTATTTTTCAGATGTAGAGACAAAACGTCAGGTAAATGTTTAGATTTGTCTGATTTTCTGATTTTTCAGGATTATGTTCAAACACAAAGTCCTGTTATATATGGCATCAGTGGATACTGGATTGGTCTCAGAGCTGTAGGAGGGACATGGAAATGGATCGATGGAAGTGATCTGACCAATCAGTGAGAGGCACATTGTTTCTTAAACTTTGTATAAAACAAATCTATCAGCCTTGATCTAACAGATGTTTTTCCTCAGAACCTGGATGCAGCAGCCTGCAGATGATGGTCAATGTGTGACTTCTCTCAGGAACCGAGGATGGAGATCAGTGAGCTGTGATGACAGGAACGCCTGGATCTGTGAGAAGAAGGCTTTATCTGTTTAAACATGAGATGTTCAGGTTTGTTGAAGGTTGTTTAGAAAACTTTGTATAAGATATATGCAACTTACTGGTTTAGATTTTTTCATGAGCTCTACACAGTTAGTCTATTCATAATCTTAATATAGACAACAAATGCCTTAAATGAAAAATCTTTTCAAATTTAACAACTTTACCTTGAGGCCTGATTAAAGACACCAGAATTAAAAAATGTCTCATCATTTCTGCACACAACAGCTGTTCATATTCATGTCAAAAAAGTTTCATGTTTTCCTGATGATTTGTCAGAGCTTCTAAATTTGTCATGTTTGCTGAATTTTTTACTGATAGCTTCTGAAAGAATTTCACCTGGCTGAAGCATGATTTTAGAGGGCAGACTGCCTGTGCATCTTTCTTCAATGTTCAAAATAACTTGTGTACATATTTGGATGCAGTTTGTTGTTTAAAGATATAATAGAGAATAAAAAAATGTCACAATGCAATTTTTCTTCTTGAAAGTTTTAATTCTGTCATGTTGCTCATCAAACATTCGTGAGGCCTCATTTTGATTAAGAGCTGCACAAATATTATCATAAATCTCTTCATATTAAAGTAAACAGTCTGGGTCTGGTAGTGACTCTTTGTTATCATGTTCCTCTGAGTTGACAGGTTTCTGCTGTTGGTCATATTATTGTCTTTTTGTGTTAATTTAGCTTTAAAAAGTTACAGATGGAAAACAGAAAAAGTGCAGCGGCCTGAGAAGCTGCTGACACAATGTGGTGTTATGTCTTGTGTTATGGGTGGCCAGACCACAATATGAAGATGAGCCATCCTTGTAAGGCCTTAAGCAGTCACAACACCCACTTGTAAAATCTTATGATTTATTTGCGAGATGTTATTTTACATTTGATTTTAACACTGAAAATGAGGTGGGTGAACTATATGCCTAAAACAATTAACACAAATTAACTATCTAAAACATTAACGCGGCAGTAATATATATTTTCCAGGCACATGGTGTCATTTTATATCACCATAAAGTAACTATATTACCTACAGTTGTTATAAAAATGCTTTATATATTAAACGTGACTTAAAAGAAATTTGACTTTGTAATTTAACTCCTTGAAATTGGCCTCTGTCTCTTTTTGACACTCCACCTTCAGGTCATCATCATGTTCCTCCGCTAAGCTTTTAACAACATTCATAGGAGCGTTGCACTGAAAAGAAGCTCATATGATGAGCTCAGCAGATCCACAGTTCCACCAGGTGTGCTGATTGCTGCTGCCACTAGTCTGAAGGAGATGAATGAGGGAGTCATGGGGGGCAGTGCTTTGCTTATAGACTTCAGCTCTGAAGAGGAGCTGTGTGGAAAAGGCAGCACTTTATAAGAGCAAGCATTTAGGAAAGCAAGTGTTTAGCAAATTAAACTAAGATAACTAAGGTAAACAGGAGGCAACTAGCATCAAACTAAAACAAAGTTTAGACAAAGTGTTGGCTAAGCCATTATCCTGAATCTTTTTGTATTTGACCTGTAAGTTAAAATCATAACCAGCACATCAATCTTTGGTTTCTGTTTGCACAATAGAGTAAGAAACACCAACGGATTGATTAGTAAACACTTGTGTAGGTTGCACACTCAGTCCATCATAAATTTCAAAGTTCTCTAACCCAAGTAACAAGGTAAAAGCTTGTTTATTGAAAAAGTATCAGCCACGGTGACCTATAAGTTTTTCTCCTCCTTGCAGAAGAACAGCTTTTACACCACAAGATCTAGCATCAACTTCAAGTTTAAAGCTGCAGAAGGTAACTTTTATAAAAATATTTTTTTTCACATGTTTTTTTTTTTAAACTGTCACCATGTCATGACAGTATTACATGAGACAGGTAATCTGTGAAAAATTGAGCTCCACTGCCTTCTCCCTGTGGTCCTACAGCCATCTGCAGAAATGCACCGCTCCCGGTCAGAAATAACCAATCAGAGCCACGAGGAGGGTCTAACGCCCTTGTGTGAGCTCTGCTCACACCCTCCGTCTTGTTCTCTGCTGCACTACAGCTCATTCTTCACAGCTGAACCTGCTGTGAATGCACAGGCTAGTTAGCATGGCCACCAATGGCAGTGGATAAACAGTTTTCCACAGGTTATTTGTTCAAGTCTGAACCACAGATTATTTGTTCAGATAAAGGCAACAGATACTCTTTCAAAAAGTAATGATAGGACCTGTGTCCCTGAGGACTGTGATTGGCACCATATCCTTTTCTTCACCTGTCAAAAGAAACAAACCATAGCAACATAAAAAGGAAAAACTACAGATCAACATCAGTTTGGGGTTTTTGTTCAATGTTTACACACACATTTAGGTGAAAAAGTGATTCATTTAGTGCCACACCTGCAGGGACAATTGTTTGATTCCACAGCAACAGTTGTCATGTTTTATCATTTTGATCATTTATTTTTCATTCAGATGAAATTTTCTGAAATGAATTCTGTGAACAAAACACACTTTGGAGAAGATCATACATCATCACATTGTGATATAACGTATGAGCATGTTCTTCATGGTGCATCTGTTGAAGATTTTAAAGATTAAGTGGTTAAGCTTTCTAGATAGATAGATAGATAGATAGATAATCCAACAACCTAATCATCAGAGTTGCCGTGGCAGTATTTCTACAATTTACTATACTTCAGAAACTGTGTATTGTTTTTCTGATAGGCCCAATTAAAATTACAACAAAACACATAATAAATGTTTTAATACCCGTGGGGTATGTCGAAAAGAATAATAAACGCAACAGCTCACAGATTTGAAGCCTTAAAACTGTATTGGGAAAGAGTGTATATCAAAACATGAGAGGACACCTTTTGTTCTACGCGGTGCCACTTCCACAATTTCTCTACAGTGTCTGTAACACAGAGACTGATTCCTACAACTGTTTATGTCTGGTTTGTTGTTTTTTATATTATCACTTTAGTTGATCAACAATCACTTCACCTACTTCTGGTCTGTTTAATACAAACGCTTCCATAATTTAAAGCTACTTCCTGCTTTCACAGAACTGTGTTTAGGGAAGCTCTTAACCTTAAACATTCTAACCAGATCAGTTGTGGACAGGAACTTTAAGTTTTTCACATTTTCTCACATAATCACTTCAGTGTATTTACATAGGACAGACCAACAAGAAGTAGCATGTGGTCCTGAAGCAACACCTGACATGTATATATGTACAGTGGCTTAGAATAGTATTCGTTCAACTATTTTATCAGGATTTTATGTGATAGACCAACTCAAAGTCGCACAAAATGTCAAAGTGGAAGGAATAGCACACAATTTTTGACCAGTAAAGAATGACAACAACAATAATGCTTCATAAATGTTATGTGTGCTTTTTTTTAAATTTTGTCATCTTTACTCTTTCACCCATAATCAGTTAAGTTTGGTTCAATCAACTGATGAAAGAAGTCACCTAATTAGCAAACTCAGTGATGACTGCTGAAGGAATCCACACCTCTATATCATACTCACATTCACTTAACTCTCTCCTCCAGATGCAGTAATTCACATTTTGCACTGGTATACTTTTATTACCTGTACATGTTAGCATTCTATTAGAAATTCTAAACAGACTTTGAAATTTCAAGTTACAAAATAACATGTTTTCAACACTTAATGAATTATTCTTTTAAAAGGAACAAGAAAAGTAATGAGCCATTATAACAAATAAACACTGACCAAAGTTTAGCTCGATTCAGGTATTGATGTAAATAAAAAGCAGAAGTATGCAAATCAAGTGCAAAAAAAGGCAGACACTGTAACAAAGGTAATATCAACCTCTTCCTAACAAATCTCACTTTGTGGGGTGATTCAGTCTATGAATCAGTTCAAGATCGACATTAAGGCTGCAGATATGGCAGAGGAGGAAGTTAGCTATGCTTCAGTGGCTTTCAAAGCTAAGGAACAGCCCCAATCACAAGGTAAGTTCGTGTTGTTCTTCATAAATGAAGTATATTCTACAACAGCCGTCCAAACTTTTAGTCACCTGAGTCAAAAGTACTCGTGAGTAAAGGAAATACTTTTTGAAAATTAAAAATCCCCCCAAATTATACTGAGAACTTTTTTGACTCTGTAGTGGCATCATCCATCTCCTATGGTGTAGCATGTTGGAGCGGCAGCTTATAAACAGTAGAAAGGAAGCAGTCAGGAACAAAAAAAACAATGTTTTGGTGTGGCCATCACAAAGCCCTGATCTCAGTCCTATTGAAAAGTTGTGGGTAGATCTGAAAAACTGTGTGCAAGTGCCTACAAACCAGACTCAGTTATGCCAGTTCTGTCAGGAGAAATGGGCATGCTTCTGGAAGAAAACCCAAAATGTCGAACCCAAGTCATGGACTTAACAGTTATCCCTGATACTGACCAAATGTATGTAAACTTCTGAATTCAAAAAACATTACAAACAAATCTCTGAAAAATGTTTTCTGGCATTTATCAAATAGAAATCATTTTGGTCAGTCTAACCAACCTAAAACCTAAAACAAGAGACATTTTGGTCTGATTTCACTTCAGACATTAAGACAAAATATGTGTTCATGTCTTTTTATTCAGTGCATGTAAATTTCTGGTTTCAACTGTATGTTGGGATGTGTTCTTTAAAGCACTAAACGCTTTTAAACTCATGGATCTTCTAACCTTTCAGCTAAAAATGAGAATGAGACCGTGTACGATGAAGTGAAGGTGAGCAAAGAACCAGTTCAGGGTAAGTAAAAGGAATGCAAGGTACTTCAAGGTGTAATGTAAAAAATAGATATCGTATCTGAAACAGCTACATAGTTTCTATTGTTATTAAAAGGAACAGGTTAAGCTTCATGAAAGGTGGATCCCATCTTAAAGGGTGAAAAGGTTTCTCAGTAGGAGTATTCCAAATATTTTTATGACTAAAACGTAAAATGTTCTGCCTGACTGTAAAAGTGTGTAAAACAAGACATCTGGGTCATTTTGCAAAATGTTCAATATCGTAATCAAGTGTGAGCATTTGGTCCTGAACTAAACTCATCTGTATCAAAAGATGAGTTTGGTACAGATTAATTTTTGAGGGGTTCCCTCTCTGCAGTTAAGTATGTTTATACATTAAGAAGTTAAATAATCCAAACATTGCCTAAATCTCACATATTCTTTAACTGTATATGATTTTCTTTACCTGAGGAACCTTGTTTTGGTCGAACAAATGGTATGAAATATCCGATAAAGCAAATCTCATTTAATTCCCTAAAAAGATCAGATCAAATGACTAAAATTTCTAAAAAAATTAAGTTTAACCATAATAAGCCTTTGAAAGTTCTTGTTGTAAAACAACTTAAAATTTCAACCTTTTCAGCTAAAACGGTGGAAGATGCTGAAGTGGAGAAACAGAATGAAACTGTTCAGCAAACTCCTGACAAAACTGGTAAGTTTATAAAAAAAATCTATATTATCAAAGTTCTCATTCTAAGGAAACTAGTTTGCAGTTTATATTACACATCTTTATCAGTGTAAGAAATTAGGTTGCAAAGGTTTTAGCCCATCTTCCCTCAGATGGTTTTTATTCCCAATTTATCTGTAAAAGTTTTCATTCCAGGCAGAAGCAATAGTCAGAATATCTGTTATAAGACTGGTGCATTCTTGGCAAATGCAGTTAGTTATGTGGTTAGCTTGCAGTTTTTCTCAGTCGCTCTGGTGCCTTTCTCAAATCATCCTGAAAATTCACAAAACAGTAGGTGCATTTCTCAAAACAATTTGTACAAACAACAAAACACCGTGGATTACCTGCAAAAGCCAATCTCTTTATCAAAATCCTTTGTTCATCTTTTCAGAAGTAAATGTCTGTGTCAATGAACATCAGTGCATCAGAATAACAAGTCTTTGTTTCATTGTGTACAGACAAGACAGTCAAATTGCTGAGTCATGTTGTGTAATAAAACAGTAAGGGATGTTCTGTTGTAAACTATGGCTAAAGTTTTGATGACAGGTGTTATAAATTGTAATTGTGGGAGATCAATGGCAAGAGACTGGACAAGATTCACATTTACGCTTTTACTGTAATGTGTTGACAGATTGTGTCTTTGTGATACAGAAAGGAAAAGACAACACTGCAGAGCACAAAGAAAAAAACAAACTAAAGTAGAAATGGGAACATAAGACAGTCTCCTAAAGGAAAACAATACATGCAGTGCTGTAATTACAGTGCAGTCTTCCTACACCTCCTCACATTCCTGTCTGTTGGGCCACAAACTCTCATCCACATCGCAGCAAGTGTCCTCTCTGGTGATGCATTGTGGAAAGAATCTTTTAGTGTGTCTTATCCAGGCATCTGCTGTGAAGTCATCACACACTGGATCCATGGCAGCCAGAAGATCATCTGTATGTGGCTGGCGATCATATACTTTCCATCTCCATGCTGAGAAAAATTCCTTAATGGGGTGAAGGAATGAGGAGTAGGGTGAGAGCATCCTGTTGTGGGTCAAAAAACTATTGCCTGATGATGTTGCAGCGATGGAAACTGGTATATGTCCTCACCCTCTTCCTCTGTTTTGCCTCCTAACTTCTCCGCCACACAGCCTCACTCCTCTATCTCTCTTTCTTCTCTTTAGCTGTTGATCCTGTTCAAATCCTAGTCCTTCCATTATCAGAAAAGTGACATCATGTTTTGCTCTGGCTATATACACTATATACTGGCCAGTTGATGGTTAATGAGATGCACCTTTGAGCTATTTCAGAAAACTTGTTGATCATTGGTTGATCTAATGCTCACACATTTACCTACGTTGGAGAAAGTCAGGATTCACCTGGGAGCAATTTACCAGTTCAGGACAGATTTAAAAACAAGTCTAATGGAAATATATAGAAATATGCTTAACCTGTTCAAGCATTTTGCATGTAAAGACTTATACAATGAACTCATGCTTAAATGTTGTGGAGGTTCGCACTATTCAACAGAGACCCATATAATTAATTTTGATCAACACGACAACAGCAACTGCAAATGTAGAAGAAAAGCAGAGAATTGTACATAACCACTTGCATGAATGTACAAACGCTTTTGCAACTTGCTGAAAGGAATGAGAAATTGCTTGTTTGATGTGCAGAAGTGACACAATGATTTGAAGATTGAAGAAGTAGTTTTGAGGATTTTAATTCTGTTCTGAGAAATTCACCAAAGCGACTGAGAAAAACTGTAAGTACACTCACAAATGAGTTGGTATCCAGTTTTTATTTGGAGAATGACGCAAATAATTGAGCCTATTTCATGACTGAATTTATTCCTGTAATATAGGTTATTCATCAGAAATAATACGTATGATCCCTATTGTTCATACTACTGCCCAAAATCATTTACACCCCCAGCAGGTTAAGGTTTAAGCTAATCTTTTACATTTACCAACATGCTTCTTTTAACATTGAGGCTTTGCATAGCAGAGCCCTTTTTTTGATCTGATAGAGAATCTGTGGAGGAAGATGAAGATTAGGGTGATGGCAATGAGGCCTTTAAACCTCAAAAACTTGGAGATCTTCACTAATATACTGCTTGAAATATAAAAAAAAGCTGTTCATCTAATAAAAGAAGAGTTTGATTGACTAAGAGTTTTTATTTCTTAAAGGAGTATAAGTAACTTTTGACATTCCCTTTTTTAAAATAATGCACCTATTACATTGCCTTTAAGAGATTCCTCTATCATTTAATTTAAGGGGAAAAAAATCTTAATTTGATGAAAAAAAATGTAAACATAAATCTACTAGAGCTATGAATAATTATAAGCTGTTAATGCTTTTTTGTCTTGAAATTTTAAAAGCACCCTGATGCAAATCAACAAAATATTCCACAATACCCAGCAGTGCAGCCAACAGTGGCTCAGAAGGCAGGAGCTCCTCCTGTTGGTTCAAACCCCCGCTACATCAGTCACAGTTGTCGTGTCCTTGGGCAAGGCACTTCACACGCCTTCCCTGCTGGTGGTGATCATAGCGCCTGGTTTCGCTGCTTGTGTTGCTTCAGTCAGTCTACCCCAGGGCAGCTGTGGCTACAATGTAGTTCACCGCCATCAACCATTTACTATTATATCACTCCAATGGATACTTAATGCTTGTATTAATATGAAAGACAGGCTTTTTTCCTTCATAATAATAAAGTATAAAGATTACATTTCCAGCTACAGACTGATAGAAGGGGTAGGAGAGGTTTCTGCCATTTGAACTTAAAAAGTTCATCTTTGCTGTTTTAATCTCTGTAGGACTTTTGTCAGACAAGGCAGCAGAAAGATTTCACCGCCATCAGCAGCTGGCCTGTTGTTTTGGGACTCTTGGCGTTGTTTCATTGCTGAGTGTCATTGGAGTCTGTGTTTATTGTGAGTATATGAAACTAGAAGGACATGAATGATAAGACTATTACACAACCTTAGAAATAGTCTCTCCTCTAACTTTATTAGTTTGTGAAAGACTTCAATCTGGGACAAGAAAATGTAAAAATGGAATTACAATGCATCATCTATTTCAGTTAGCTGCATTATTGGTCTTGATTGGTGAATAATTTAGAGGTTGGGTTATTCAATTCAAAACAAGTTATCAATTTAAGAAAGATTATATTTATAATTTTTAAAAGGTTGTTTATCCTGAAGTTGAACAGAAAGTGTAGTTGAGCTCTAATATACAAACAACTAATTAAAATGAAAAAGTTGCATTAACACTTTTTTGTTTGTTTGTTTGTTTTGATGAAACAATTTTCATTTTCTAGTTGCAACAGTTCATGACAGCGCTGCACGTGAGCTGAACCAGCTGAAATCAAACCAACAGGATCTCCTGGAGGAAATTCATAACCTGACCAACCTCTACAACAACCTCAGCTCAGATTATGAGAATCTGACAGTTCAGTTTGACAACGTCACACAACATAACAAGGAGCTGAGGGAAGAAAAGAAAAACCTCACAGAACTAATAAAAAACATGGAGAAAACCTGGAATGAGCTCAATGTCAGTCGAGCTCAGTGGAGCATTGATGAATACTGTCCTAAAGAAAGTGGTGGTATGTTCAGATCTTAGACCAGTAGTTTGTGCTGAGCTACAATATTATGTCCAAAAATAATTAATAATGACATTGTGGTGTCATATTTATTATTTGAATGCTTTTGTTTCAGGGAGAAAATGCGCTTCTTGCCAGAATGGCTGGCACTACCACCCTTCCAGCTGTTATGCATATAATGATGCTCAACCTGAGAAACAGACAAATTGGGAAGGTGCTCGAGAAAACTGCAGCACAAAGATTTCAGATCTGCCTGTTGTGTCTAATCAGGCTGAAAAGGTATTGACATAATTCTGGAACAGCTTTAATTGATTATACATGTAGATCTGAGTCAGTGTACTGATGTACACTCCTTAAAAAAAACTGTTCTCCAGTTATTCTGGGTGCTTTAATAAGTTTTCAGTGGATATAGAGACAAAAGGTCATGTAAAAGTTTAAATGTGATTTTCTCTTGTTCTCCTCAGGATTATATCAATACAATGAGTCCTGTTATATATGGCATCAGTGGATACTGGATTGGCCTCAGAGCTGTAGAAGGAAAATGGAAATGGATCGATGGAAGTGATCTGACCAATCAGTGAGAGACACGTTATTTATTAAACTTTGTATAAAACAAATGTATCAGTCTTGATCTAACAGATGTTTTTCCTCAGAACCTGGATGCAGCAGCCTGCAGCTGATGGTCAATGTGTGACTTCTCTCCAGAACCAAGGATGGAGATCAGTGAGCTGTGATGACAGGAACGCCTGGATCTGTGAGAAGAAGGCTTTAACTGTTTAATCATGAAGTATTTAGATTGAGAGAAGTTATCTGGAAAGTCTTAAATAAAAATCTGTTAAAATTGAACAGGTTTCTTATCTGCAGCTTTTGCAAACAAAATCAAACCTTAAGCTGCAAATTAGCTTTTTGAGTGCATCTCATATTTATTGTTCATACATTTAGAAATCTGAACTTCAAGTCTGACACCAGAATTTTAGAAAGAGTGTTTCATTTTAAGTGGCACACATCAGCTGTTCATATGAAAAGTGTGAAGCTGTGAGGTTTTTCTGATTTGTTTGAGGTTCAATATTTACAGTTGATTAACAGATTCATGAAAAAAGAAACAGACAGGATGACTCAGTTTTCAATTTTATATTATGTGTTAGGAGGCCCATTTTGTGTTTAACTTTCTTTGATATATATATATATATATATATATATATATATATATATATATATATATATATATATATATATATATATATAGATATGTCTGATTGTTTAAGTATGTCATAAAAAATAAAAATGAATGATAAAAATGTGTGTCACTTTCTCTTGGTATTTTTCCTGCCACATTGTTCATCAAACACCTATGAAGCCTTATAACCTAACCTGCTTTAAGCCTTTTACATTCTGCTGTCTATTGGTCCCTTTAATAGTGTTTGGTCACTTTTTCTCTCTAACAAAGCTCTGCCAGCTGTATTTATACTGGGATTAAATCACATTTGGTTTGTTATGTTGTTTTTTTAGTTAGGGGTATCAGAGTAAAAGAGGATGAACACAAACTACATCACACTTTTCGAGGACATTTTTTTATAAAGTTTTGAAAGTGTCTCTTATTTTCACTTCACAATTGTACACTACTTTGATTTTATCATTTACATAAAAGACAATATGGTTGTAATGTAGCAAAATTCGAAAGCGTTCTAAATGTGCAAATATTTTTAAAGGCAATGCACTCCCAATAGTACTGCTACTACTGCTGCAATTATTATTTTATTTTTAAGTTGCCTGCTTGAGCTGGTTTTACTGTCTTCTTCTGCTGTGCAAGTTTTTAAGATGGCATTTAAAACTTTCTGTTCTTGGTATGTTCAACAAGATGTGCTTGTCAGGGATTAATTTTTTATTCATTAATCTTAACTGTTTATGAAAAAAAAAAAATCTTAAAAAAAAAAAATCTTAACTCTTTATGAAAAAAAATTCAAATTCAAAAAAAAAAGTCAAAGAATTTTGACTGTCTGGATGAAATTCCACATTTTCTAATGAACTGAACGTATTTGGTGAATTTTGTAGTCATACCCACCTTTCACAGTGTTTTTAACACTGCTAATGGTAAGGGTGATGGTGGCAACAGTAGTGGGAGTTTGATGGATCATCTGATCATCTGTCACCAAATATGGACACAGCTCTGGTGAATGGATTACATTACTAAGAAAAGAGAAACAAGCTGTTTGACTTGAACAGAATCAGTGATGCTGTTTATTGGAGTTTTGATTTCAGAAAAAGAAGCTGATGAGATGAAAATGATCAAAATTTAAAACAAAAAGAAGAAACAGAGGCGATAACAAAAGTAGTCAAATTAGGTTGGTGTGTTTGGTGAAATTTTTTATTTTAAAGTTATTTTAAAAAATTTTAAAAGCAAATCTTCTCGAGCAAACTTGGATTTGATTGACAACAGGTACAAACAGGAATTTATCAATATAAACAAATATATATAGTGGAACAGGTTACAGACATAGTTTAGACATTGGTTTAACATTTGACTTTAAAAAAAGTGGACAAATAGAACTTTAAAGTTTTAGTACTCCAGTATACATAATAAAGTCCTTCACTCTTGCACAACAGCTGGATGCAAAAACAAAACAGTGTTCCCAGTTATTTTTAATCTAATAACATACATCAGTCATGCTAGCTCCTACATCACCAGGTTCGGTTCATCAGAGCGGAGGATGTGTGAACAGGCTCACTGGTGTCTGAACAAAGTCAGGATTGTTCTGTTTCACCTGCAGTTTAATTATTCAACGAAAGCAATAAGAGACTATTTCAATAATTTATCTGAGCTGCTACACCTAAAGGAAATATTGACACTTTAAACATAATTTGAGATTTCAAATAAATTATTAATTTTTAAGTTTTGCAGAATAGTAGTTTTTAAGGCAATTACAGTTGCCTTAAAAACTAAACTCCACCAGCTGTGACAGTGGCTGCCATGTCAGGTTGTTAAACTGTGTGTGTTGCCCGGACAAGTGGTTAAATTTATGACTGTGGTATCAGTGTGTTTGCATCTTTACCTCGAACAACGACAAGGCTAACATGGAAAATGTGCTATCTAATTTTAACAGTAAACAGTGAGTGAAACCAAAAGGTGGAGTCAGTAAAGTTCAAAAACAGTGAAGTGAAGCAAGAGATGTGCTGTAATCGATTTCAACTGGGTTACATAAGTCTTCTTTTTCTCCAGCATAGTCTGCTCAATTTTTTGGTTTTAAAGTTCACATTGTTTTGTGAAGTTCATTATAAATAACATCTGAAGTCAAATACAACCAAACAGTTACAAAATATTATGGCAGTTTATATTTGTCCTTTATGTGTTGCTTTAGATGTTTGCTGCTATCTTTGTAAAACCTGGTAATAAACCAGATCAGTATTCTGAGATTATCTAACACCCAACCATATCACCTCACTTCTGAATATAAATATCACAGATTTTTACTTTTTATATAACTGTGTTTCATTCTGGCGGCAAAACATCCAAACTGTAACATTTCTTTACATAGCATTTAATAAAAAATTACATGAAGGGACAAATACAGTCTCTAACTTAGCAGGTAATTGTACTCTCTGTGTGGCCTTATTAAGGCTGTACAATTATTTCACAGTATTATGGTAATTTATAAAGTCAACAGTGGCAGAGCTGATTTGATTATTCCACACTGCTTTAACATCCAGTCAGTTTAATTTTAGTATGCTTCATCTGATGCACAGGCTATTTGTGTATTTTCTTTATTTATACTTTCCATATTAGCTAAACATCCTATCGATTGTCTTATCTCATTTTCAGACATGACATAAATGCAAATGACTTCCTCAACCAAAAGCAGAAGTTTAACACTCAAGAGCTGCAGTATGAATTAACTGCTTCTACTGCTTCTGCTCAGCTGCAGAGGAGCCTCTGTGTACAAGTCATAAAAACTTAAAAATAAAGTTTGTAGTGATGGCAAAAGAGGAGGATGTTACATATACTACTGTTATGTTCAAAACTAAAAATCAATTACAACCGGAGGGTAAGTTACCTTTTTTTTTGTACATACCCTACATGCAGTAAATTACTCATTAAACCTGAGATAGTCTGCATATTTCTTCAAATCTAAAGAGAAATACAGTTTATTTCTGCTGATTTCTGTTGATAATACTCCATAGAGGATATAAAAAATGTATAACTATATTTATAAAATCAGACAGTTGATATTTTGTCTTAAATGCTGGACAGCTAAAATAATTATTTGATAAAGAGTTTTATTTTCACATTTTAAACTAATAACTGATTTGAAAAGCATAATTTGTTTTAATCAAATGGTGTTTAATTTTGTTGGTTTTAGCTAAATCCAACTGGCAAATTTTCTGATGAAAGGTTATAAAGCCCAGATGAATGTTAACTTTCATGAAACCTTTATGAGGGGATTTGAGTTGTAAATGTTAAATAAATCGCATTTCTAAAATGTTGGTCTTTATTAATTGTCTTTTTATGTGATGCTTACTTGAGGAACACGGTAATGGGACCGTCATGCTGTGGGGATGCTTTTTCTTAATGCAGGTTCTGTCCCTGAACCTGCAGCTGTGATCGCAGCTTAAGGTGGTTCTACAAATTACTGTTTTAGTTGGGCAGAATACAAATCCTCACTTTTTATTGTAGTGAGGATTTAAACCCTATTTATGCTTTTCCTTCCATTTTTATAATATGCACCATGTTATGTCAGTCATTTGCATGTATTTAGGGAAACACTAACTTTGGAAAGGTTAATGAAGGCATGTGAATACATTTGTAAGATGCAGTATGATAAAAAATTAAGACTTTTTAAATTAAAAGAATGTTTTACATTTATTAGAAAAAGCTTGTTTACTAGCTTTTATATTTTTCAGTCAAAAAGAAGGAGGAGGAGACTGTGTATGATGAAGTGAAGTTCCGCAGTGAAGCAACTGAAAAAACTAACACAAACTGTAAGTTGTGAAACAAATATAAAAACCCTACAGTCTTGATGAGATTGATTACTTTGAATTTTTTTGTTGTTACAAATGGATACAAAAAGGCTAAACAAAACGCCATACTTGTTTATACAATGTCGACATTTTAGGAAATATTGTATAATTACTGTAGAGCTTTACTCAGAACTCTTCTTACAAAAGCTTGTAATTTCTGTTGGTTGTTGCAATCTGTTTTTTCATTTATTTCCCCATTATGACAAAAAACACATCCCACTTTGGCAGTGACTGTCTTGAGGATATATACTCATGGGTTTTAAAGTGAACTGGTTTTATTTCCCTTTTAGGACCTGGTTCTGAAGAAAATGATAATAAAAGTTTAGGTTGGGTTTGTGTTAATTCTACAACTAACTTTTAATCTTTTAATCTTTCAGCTATAAAGGAGGAGGAGATTGTGTATGATGAACTGAAGGCATGCAGTGAAAAAAGTGACAACACTCTTGACAAAAATGGTACATTTTGATGAGAAATGTGTAGGAAAAAAAAGCACAGGGCTATTTTTACTTATCAACAGTCAGCTTGTTTTAAAATCAGATCAACTTTCTGCTTTTTTTGGATCCTGAAAGCAGAAGTTGGAGTTAGATTGAGTGATTGTTGGACCAGAAATAATATTACTCCTTTTGTTTATTAATTACTATATTATTCTTTACATATGGACACAGAAATAAATGTGAATAAAATGGTCAAGCAGTCATATTCTTACATCTTGTTCAGCCTCAGCAATTCTGTTGCTTGATAAGAGGGAAGAAGACCAACGTCGATGGTATCAGCAGTTGGCCTGGTGCTTTGGGATTCTGTTTGTCACTGTGGTGTTGGGAGTCATAGCAGTCTGCATCTATTGTAAGTATTAAAAACAAGTATCCCGCATAAACTGATAATAATGATGAGGATTATTTCTTGGGCATCAAAGTGGATTGGTAGTTAACACAGTTGCAGAACAGCAAAAGGTGCTTGATATAGTTCCTACCCTGGTCCTTTCTGTGTGCACTTTGCATGTTCTCTTTGAATGCTATTGTTTGATATGTTTATTTGCTCATTAACAACAGAAGCCCTAAACCTAAAGGTGCCGTCCTCAATTCTGCCCTTCTGTCTTTGGCTGTGACTGTTTACTGGACAGATCCACTGACAGAGCTATTGCTGTAAATAACTTTTGGGGACTGTCTTTGTTTTTGTTTCCTGAAGAAAGTGCTCCTTTATTCAGTGCTCCTGAGACGCAGAGCCGACCATGATGCGCACACAAACATGCACGCGTTTAATGTAGGGTTGCCAACTGTCAATCATTTAGCATGAATCTCATGCTTTTTCACCTTTCCTCAAGCTCTCAGTCTGCTCAAGCTAATCTCACTTGTTTTCCACACCACTGTCTCTGACTGATCATTCTAAACAGAGTAGCAGTTTTTTTCTCTCTTCTGACAAGCATGTGTCCAAAATAATATTGGCTTAATCTGGCAGTAGTTGACAGATAAAAATAAACAGAATTTCACTCTACCGTATGTACAGAGTTGAGTGGAGCTAGAGGTCAGATTTGGCCTGTGGATGGTCTCTAGTGAAAATGTTGGTTGGACGAAAACAGCAGCACTCACTGGGCTGTCAGTACTTTGGATTGTTTAAAATCCATTTTTGATGGCATTAGAATCTCACCTGGTTGCACAAGATTAATGAGCTGGTAAAGTAGGTTCAACAGTGGCTGATTCCTAGGAATCCCTAAGGCAGTTCTGAAAGCATCAGTTTCTATAGCAGCCCTCTTGCACAACACCCTGACCAACCACATCACCATGTGGTGTAGGTGCAGCACAACAACAAACAACAAGCAACTGCACAGAGTAGTCAGGTGTGAAAACAACCACCTTCTCTATTTGGAGATGATTTTCCACACAGCAAGGCATCTTCACCATCCAGATGGCAGAAGAGGAATTTTAAATGACATTTTCTTTATGCAAGAATCTCTCCTGCTTATAAAAATAAAAGATTCTCATATGAGCAAAAAGGATTTTAAAGCTTCACTTCAGCCTCTGTGACGGTAACCATACTCTCCTGTATCTAAGACCCTGTCCTTGGTTTTGTCTATTCTGAGAAAGGTGTTAGTTTCACACAGTGCCGTGTGTCATCGCTATTTGTGATCAGGCCAGTCACTGCAGAGGTGTCTGCAAGTTGCTGGATGGTGTTGTGAGTCAGTGTGGGTGTGAATGAGGACAAGGTTGACTAAAGCACCTTAAAACTTTCTATTGTGAATGTGCACATAGAGAGAGGCACTTGAGCAATGGCATGATTCTTTTAAATCCCCAACTTCACCACGAACCAGTACAAAGTAAGCAGTGCTTTCTCTGGGAAAAACAAAGAATGCAAAGTTAATAATAGCAGTAGCGTGGTGAGTGGATCAGTCAGGGAAATGGACACAGCTAAACATAGACCCGCTATGCCAGGAGTACTTTCTATGGAAAGAGAAGTGGCCCTAGTACCTTTATAGTCTTGTAATTTTCCTTGATGTCATCACTGAATACTTAGAAGAACTGACATTACTTCACCTTATCAAAGGCACACATAGGTCCATTGTAAAATGACACAAAATAGACAGATTCATATAAAGGCAAAGATACCAATGATTCCACATTTTAAAATAAAATCTAACTGAGATTAATGTTGGATATACTAGTGTCAAATTATTTTGTAAATGAGATTGCCAGGGCTAATACTTGGCCTGCACTGCTTGACATCTTAAGTAGCAGCCACATCATTAGATGCCACCAAGAATTTCCATATACTACTTTTTATGCCCCACTTTTGCAAATGCATAGTTTATAAAGAGTACATGCTAAAATATGCATCAGCATGTTAGCTTGTGCATACATTTGGTAGTATTGTCTAGAGATGTCCATACAGACAGTCAGGTCAGATATGCAATGTTATAGATATTCAACCAATCACACACTCAAAAATCTGTCCCAGACAGAGAGAAGTAAGGATAATTTATGATCCTCTCTTTCTACAAATCATTGCCATGTTGAGAGTAGATCCTCAGTACATGTTGAAGGCCAGTGTTGTATGAACAAAATGTCATTAGGTGAGACATTTTTAGCAGAACAGTGTTGCATCTGGAATATATTTTAAAGTCAAACACACACATTGCTGTAATTTTGTCCCAAAGATTGCTAGTACAGGTGATTTAACAGCTGGATAAAGCAAATACTGTGTGTATTATGTACTACCTGTTCCTAAATAAGTGATTTTTACTGTCAAGTTATAAAAAACTTTGTATATTTAGTCAAGTAAGGAATATGTGAGCCATCTGATTGTTCTCTGAAGGTGATTTATTAAAACAATGGGGGCTGACTGCACAAGGACTCATTTCAGTAAATTAAATTCACAGTGAGAACCTGTTTTATACAATACAGTGATGTGTCAACAAGATCAACTGACAGTTGTTCTACCTCAACATTACTACAAAGGGCATGTTTTACTTCTAAGGGCTTTTCAAAGTGTTGCTTTCTTCATGACCCAACCAACTTTCGTTTAAGTACCAAATTTCAGCATTTAAGTTTAAAAATACGGGGAGATGAGATCAAACATCGACTTGACTTGATCTGTTTGATAATATAACTGAGTTAAAAAATTGGATTTACAGCAAACAGGAAATAGCTCTCAGATGTAGTAATGTCCTGAAATCTAACTGCAAAAATCCTGTGTTACACAACCACTATCTTACAATCTGTTACTTTTTTCAATACGCAGTCCTATTACGTCCAAAGCCTTTCGTAAGCGAGTTGGACCAGCTAAAAAACAACCAAACAGCTCTTCTGAATGAAAATTACAACCTGACAAACCTCAACAACAAACTCACATCAGACTTTGACAACCTCACCATTCAGTTTGACAGTCTCAAAGAAACCTTTGCTGTCGCAGAAAGTAGGATCGCAAATCTCACAGAAGAAAATCAGAACCTGGAGTCAGAGAGGAGAAACCTTACGGAGCAAATCCAAAACCTGGAGGCAAGGTGGAATGAGCAGAACGTCAGCCGTGCTCAGTGGAGCATTGATGCTTACTGTCCCAAAGAAAGCAACAGTACGTTCAGATCTCATTGATTATGTTCAAAAATCAGCAAATCTGTACAATAATAAAGGGCTTGTGTTTAGTAGTCATTCTCTGCTGTTTCAGAACGCACATGTACACCTTGTCAGAATGGATGGCTTCACTCTAAGTCCAGCTGCTATGCAATAAACAACCCAAACAATCCTCATAGGAGAACCTGGGAAAAAGCTCAAAGAGACTGCAAAGGAAAGAATTCAGATCTGGTTGTTGTTTCTGATGAAAGTGAAAAGGTAATAAAAGAACCCTTTTGCATGATTCAATTTTTTTAACAATGGGAACAAACCCCAAGAGGTTGAACCAGATGAACATCTCCTATAATGCTCTTGTTTTTTCCTAGAACTTTGTCCATGACAAGAGTTGGGGCAGTTCAGGGACTCAAGGATACTGGATCGGCCTGAAAGCAGAAGACAACAAATGGAAGTGGGTTGATGGAAGTGAAATGACTGAGAAGTAAGAGACACATATTCAGTACTTCTCATGACAAAAATCAATCTTTCTTCTTTAACTTTTAGTATTTTCCCCCCTGCAGCGACTGGATCCAACAGCCTGAAAATGACCATCAGTGTGTTATTTCTGTTGTAAACCAAGGATGGAAATCAGTGCAGTGTGATGAAAACCAACGGTGGATCTGTGAAAAGAAGGCATTGTCTGTTTAAACCCTGAAATCAACTTTAGAAAAGGCTTAAAAGTATGACCACATGGATGTTATATTTGACTTTATTTTATTTAAAAACTTTTTGAAATGTATTTTCATCAGTGTTGAAAATACAGCGTTAAAGAGTTCTTTGTCAATAACTTTAAATATGTTTTTGCTGTGTTTAATAGCTTGATTGCTGTTTTGACTTCAACAGATTGATGTTGCTTTTTGGCCACTAGAGGGTGCTAATTTTCTGTTAGTTGGGAGTTAAGTTGATTGTTTTCTTCAAGCTGTTTTTCTGATGGACAACATGAATTAATCTTTATGTTAATTTGTCTGAATAAAATGCTTAAATACTATTTTTTAAAAAGAAAAATATTCATATAAAGTGTTAAAACACCTTAATTATTTTTCACATCTGGCCATGTCATAACCACAGACTTCAATGCATTTTATTTGAATTATATTAGATAAATCAACACAAAATATGACATGGATGGAAAAAATACCTGTATTTCAACATTCTTACAAAAAAATCTGAAATGTGTGGCATACATTTATATTAAGCCCCATTTACTCTGATACAGTTCAATAAAAGCCAGAGCAACTCCAGATTTTATATAATTTCAGCATCCAGCTATTTATAGTTTAATCTCGGCATAACATATAATAATATAACATTAATACATGTTATCCATAACATATATTGTATTTGGCAGGTTTGACTCAAAAATTGACTCAAAAACTGAAAAAATGGCTGAACAGAGAAATGTTGTAGAAATATACTTGAATTTAAAAGCTGTGTTTCAAATCAAAGAGTACATTTCTAAGAAAAGAATGGCTGTGTATTATCATCTCAGAAGAAGGAGGCATTAACCTAAAAAAGCTACATTTATTAATTTGGGTGATTTTTTTGTTTTAAGAATTCAATTTACTATGACTCTGCTTTCAAGAGCTTTTAAATAGAAAGAAAGTTTTGCTTGTTTTTTTTTTTTTTTTTTTTTTTTTTTTTTTACCATTGATTGGTGAATATATACTAATCATCCATAACATTATGACCACTGACAAGCTAAGTGAAGGATTTCCTGTCTAGCTGCAGCAACAATTCCCTGACAGAAAATGAAGCTGCTGGTTCATCAAGCAAAAGTGGAAATGGGAAAACTCAGAGTATTTTTCATGCTATTTTTATCTATCTATTTATTTATTGATTGATTGACTTATATAAAAGGGGCAGTTCATATGTGTGACATGATAAAGCCCTATGGAGCGCTAGTTTTAGCCAACGGGTTAAATTTCATGTTGAGAAGACTCTCTTAAAGCAAATGGTAAAACTTCAAAACTTACAACCTTTCATCGACATGATAGTTTGTCCAATTGTGTATTAACTCAGAGTTAAACCGAGTGGTTGCCCTTGTGCTAAAATCGCTCCAGTCCTCTGTTTATTAAAAGAGGACTGGAGTTAATTAATCATGTTTCTCTGAAATGTTAAATTAATGAAACAGACTTTTTGCCAAAAGCTTTTATAGCTTTTATTGAAAAGTGATCTTATTGTTTTTAGATTTGGTCTATTTTTGAACAATCAAGATGCACTTAAATAATCACTGAGAGAGGGAAAACACTGTAGAATTTGAAATCTTCTGAATAACTTGCCCTTTGTAACAATTCTCACTGACTAAAATAATTGATTTAACAACCATATTGTAAATTTGATTGAAAGAAAATAAAAAGGCAGTCAACCATATCATGTCAAAATATATAATTTTTACCAGTATACCTCTTTAACAACTTTAGTACCTTCTGGGAAAACCTGATATGTTGAGTAGATATTTTGTGAAATATATTGTTCACATTCTTATAAAAAAAAAGCAAAATGTGTAGAAAAATTTGTCCAGGTGGAAAGTTACCCTTTTTTGGGTATAATTAGCGGTGCATCGATAAATCAGCCCCAATTTCCTTAATTTTGGGAGATTGGCGAATACCCGATACTATCGATCTTATCCTGGATCTTATCTACCTCCTCTAAGGTCTGAAAATCAGCCACCATTCCCCTTTGCACTCAACAGATGCTTAGAACAAATCAATGCGTGGATGTGCCAAAACTTTCTCCAGATGAATAAAAACAAAACTGAAATCATTATTTTTGGACCTAAAGAGGAACAATCTAGAGTCAGCGCGCAGCTTCAGTTATTACAACTAGAAACTAGTGATCAGGCCCGAAATCTGGGTGTAGTGATGGACTCAGACCTGAACCTTCAGAGACACATAAAAACAGTTATAAAGTTGGCCTTCTATCACCTGAAGAACATTCCCAGGATCAAAGGACTAATGTCCCAGCAAGATCTAGAGAAACTCATCCATGCGTTTATGTTTAGTCATACTGATTACCGCAACAGTGTCTTCACAGGTCTGCCTAAAAAATCAATCAGACAGCTGCAGCTGATCCAAAATGCTGCTGCTCGTGTTCTCACTAAGACCAGGAAAATAGAGCACATCACCCCAGTTCTAAAGTCCTTCCCCTGGCTCCCTGTAGCTCAGAGAATAGACTTTAAAATACTTCTGTTAGTTTATAAATCACTAAACGGTTTAGCACCAAAATACATTAAAGACCTGTTGTCATTGTAGCAACCTTCCAGACCACTCAGGTCTTCAGGTTCTGGTCTGCTCTGCATCCCCAGAACCAAACATGGAGAAGCAGCCTTCAGTTTTTATGCTCCACTAATCTGGAAGAAACTTCCAGAAAACTGCAAAACAGCCAAAACACTAAATTCCTTTAAATCAAGGCTGAAAACCCATCTGTTTAGAGCTGCCTTTGATTAGTAGTCTGGACCATAAATCTGCAAACAAATCCAGGTAAGATAAGCTTGGTTTTCCAAATGGTGGAAGTTTGTAATCAGTTAAATAAAGTAAGTGAATCATTTATCAATATTTTTGCTGATTATTTCGATGATTTTCATGTGTGTTTGCTGTATACTTGATTGATATTTTTATTATGTAAAGCACGTTGAGCTACCTTGCTGCTGAAATGTGCTATACAAATAAACTTGACTTGACTTGACTTGACTTTGCTCTTCTGTGAGAGTGGGCTGACTGACAGACCTGCCCACTAGGTC
This sequence comes from Anableps anableps, assembly GCA_014839685.1. Taxonomy (NCBI): domain Eukaryota; kingdom Metazoa; phylum Chordata; class Actinopteri; order Cyprinodontiformes; family Anablepidae; genus Anableps; species Anableps anableps. Next base: position 4,510,613 of record CM026072.1, read on the forward strand.
ACATCTGCACATGGGCGGTTAACAATAGTCACTCCACTGTGGCCAACTTAGTGACTTTGTTGCTACATCTAGTGACTTTTGAGACAAAACAAACAAACAAACAAAAAAACAAAAACAAAACAAAAAAAAACAAACAAAAAAAAAAACGGTATTGGCCAAAATTGGAGTTGGCAGATTAGGCTTTTCAAAGATCGGTGATCGGCCACAAAACTGCGATTGGTGCAACCCCTAGGTATAATCATTATATGACCTCATAAAAACAATGTATCAATTAAAATATAACTAAAATATTAAAATGACATTGCTCCCGTTTTCTTTTCTTTTGTTGGAAGCATTCTAATAACTTTCACATTTTTAAAACTCGAAGTTTTCTGATGAACATTTGTTGTACTAAGTTTTAAAAGGTTAAAGTGATCCCTACAATAAAGGTGAGGTCTGTTTTTTCTTGGTGTACCTGAACGCAATTTCCGTAAGATAAAACCTGCTTCTGAGCCTAATTTAATTTTCCAACATAGTAAATACGATTTTGTTGTTGTTGTTGTTGTTGTTGTTAATATTTTTTTGTCTCATGAATTTGAATTTTTACAGTCACTAAAGTATCGTTTTAATAATAAAACTTAACATTTTTCTAATAATAATATTATGACGTTAAAATCAGTTCAATAACAACGTAAAAATTTTATTTTTCCTACTTTACTTAAATGCAGCATGATACAGCGGCGTTTGAGACCTAGATTGCGGCTGCGCAAATTGTTTTTCCCGGAAACTCCTCGGTTGTTTTGATGTCGGCTGGTTTTGTAGTCATTTGTCATAAGGAGAATCAGAACTTTCCCTCAGTCTGTTTAGTTGTGTTTTACTGGGAAGGACGCGCAGAATAACCTTCACAATGGGCAGTCCGAGTTGATGAAGGAAACTGTGCGGTGAACGAAGACAGACATTTACTTAAAACAGTGGTTAGCTGTCCTGTTCGCTGGCTAGCAGAGAGCTCGTTACTCTGTCATTAAAGTTTGGTTCAACATGGATTGTACGGCGCTGGAAGTCGATGCTTTCAAATTCGCCAAAACTGCTGTAACCTATGACCAGAATGCCAAATATAATGAGGCTGTGTTTTATTATAAGGTAGGTTAAACAGCTGCTACTTGTCATGGTTAGCATTTAGCTGTGTTTCCTGGAGTTAAAAGTCCACTTTCACTTATTCACTAGAGTCATAATTACATTTATGAATCTGTTTAGTTTTAGTTTTTATTTGTCATGTTGGGATAAAATGTTTTGACTTGTTATAATCCTGCCCTGGCTGTATTCATTGACTGAGTTTTGTTTGTTTGTTTTGTTTTGTTTTGTTTTGTTTGTTGTTTTTTTTGTATTTATGTATTTGTATTTATTTGTGTATTGGGATTGGTGTGTTACAGGAGGCAGCCCAGGCTCTGATCTATGCTGGCATGGCAGGGTCCAAACTGGAGGGGCTGCAGGACAAAGTGAGTGAATACTTGGACCGTGTTCAAGCCCTCCACAATGCAGGTAAATTCATCAAACAACTGTTAAAGATGTTGCTTTTCAGGTATTTACCCTCGTTCACCAAACCGGTGGTTGGCATGGATTGCTTTGCTGTCCATGTACAGTGCCTTTTTATTCATACCCCTAAGCATTTTCATATTTTCACACATTACAACCTCAAACCTCCATGTATTTTATGTGATAGACTACAAAGTAGTTCATAGTTGTGAATTGGAAGAAAAATGATACATTTTCAAAAATCTCTTGCAAATAATTTGCAAAGCTGCTCAAATTCAGATTGGATGCAGAGTATGTGGGGAACATCAATTTTAAGTTCTTGCCACATATTCTCAATTGGATTTAATCCTTTGACTTTTCAAATCAAACATATGTGCTTTGATCTGAGCCCTTCTATTGTTGCCCCACCCATATGCTTTAGGTTCATCATCCAACTGGAAGGTGAACATCTGCCCCAGTCTCAAGTATTTTTCTGCCTCTAGCTGGTTTTCTTCCATTGAACTCTCATCATCTTCTCCATCCCTGCTAAAGAAAAAATCGTCTTCTGTGTGTGTTCAGGGAGATGTGCGACATTAGTTTCCCACCACATATGAAGAGTTGCATGTTGCATTTTGGTCTTAGCAGAGCACCTTTATTAACACTTGCATTGTCCACTACAGGGTTAATTCCTAAATGTACTTTTTATGGATTTCTTTAAACAATGACTCTTCTATGTAATCTTCCATAAGGACCAGATATTTAGATTGGACAACTGATATAATCATTTTTCTGTTTGGTAGATGTAGATTTGCGGCTCCTTCAGAGTCACCATGGTCCTGTTTTCTTCTTCTTTGATTAATACTCTGCAAACTTCTCCACGTCTTTATTCACTGATGTTCTCCAACAAACTTCTGAGACCTTCATAGAACAGATGTTTTCATACTGAGCTAAACTTACACACAGGTAATTGGTTGCACTAGATTTTATTCATGGGTGTCAGGCACTGAATAAAAGTACGAAAATGTTTGCAAAGCACCATACATATGCATGCCATGTGTTTCCCACTGATGTATCCACAGATTTATATTAACTGACTTGGTTAAACCCTTAATACCTGCAAGAAATCACCAAGTTGGACATCCAGTCGCAGAGTTCATTAAATGTTCAGGTTGTTTTAGATTTTTTTATTAGGTTTAATCAAACATTCTGATTTTGTTCAGACCTAAAACAGCCCGTTTGCCATGAACAGCTTTTCCTCTGCTTTTCTTTCTATGTGTCTTTTCTCTTTTTTTATTAAAATTTTCCCCTCATGGTTTCATTAATGTTATTCTACTCTAAGATGTTAGTTTTTTGTGTAGTTATGGAGCATTTCTGGGTTCTGAAGAAATACTCTGTCATTAAATGTTTGACTGTATTTTTCCACAAGTGTCTGCTCCCTGTGGGTGGGCGTCTGTTCACATGGGTGTGACCACAGACTGTCGGAGAATCCACTTTGTTGGACAGCTATTGGTCAGAGTTTAGTTCTGCATGCAGCTTTTTAGATGTTTATGCAGTTTCTTGTGAAACTTTAAGATTTTTTTAAAAAAAAATTTCCATTTGAATGAAATGAAACTCCATAAAAAATACTGAAAATTTTGAAAAAGCACTGTAAACATGATACCTTTCCCTTCAAGACACCAGTCCAACTAGCCTAGCTTAACAAACTTCCTGATCTTTACTTATGTTCAACTTTGACCCCAGTCCAGTCCCAGAAGAGCGACCCTCTGAAATCCCGCCACCAGGTGGATCTGGAGCGTGCCCACTTCCTGGTTACACAGGCCTTTGAGGAAGATGAGAAGGGGAATGGTGATGAAGCTATAGAACTGTACACTCAGGCTGTGGAGCTGTGCATTAAGACGGTATTTCTGCTTCTTTACAAATGTTTCTATTCCCAGTCACAGGTGGTCATCTTTCCTTACCTCATATATTCCTTCTTCCTGTTTTTTCTTCCATTAGTCGAACGAGTCATCAGACCAAAATCTTCAGACGAAGCTGAAGCATCTGGCTCGCCAAGCTTTGGACAGGTCAGTTCTGGTGCTTAGCGTTAATGTTCACATGAAATAGTTTTAAGCTTTTGTTTTGGCCCCTTCAAAGCTGTTGTTTTAAATTAGTCAGAAGTGTTTCAAAGGTTTTTTAACAAAAGTAAGATAAAGGTTTAAAATCCATTTTTGTTCAAAAATTATTGTCAGTCACCTTAAACCTTCTTCTCCCTTTTTTGCATATGAATCAGGAATCAATTTGTCTAAAAATAAAGATTTAATAAATTAGTTTTAAACAAGGAAAAAAATCAGCGAGGGCTGCTTTGACTCACAGCCTGGATGTTTCCTGTACTTTACTGCAGAGCGGAAGGTCTTAAAGAGTCGCAGTCCAAATCGAACTCGGCACAGTCTCAGGACCGAACAGGGCCTCCAGGAACAAAGCCCAACAGCGGCGCCGGTTCTGGTGGCCCGGTTCGTCAGTTTTTCCCCCTCGGGCCAGACTTCTCCCTCCACGACCGACAGCAGCCTCACCCAATCAGAGCGGTCCAGTCAAGCGAGCCCCAGGGCCAGCGGTACACATCTGAGGAGATCGAGGTCCTCAGGTGAGGCGGTCAATGGAACTGTTTAGAGGAGCATCTAAGTGTTAGGAGTTAAAGTAACCAAATATTATGTGTCATGAAATTTTTATTGGGTCTTTCTGATCTTTAAACTCTGGTCAGTGATGAGCTGAATCCTCTGTATGGGTATTAAAGATTTCTATAGTCAGTTTCAGTGTTTTGAAGCGATTCTGTTAACCTTTGCAGGAGTACATCTACAATCAACGGCATCGCCTACGTGCCCTTCATGAGCGTGGACTTAAAGGAGCGATTTGCCTTCCCTGTGCCCTTCTCGTGAGTTTTAATTCTTATTTTAACCTGTTTAAATATGACAGCAGCTTTTATAGATATTTTGTCATCAGGTCTACAGTGTAAAAGTTTATATCTGTATCTAAATCCAATCATCTGTATGACAAACATAAAAAGCCAAACATCTGACTCAACCGGTTTCTCCACATAAAGACATTCCTCTGATAAGAGAGCATGAAACATTCAAACCAAGTAGCTGTAAAACAAACCGGTTCATTTAAACTCACCAGCCTGTCATCAAATAATTCTGGGATATGTACATAGAATTGTATGGGAAGAGTGATTGTGAGATGGTTAACATTGTTTAAAATATTACCATTTAGTAGGCAGGAAAATATCTTTGAGTCCATAAAAATAGATGTATTAGCAGGTTAATGAACAATAAATGACTAAAATTATCAGTAAACACTAAACCAGATGCCTGGATGCCAAACATGGAGAATCAAAAGCTTTGGTCTAGTTTCGCTATAAAGAATTGAAATTTAAATCAGTTTATTGAACAGAGGTTTTAGCATCTGACTGTTACATTTCATCGGAATATTTTCCACAGGGACAAAACTGGGAAGCTCGCTCTGTCACCCAAACAGAAAGCCATCTTCTCCCGCTGGGTTCGACCAGACGAGATCTGCAATAATCCCACCATGATCATGTCTGTGTCCAGCTTCAGCATCAAACAGGTCAGACTTTAACTAATGTGTGTTTGCTGCATAGTCACTTCACCTTGTTATAAGTATTTATTATAGCATTACTGAATTTCTTCAGAGTAAAGTTGATATTTCTATCATTTATGTGTAATGTCCAAATTCACCCAGTAGGTGGTGCAACATCATCACAAGTTTACGTCTTCATCACTGAACAGAACCACTGTTTTAAAAGTCAAAGTGCAGTTAAATATGCTGCACTGAAGTAATTTTTGGTTGTACTGATACATTTTGTCATAAAAAGAGATTTTATAGTAATATTCATTTAAATGTATGGGGTTTTTTTTCTTAAATTACCTGTTTTATCTAGACGGTGGTCTCTGACTGTTCATTTGTGGCTTCACTGGCCATCAGTGCAGCTTATGAGAGGCGCTACAACAAGAAACTCATCACCAGGTACAAATGTAGCTTCTGGGATTTCTATGAATGTTTTTCATTGCAGCAGATGATAGTTGATTTAGAATGAGAGCAGATCTAATCAGTTGTCTTCTCCACTGCAGCATAATCTACCCTCAGAACAGGCGAGGGGAGCCAGAGTATAACCCCTGTGGAAAGTACATGGTCAAACTTCACATCAACGGAGTACCCAGAAAGGTTTGACTTCAGCCATCCAGTATCCACTAACAGCACTATGAAGGAAGGCCATTTCTGTTTGTACTGCAAATGTTTTCCTCCTGTATGTTGAAAGGAACACAGAAACTGTTTGAGGAGCCGTCAAAATAGCCTAAAGGCAGGCGTAGGAACAGGTTTAAATCAGGGTCATCAGTTTAGTGTTAAAACTGAAACTGAAATTGTTTTTCTTTTCTATAAAATGGCCTTAACTGACACTGCATTCACTGATTTAAAGATAAAATATCTACATTTCTTGGGTAGATTTTTTTTTTTTTTTTGTACCATGACGGTTCTCTTTGGTTCAGGTGATTATAGATGACTACCTGCCAGTGGATCGTCACGGAGAGCTGCTCTGCTCCTACTCCAGCAACCGGAATGAGTTGTGGGTTTCCCTGATAGAGAAGGCTTACATGAAGGTGATGGGTGGCTACGATTTCCCCGGCTCCAACTCGGTGAGTGTTTGGGGTGAGGATTAGGGCATCAAACCGTTTTTCAGATTGGTAAACTACTCAGATTCATCTACCTAAAGGGATAAAACCCACAAACTGCTCATATGAAATGCTCACACTTTTCAATGGAATGTTGTTAAAGTGGAAATAGTAGTTTTATGTCTACTATTTGGATCTTATATGTGTCTACTATCTGTGCACACGTCCAAATGTTTACCAAAATTGGATGTTTTTCAAGATGAAATTAAATTTCAGATATTTTGTTTTTTTAGAATATTGATCTGCATGCACTCACCGGCTGGATCCCTGAGCGCATTGCTATGCACTCTGACAATCAGTCATTCAACAAGGAGGACACCTTCCGCATGCTCTTCCAAAGGTGATACCACACTAACTCACACTTTCACTTCTGCAACACCTTTTCTTTGCTAATCTAACTTCTCTCTCTTTTTGCGCGGCTTCCTGTGCATCCAGATTTCACAGGGGTGATGTTCTCATCACCACGGCAACAGGAGTGATGACTGAGGAGGAAGGGGAGAAATGGGGTTTAGTGCCAACACATGCCTATGCAGTTCTTGACATCAGGGAATACAAGGTTAGTATTTATTATTTTCACATGGAGAACATTGAGTTTTAGGACATTTGTGAACATTTTGGTTCGCCACATTGCAGTTGCTACAGATTAACTTGCTACCCAACATTTATTGCACCTCAGCAGCTACAGGACGAGGATTAACTTTGCTTCATTGTGTCTGTTACACTTGCAGGGAATGCGTTTCCTGCAGCTGAAAAATCCATGGAGTCATCTGCGGTGGAAGGGGCGCTACAGCGAGCGAGATGAGAAAAACTGGACGCCAGAGCTCCTTAAATACCTCAACTTTGACCCCAAGACAGCACAGAAGTTTGATAACGGTATGATCATGTTACTGCAGACATAAAAACAGCTTCTCACCAGGCTCTAAACTAAAATCATTGCTGTAATTTGTCTTCTTAAAAACATCACAGGATGTGAAGCTTCATTTATCACCTTCAAACTAACAGAAGGTGTTTAAGTAAGCAAAGTTTATTTATAGAGAAATGAAATACAGCCAAACCAAAACAGAAGGGCAGACATGAAACCACTATAGACACACACAAAGACAAACAGCAACAAGTAATATTCATAATGAGATGATGAAAATGAAAATGTTAAAAGGCAGTTAACATATAACAAACACATAATAGTGAATTATGTGTTTTGACTCAATATTTTTGGCAATATACTGTATGGGCAAAAATAATAAAATGAGAATAGATGCAGTTCAGAACTTTATTTCCCAGTAATCACTGTCAAATTTGCAAACAGCGGTAAGTCTTTGTTAATAAAGTTTTCTGTTTCATTGTTAGGGGTTTTCTGGATTTCATGGGAGGATCTTTGTCAGTATTATGATGTCATTTATCTAAGCTGGAACCCTGCACTGTTTAAGGACTCCTCGTGCATTCACAGGTATTTCTGTGTGTACAGTTCAAATCATGCGTATGTTTTATTTTGACTTAAATTTTACAAGAACGTGTAAAACTAGGACTTTCTATCTGCCTTTTCTATGTATTTGTTGCAAACTAAAAGCTCAAAAACAAACAGTTTTTACATTAGGCGTAAATAATCTGACAGTTGGGATAATATGATTTAGTAATATAGTATTTGAAAGAAAAACTTGAGAGATGCCAATCTATTTATTGCTTTTGTCTGGGCTTTATTTTATGTTTTTGTTATTCCGGTTGCAATAAGGTTGCTTCAGTGGGTTGCATGCGCTTTGATTTCTAGACTAAAATATGTTTCGAATTGGAAACCTCTATTTTGACCAAAAAAATCTCTTTTTTTAAAACCACCTGCAGCAGCTGGGATGGAAAGCAGGGACCTGTTAAGGATGTCTACAGCCTTGCAAATAATCCTCAGTACAAGCTGGAGGTCCAGTGTCCAGCAGGGGGAGCCGCTGTGTGGGTGCTGCTCACCAGACACATCACAGATAAGGTTCACACCCATATTAAACATCATTATGACATATTTGTTTTCAATTTAACCCTAATTTGCTGATGAATTTTGTGTTTTGTTTCCACAGGATGATTTTGCTCAAAACAGGGAGTTTATCACGCTGGTTGTTTACAAGACAGATGGCAAGAAGGTTTACTACCCAGGTGAGGGTTTTTGTTCCTCCACCACTGAGCTGTGATGATGTGCAGATAAGTGGCAGCAGGATTTCATCTGTCTCACCTTTGACCTAAAGTCAAATCGCAAAGTCAGGGATCTTTTAGAAACGGTCTGTTCGAGAAAACCAGTTTGAGTCGTATGTTTATCTGTAAAGACCAAACGTGTCTTTTTAAATAAATATTTCACTCCAAAAATAATATAATTGATTAGCACAAATCCAGTTTCAGTGACATTTAAGGAAAAGGTCCATAATTCAAAGAGTGCCGTTGAGTTTTTTCATATTGATCACTTTCCTTCCCTCTGCAGCTGATCCTCCTCCTTACATCGATGGTATCCGCATCAACAGCCCTCACTATCTGACCAAGATCAGGCTGACCTCTGCAGGAACACACACCTTCACACTCGTGGTTTCTCAGTATGAGAAGCAGAACACCATCAACTACACTCTGCGGGTGAGAGCTTTTTGTCTGAGCTTAATCTTAAGGCTTGTTGCCTTTCAGTACAAGCAGATCTGAAAAGTAAAAATTAGTAATGCTGAATGGTTTTAGAAGGTATTTTTTTACTCATGTCTCTCTCAAAATGAAATAGAATAAAAATTAAAGTTGGTTCGGTGTTTTAAAAATTGAGGATGGTTTTTATATGAATTTAACTCAACAAAGGAGAATTAAAACCAATTTTAAGCCATTTTTTTGTGCACTTTAAATAAATTTAGCTTTGCTTTTTTAGCACGTCGAGAAGGACCAAACTGCAGCAGCATGTCTTGGACTAGATCTACTTTCTGATGGTGTCTCGTTTCCAACTACAGTTTAGAAACTTTGAGGAGTGTCTGATTCTGCAGTTAAAGCATCAGGATTATGAAATATTTTTTGTTGCCTAACAGCCAGCCATGACCACAGTCTCACTTGGCTGTGCAATCAGTCAAATATGTACTTCAGTTTCCATTTTAGCTCCATATTAATCATAAAAACAATGTAGCTAATAAAAAGTATCCACTTATTCTATTCAGTGCGTTCCAAAGTTGAATAATTATGACCAATTTTGGTCAGATATTTGTGATTATGATTCTTCACTTAATTTAGCAGCCCTGCAGTCTAATGTTCAGCTCTGTGATGCATATTCAGAAGGCGTTGTCAGGAAAGTTGTGCATTAGCAAATCATTCCCTTTGGTAACCTCATTATTGCCAAAGCACTCTTGGAAAATGTGCCAAAAGGTGTGTCTTTAAGACCAAAACAAACAGACAAACAACAAAAGAGCCACAGAATGAAGGCTGCAAACCATTCCAGTGCAAGAGGTTTAATGTTCCTGCTTTCATTAGTGAATCAAATAGATGTCACCTTTTCTCCAGCTATTAAAAGTTAGACTGACTTTGTGTTTGCAGGGTTAAAATCTTGTGGAGGTATTACTAGTTTATACAGCAGCTCATCCTTCACACCCTGCCTTCTCCTGCTGGCAACGCCTGGGTGTCTCCCTGAAAACATCCCACCTTTAAACAAGCATTAGCTAAATAAGAACATGTGGCCAGGATGGCTTAAAGCTCAGTAAATAAACCTGCTTGTTTCAGTTCATCTCATCTTAGCAAATGTTGAGCTCCAAACTAGAATATCCCATAAATTCATAAAAGCAATGCCAGACTAAAATACCCTTCTGTTATAAATTTAGTGTGCTCACCTCATTATGTTTCCATATTTTGTTTTATACACATAAAAATGCTGTAAGAGGATCGTTTCTCTAGTTTCTAAAACTTGGAAAGAAGTCATCTCCTCCTCTAAAAGCTGTTTACACTCCCATATGCCTAATTCAAGTTGTCTACCCAATTTGTGTTTTAAGTAGATGAAGTTTGTCAATGAACATTTGAGAAATTTATTTTAATTTCAATAAAGCTAAAATATGGGGGTAATCTGACATATAGAAGGCAAAACCCTTGAATTTTGCAATATTGACTTGCCTTTTAATTACCTAAACCAAAGTTATCAGTATGGATTCATATAGCAGTAGTTCTCGCTTCAGGAGACTTGCGTCTGCAAATAATAACCCATGTTCAGTGGAATACCCATAAGTCTCAGTTCCGAAGGGAAAGCAAGTTCGCAGAAATCTAAATTTATTCATTCTACACTGAGGAGAATTTTCCTTTTGTAAATGTATTAGTTGACATTTAGTAGCAGTGGCTCTTTTTCACACTTCCATCTTCTCACTGTGACTTAAAATCCTCCTTTCCTGTTATTCAGTTGAACTCGTGCCTCTGAAAAAAGCCGGCTCCTTGAGGCTGGTTGAGCGATTCGAGGTCTTTTAACTGTTCTTCTGGGTGTACACGTGTGACCCAGATAGATCTGTTCAGTCGTTTATAATTAATAGACTTTCCTCCCCTGCTGCAAAATGCTCTTTGCAGAAGAAGATGTGTTGGCGGTAAGATCTGCTTACTGTTAGTGAGTACACGTTTCTCTGTTGGAGTTGTTTTAATCACTGTAGACTTTATCTTAAAATAAACAGAGGGAAAAAAATCCAATCTCCCTTTAGCTTTGATCAGATTCCGAGAGAAAAACTGATTAAACTCTTTTTTTTGTTAAGCATTTTCCGCTGAGATCAAAGCAGGAAACTAACATTTTTTTAGAGAACATGTTCATGAATGAACTACGAATAAACGTACAACCTGAAACTTGCATGAAGCTGTTGCTGAGCTGGAGAGCTCCTTCAGTGACAGACTGCTGGATCCGAGGTGCACTAAGGAGCGTTATAGGAGATCCTTCCTCCCAGCAGCTGTTAGACTCTATAACCATCACTGCTCCCAACAAACTCAATAATTGATTATATCCCTGCTGGTATCTGTACATCTTTACCATTTTTTTTATTGTCATTTTTTAATACTCAGATACATGCACATCTTGTGCATTTTCAGTTAACCAACTCAGTTGCACATTCCTCTGGACTGGCGTATTTTTCCATTACTACTCAGTATTTATGTTAAAATTATTCCTTATTCAGTTTTTCACACACACACACATATATATATATATATATATATTTAGTTAGATATTCCTGCTGTTGCACAGAAATTTCCCCATCGTGGGACAATAAAGGATATTTCTATTCTAACCTCAAAAACTTTAAGAAATATAAAGATCAGAAAACTTGCCTCCATATTATTTTACCAAAATGAAGAGTTTCTGTTTCTTTTTTACTAAAATAATTGGTTTGCTTTCTTGATGCAGGTGTACACTGGATGCAAATTCACCTTCGCCAAGATCCCAAATCCCTTCACCCACACTAAAAGGGTACAGTGTTTATGCAGTTTGTGATTTGTTGTGCAGTCTGTGCCAAAACTGAGTTGTTTTACTGATGCTGACTCAACAGCCTGGCAAAGCAGATTATGTTTGTAACTCTGTCCTCAGATCAATGGCCAGTGGAAAGGAGTCAGCGCCGGCGGTTGCGGAAACTACAAGGACTCGTACAAACACAACCCCATCTACCAAATAAACCTGGAACGGCCCGGCCCGCTGCTGGTGGAGCTGCGTGGATCCAGGTCAGACTCATACCAGAAAATTAGGATTTCACTTTGACTTTTAGATTTATATATTTTTGTATCGTGGGCATGGAATTAGCACTAAGCATTAATTATTCATGGCAAAAACAAAGCACAACTTCTTCCAGGTCTCTAGTTTTATGCTTCTGGACACAAAAATGATCTGTTATTTACTAGATTTTTGATTGAAATTTAACTTTAAGTGTAAATAAACTGCACAACTGATTCAATAGTGTGATTATTTATTAAAAAAAAAAGCTGTTCAGTAGCTTGTAGATGTAATCTTAACTGCAAATTCTTGTATTTAAAAAATTTTTTAATCAGTTTTACGCCTCACCATGGAGACATTTTGAACTCATTATTACAGCTTTGCTTCTTTGCCTGTAAGACCCAGTTTCGATCAAGCTTCAGCTGTCTGGCTTCACATTTGATTCTAAAATGATTAGGTATAGAACAGAGTTTATGGTCAGATCATTGACTATGGGGTGCCCAGATTGTGTCGCTGCAAAGCAAACCCAAATTATCACTACTCCACCACCGTGCTTGTTGAGGTTGGAGAGCGTTTCCCCTGGCAACCATTCCAAACAATTCTTTTCCAATCTTCTTGTAATCTGAGGCTCATAGAGTCTGACATGAAGTTTGTTTTTTTTAAAGAATTTGTCAGGGCATTGAGTGTCTGACCTTTAGCTTAATTTGATGGGTTACCTGCTCCTGGCAGATGCCTACAGTGAGAATGATCAAAAATCAACTGCTTTAAATTTGCAGCCTGAATTTGCAGAAATTATAAAGAAGTCGTGGAGTTTTCTTACAACACATGTCTTTCTTTAATAAATAATGACATTATAAATAATAGAGAAGATGTTTGGGAGAGTTGAATCCTCCTGGTTAGGTTTAAGTACTTTCTTTTTCCCCACAACTGAATGTAATCCTTTGCTCTACAATACTTGACCTGTGCTGGAACAGTCAGGAAGTATTTATTTTTCTAATCTGGGTTTCAAAGAGATTTTTTAAATAATCTTAAAGATTGTAATGCAGGTTCTGTAGTGTTGCTAAGCAAACAGGGATAAACAATGTAACAGCAAGGAGACCAGGGACTGTCAGTACTTTATGGATTAGAAGAGATACAAACAGATCTTTTTGTCAGGTGGGATATTGTCTGTATAACCATGAACCTTATTGAATGCTCTGGTGGAGCAGATAAACTGTCTTCTAACATAAAAATTATGTTTTGTCAGCTCTGCTCAGAAAATCAAGCATAATATTCTATATTCAGTATACTTTATTGCAATTGAAAGATTTTGCTAAGTGCGTGAAATGTTGCTTTTCGATAAAAACATTGAATGTGAAGAGTCGCTCCTTTTTTTTACTGTGTATATAGCATCAGTATGTGTTGAAGTAGTGATCTCTCCCTGCTCTGTGCACTGCGCCTGCAGGCAGTACAGCGTCGGCTTTGAGATGGTGACCGTGTCGACGGTGGGTGATCCAGGACCGGCTTCCTTCCAGAAGAAGAACAGTGGAGATTACAGGTTTGCTCACCAAGGTTCTCCAGCAAACCTCTGAGACCTTCACAGAACAGCTGGATTTATACTGAAATTTAACCAGACGACACACCAGTGGATTCCATTTAACCCTTTAAAGCCTCATCCAAGAAATGAAAATCAGACATTTTTGTATTTTAAAAAGGGAACTCTTTCTGCTTTTAACATTACAAAAAAGTTGTTTTTTTTTTTTTTTTTTTAAATATCAGCTGGATTGATACATTTTTTGCAACATAATTTGGTGTTTTTGTTCATATATGTGTTTTATTACATTTTTCGCAACAAAATATGCCAGTGATTGTATGCAAAAAAAAAGAAAAAAACTTGAGGGAGAAAATTGCTGATTTATAACATCAACCTGAAAACCTGAGATATTACAGTTAATGCACACATTCTCACCACGGTTTATTAAACATTGAATGTGTTTACTAAGTTTTTGTTTTTGTTAAGTTTTTGTTTTTGTTATTGTTGACCCTTAAAGACTAACTCTTAAAAATAATATAAAAATATAAATAAAAATAATATATATATATATATATATATATATATATATATATATATATATATATATATATATATATATATATATATATATATATGAATGATTTTATTTGCCTTTAACTATTTGAAAAGAAGGACTTTGTGGTTCTGCCATCTTGGAACTAGGTCTTTCATCAGACAGCAGAAGACAGTAATAGGATTGATTGCATCATGTTTTTCTGTAAAGTACCAACTTTGTTCCAAAGGAAGAGGTCTCAGAAACATGTGTATCAAAATTGATACATTTGGACTGATATGGTTATTAATCAAGTGGCTTCTGAAGGTTGAACGAGGCTAAAGGGGTCTTAGCTGCTGTTTTCCTTCCACTTCACAACTGTCCAGTACTTTGTGTTGGTCTGATAAAATATTTGTGGTTGTGTGTGACAAAAAGTGAAAAAGTTTGAACGTTACAAAGACTTTAGAAATATACCTCACTTTCATTAAAATGAACTAGAAGGAGGGAATAAAGAACATTCTCCTCATATTTTCTGCATATTCACAAGCTCTGGAGATGAATCAGCAATGTTTCTGATCAACGCAAGACGATAACTTCTGTTTGACCTTTTCCACAAGACATTAAATTCAAATAAGCCTGACAAACTCAACTAATAGGTCAAATACTTTCTCTCCCTAGAAAATTAAAGAAAACTTTAGCCAGCAGCAGTAGTTTAGGTGTAATTTTTGTCCGTAAATAAAAGTCTGTTTCTGTTTCTGTGCTGTTAAAGATGCGGTTTCTGCTACATGGAGTTGGACCACGTCCCGGCAGGCATCTACAACGTCACCCCCACCACCTTCCTGCCGAAACAGGAAGGACCTTTCTTCTTGGACTTTGCCAGCATTTCACCCCTCAAGGTCTCCCAGCTCCAGTGAAGATGGAGCACAAAACAAAACCCAAACGGGGAAGGGCAGGAAGGTATTGACGCGAAGGAGGAATTATGGGATTTTCATGAGACTGTAGTTTGAGTATGAATGAGATAATAATCGCTCCCTGGAGCTCCAGGGGTTCAGAAAGTGACTGCTGCTTTACTTTACCTACCTTCACACAATGCAACCTCTCCAAGTTTAAATGGACAGACGGTGGATATGAAGGTCTCTGTTAAATGAACCAAGAATAATGCATAGTTCTGTCAAAAATAAGGTTTGATACATTATTATTATTATTATTATTATTATTATTATTATTATTATTATTATTAATGATAATAATAATGTAATCAAGAGGCACAAGAGCTTGGCGTGAAAACACGTGATGACGAGGTGTTGCAGTCCTGGTCAGTTTACGTTCACTCATCATGGGCATGGATGTCAAATACTTTTAGTTTTTTAATGAGATATTTGAACAGTTTTTTGGTTTGTTTTTTTTTTTTTCCAAGGTGGAATAATTACACAAAATACTTGCAGTGACATTTGTTTTGTTTTTTTAAATATGAACTGGGTCCGCAAGTTGTTGTTTTTTTTTTTTTTTTTTTTTGTTTTTTTTTTTTTTTTTTTTTTTTTGTTTTTTTTTTTTTCCCAATCCACATGAATCAAAATATATACATTTATCCCTACTAATACTTGGATAAGTTTCAGAGAAACCAACAGGCTCCTGGAATAATTTGGGTGAATATTGGACCCTCTTCTTGCCAGAATGATCCTATTGATGGGGTTCCGCTCAGGGTCAGCCTAGAGGGCTACTGTTGGCTTGTTTTATCCTTTCCAGAACCAGTTCTGATTGGTGTTGGGAGTCGTCTTGTTAGAACATCCAACATTGAGCTATTTTTAGCTGGTTAGCAGCACCACTGAGATTTAAACTGACCCCCATCGTGATGCTGCCGCCACCATGCTCAACAGTTGGAGCATGGTGGAATTATGGTGGAATCAAGTGTTTCTTGATTCTTCCAAACATACTTCCTGTCGTCGTGGCCAAATATTGTAGTTTTTTCTTAAGAATACAGATGGTTGGTCCATGTGGGGAACTGCAGATGTTTTTTGAGCCTGAAGTTGTCGGTGTTGGAGCTTTGTACCCTCTCTGTCTGAGGGGATAATAAACTCACTTCACTGGTGTTCCACCATCTTCCAGTTTTTAAGCCTGAGCTTTGATGGTTCCTCAGTTGTTGCTAATAAATCTCCTTTTAATCTGACAGTTTGGCACAGATGCTTGAAATCAAGAGACGTCTGGATGTTCTAACAGGTTGGTTTTGTAACAGATTAAGCAGGCCAACATTACCCTGTTAACCAACCAATGTAAATGAGCTCTACTGCCATATTTGATGAGAAGAGCGGTCAAAAGTCCTGCCAGAATTATTTCTGGTCCTCTCTGATGGCTACTAATCAGTGCGTGGTTTCTCTGCTGCTTGCTAACAGATATTTAGCCAGAAAACTGAGCAGGTAATTTTACTGCCATAAAGAGATGAGATGGCTTCACCAAATGGAAGCACGTTTATAAAAACCATAATTGCGTTAAAATGAGATTTTCAATAATACAGTGCCATTAATATTGATTGGCAGCCCTGCTGAAGATGTATAAACATCCTTAAGATAAATTCATTATTTATTGCAATAGCACAATGACGCACAGGAAAATACGATGCAGCTTTTGAACAATAGTCAGTAAGATTTATTTGACCTCCCTTCTCCTCCTCCTAAACCTGACGACTCATCCAGCCTTATTCGTTATATTTTCAGTTGTTTTGGACTCGTTAGCTACAGCCCTGATTTTAGGCGCGAGTAGCTGCTTTCTGGTTGCCATTTGGAGGCTTAAAGAGATCAACACACATCTGCCTTACTTGCATGTTTTCCTGTCTTTCCCGTTTTTGAAGCGTGGTGATTAAAACTTCCACGACTTTTCTCATAATTAATGAATGAAAATGTTTCAGTTCCATTTTTTTTCATATGAATTGTTAGGAGTGGCTTTTTCTTTATTTTGAGCTCATCCTATGACCGTAAAAGATGCAGGATTTAACACATCTAGATCAGGGTGCCTATAAATGTCGAAGGTGCTGTATGTCTCCTTTAAATAGACGTGGAAAATGATTGCCAAGTTGCTGAATGCGTCCCAACACCACAGTTTGGTTCTAATGTTGCTAAAGCTCACCAGGAAGAGGTTGCTCAACTTTTGCTTCCACGGGAAAAACAAAACATGTTTCCTTGAATTAGTGATCGAATCATTTGACCTTTACTTAATATAATAAAGAGAAAGATGGTAACATATTGAAAAGTCTTTCCACCGATCGGCTGCTAACTATATAAAGTACTTTAAAAGACGGTTACATGGCAGGAAGCATTGTTTTCCTTCTCAGCCTTGTGGTTTTTAAACTCAGGAGCAGCGCAGAGAATCCAGCGTGGCAGCATCTGAACGATGTCTGCTCTTTGTGTTTGTGTGTGAGTCCTCACTGCAGCCCTGCTTCTGGCAGGTGTCTCTGTACTGTATGTGTTACACCTGAGTCTTTATTGCCAAGTATCCAAACTCTGTTTACCTTTATGTGCTGCACTTTTTTCATGGTTTACATCAAACTACAGCTGTGGAGGAAATTAACGTCATTTTTCTCAAGCCGAGCCTGTCAGATAAATATCTGCTGCTTACCAGCTGAATAAAACTTGGATCAGTGTTTTATGATGTTATCCTTGATCTCACACAGTGAGGGCTTCATAAATGAGGGATTATTATTTGACTCACTGAGGTTTAGTGCAGCTGAGATTTATTTTGGCTTTTAAAACCGAAAAATTGGATTTAAGACAAGTTGCTGCCTCTCTTCTCCACTTTGCTGAATTGAATTAGCTCAAATTTTGTGGAGTCAGTAGCTCCATTACAGAAAAGCGTATTGCTTTACTGCTAAACTCCAAAAATACTCCTAAGTGGATTTTGAGGTCATTTCAAATGAGTATAATTTTATTTTCAAGTTAAAAAAGCTGAAAATCATGACACTAGGGAATACTGTTTACTCAGGATAATGTTTGAATGTTTTCAAAGAATGAAGAGTCACATAATCCCAGGCTTTTGGGTTATACCTTCACATTGCTTTTATTGCCAACTAAAAGCCCACGTTTAAAAGGAAAGAGCTAAAATACAGAGCAACCAATCAGATTTCAGGATTTTCTGCACAAATGATTCTCACATATCCTGTCCTTTCCCAGTAATCATAACCTTTCCATTCAGACTCATTAGATTTCCCAGAATGCTGTGCATCAAATGTTGACTATAATATTTACTGTACAGCATAAAACTGACTTTTGTTGACCACAATTAGCTGCTCCTTTCCATCCAAGTTATTTTAACCATAATGACTCACCATATGCCTCCATGTGCGGTAGAATGACACGTTTACTGGAGGCTGGCTGTAAACGTACTGTTAGCTGGGATGTTACAGTGTAAATTTTTTTTTTAAGTGTTTCTTTGAATTATCCATTACCCAGAACGTCTGTCTGCCGGTTGATACATAATTTATTGTCATAAAAACGATTTTTCTGTCTTTGTATTTTATTTCTTTGATTTGTTTATCATCCAGCTGATTTAAAAATGGAGCAGGACAATCTTGTACCAACCTGATGTATGAATGTTGATGTAATGTTTGCAGAACTTGCACTAAATGTTGAGTAGACTGATGTGATGAACTCAAAGCTTAAATACAGGGATATGATTATATCAGTTTCTGCCTCCAAGTTATTCAGTACAGAATGCATTTACCCACATTGTTTGTTATAAAATGTTATTGAACATATTTCTGTCTAAATGTTTTTCATATCAGGACATGATAAATGTATCGAGTCCTTATCAGATCTTAAAATGAGGTTAAGGTAATGCTTAATATTGTTTTAGACCAGTCAGCTTCGGTGGGCGATCACAACCCGTTTCAGTAAGCTGGAGGTCATTTTAGTCATTGTGTTGTTCATTTCCTGCTACCTATGGCCTCATTCTCCTGTTCCATGACCTAATTTTGACCAGGTTTCAAAAATAGAAGCGTCAGTGGATGATTGCAGATCTTCGTGTTTTGTAGTGTTGATCCACAAACTTTAGCCCATTTTAGGAACTATAACATAGGAAAATATAGAAACTGTATTAGAAATATATACTTTTTTTTTTTTTGTTTGTTTTACTGCCATTAGTGGTCATCAATTAAGTGTAAAAAAAAAAAAGGGGTTACTGCTATTTTAAAACAAAGACAAAATTATTTGGAACTGACATGTCTTCAGCATCTTGTTTTAGCAATTAGTCTAGCCAGCATTATTACAGCAGTGGTCTGTGTTGTTTTTTTTTGTTTTTTTTCTCTCTCTCTCTCTCAGCCTGAATGAAGCATAGATATGTCTACACATGCAGAAATACAACATCCACAAGCCACTGACTGATAATAGGAAGTCTTCACACAGTAACAACATCCACATCAAAGAGCGGTGTTGTCAGTTCCTCTTGTCAACCTTATCTAGGGTTTTGCAGACCAAAAAACGATTACATTTTTCCACGTGCGACTGACCTATCAAGCTGGAAAACCATCTGTTTAAGTCAGTGTGTCTTTAGTTTCTGACATATCTCCTATTTTACTCTAGGATACTTTGGTACGCGTATTAGTTTAGATATCTAACCAGAAACAAGCCCAGATCATCAGCCCTCCACTGTCATGCTTGATCGTTGGTGTGAAATGTTTCTGTTGATATGCTGTCAGGTATTTTTTTTTTTTTTTTTTTTCCAAACGTAGTGATACAGAATCTAGCCAAACATCTCCAGTTTGGTTTCATCCTATCAGAAAACACTGTTAAGGAAATCTTGTGTTTTTCAGATTGCATCTTTACAAACTAATGTCCTTTTATAGAAAGAAGAGGCTTTCTCTTGGCGCCCCTTTAATAGTTTAGTCTTTTTCACATTTATCCATCATAGATTTTAACATGCTTGCTCAGATCTATAAATGGTCTAAAATATAGCTGTTATTTTTTTCTCTGCAATTTCTTTTCTATTTCTTGATGCACAATCTGGGAAACGTTCAAACTTTTTCTTAAATATTAACCAATGATTAACCTTTCCAACTGCTGAATGGTGAACTTTATACCCATTCCCAGATTACTGACACCATCAGTAATGTCTTAAAGATTCTTTTGTTTCTAATCTTTGATGCTGAGTTAATGTAAACCTTGGTTATCATAGAGGTGGTCACACTTACCGATGTTTAGTCAATCAAGGAGAACTGATTATCTGCACCTGCTGTACTCACTTTCTTCATTTGATTCCACATTCTCCCTTAGTTTAGTTTAAATATCACAATTTAAACCTCACCTCACTGTAGTGTTCATTACATCCATATCAATACCTTTCAGATGATCATGTTTAGCTGTGGAGCATTAAAAATCTGTTTTCATTTCTTACTTTAGTTAATGTAAAAATTATGCAACCATTAAAATAGTTATTGACCTCAGCTGGATGCAGCTGAGAAGTTTGGCAAGTTTAGAGTGTAATTATTTATTTCTGATTAGCTGACGCAGTTAGGTAATTTTATGATTCCCCCCCCCCCGACATGCTTACTGCTCTGCTTGACAATATTTCATCTACAGTTATTTAGTTTCTCCAGATGATTTAACTGAATGCTCTTGCATCTGTTTGCTGAAAACCTCCCAGAACCAGGATAAGCTCTCATGTTTTTTGTCATAAACCATCAGAAAGTAAAGACCTCCCAAAAATGTAGTTTTTCTCAACGTTTTTATATGAAATAACTAAAATCTACTCTTTTTTTTTTTTTTTTTTTTTTGTGTGACAGTTCCTCTGTCCTAAGTTCGTTAATGTTGTGTAGTAAGCAGTGTGGAAGGTCAAAGTTCAGTCGCCAAATCAGCTGATCTACATCATATTGTTAAAAGGCATTTGCTCATTTACCAACCAGAGGGATGTCTCATTCTTAAGCCACAGGGTGTGATATTATGTTGGCACACCCTTTGTGGCTATAACATCATCTTATCTGGGAGGATTTTTATGATGTTTTGGTGTGTGTTTATGGGATTTTTTTTTACCTTGTCTCCAGGGTTGAGGTGAGACACTGACTTTAGTCTTTGTTCTGATTTATCTCAAAGGTTTTCTGTCAGGACTTTGTGCAGCCCAGACAGGTTTGTCCTCATCAAACTTGCTCATCCATCTCTTTTTAGACCTTGTTTTGGGAACTTACGTGCAGTCATGTTGGAAAAGGAAGAAGCCACCTTTTAACTCTTCCCACAAAGTTGGGAGGAGGAACTTATCCAAAATGCATTTCACTTAATGTGAACGAAAGAGCCCAACTCCTGAACCACAGCCCCACACCATAATCCTCCCATTACCAAACTTGACACAATGCTGTCAACTGAGGCTTCTTCTCCTGTTGAAGCCAAATCCAGACTCATTCACTGAATCTCCACAGAGATGGATGATTCTTCATTTCTCAACTGGCCAGTTGCGGTATGTGTTACACCACTAGATGTTTAATTAAACTCACTACACAATGTTCTCCAGCTAACCTGAGGCCCACATGACGCTTGGAGGCCTGTCGCTATTGACTCTTCAGAAAGTTACCCATCTTTGAGATGCTACGTTTGCAAACCCTCGCTCTGATTTTCACCTGGCCTACCAACACATGGCTGCCGCTCACAGTCACTTCCACTTTATGAAGGCACTAAAAACTGGACTTAATGCACAGGGGGCAGCCTATCATAGCACCAAGCTAGAAGTTACTGAGCTTCATGTTGGTATAAGCAGTCTGGACTCTGTTTTGAGCCTTTAAACTCCACATTATTAATAGCACCGCATTCTCTTTTTAAGTAAAATCTAGTTATAGCTGCTTGGCTGATGGAGGCCCAAGCGAGGGGTCATTTATGCAAGGGCTGATTGTATGTGGAGACACATTTCTAGGAAATAGAAACAAGATTTTGATCTGTTGGATGAAATTAAATAAATGTGTTATGTTAATTGGGTCAGATATAATAAAACTAGATGTTTGACAGTTTTGGTTCACATTTCAACCCAGTTTCTTTCAAAGGTTTGTAAAACTGAGTGTCTGTTTAGCGTAACACTAATTTCCTCGAATAATGAAGTAAAGGTTGAATGTACATCTGCATCCTTTCACAATTTTACTGCAGTGCTGAGTGATTGAAAACCAATATTATATGAATATTCACAGAATGATCATGAACGACCCTGATACAGTTTTACATAGAGTTCATTAATTTAAAGTGACTTTTTTTTTTTTTTTTTTTTTAAATCCTGAATGAAAGCTCTGCTCGTTAACGCTTTTGGGAAAAAAAAAAACAAAAACTAGCTTGCGTTCTTATAGGACTACAGCCACGTCAGGCACATCATTTAAAGCACAGGGTTACAGGACAAGAAGCTCTTTGTGTTGAGGGGCTAAACTTCAAAGTGTCGCAACTCAGTTAGGTTGGAGTTTCTGTACAGCAGTGCTGTGTTTAGACCAACTGAAGTCTGATTGTCTTAACTTTTAAATGATCAAAGATAATGACTTTATTTAAAGTGAGAGGTTTCTTGGAAAGTTCTCGCTTTCAGAGAAGTTCTAAATAAAGAATCACAGCAGAGACCCTGAAGATGAAGCTGATTTTTCGAGCAAGCTCAAATTAAATTTGCTGTTCATACATCATTGAGCAACACTGTTAGACTTTTTTTTGTTGAAAATTAGACCAATGAAAAAGTATGTCAGTATGCAGAACACTACCTGGTCAGGGCTCGTTTTGCTTGGATTACTGCATCAAAGCGGCGCGGTATGGAGGTAGTCTGCCGTTCTGCTGAGGCGTTCAGGAAGCTCAGGTAGCTTATTAGCGGCCTTTATTGTTGGGTCTGGTGTCTCCATCTTCCTCTCAACATGACTCCATAGATTCTCTATGGGCTGTAAGTCAGTCTGGTTTGCTGGCCAGTCAAGCAAAGTGATACGATTGTCACGAAGCAGGAGCTGATACTTTTGGCAGTGTGGGCAGGTTCCAAGTCTTGCTGGAAAATGAAGTCAACGTTTCCATAAAGCTCATCAGCAGAGGGTAGCATGAAGTCTTGGTTGATGGCTGCTCTGACTTTGAACTTGAGAAAACACGGTGGACCAACACCAGCAGATGGCATAGGTCTCCAAATCACTTTGGAAACTTCATACTAGACCTCATTCAAACTGGATTATGTGTCTCTCTAGTTTTCGTCCAGACTTAATTCCAAATGAAAATACAAAAATTTCTGTTATCTGCACCCAGGAGTATGGACCACTGAGCAAAAATCCAATTCTTCTTTTTTCCTCTTAGTCTATGCTTCTAAAGCAGTCTCTGGTATAGAGTGGCCACACTTTTTCCTTCCACTTAACTTTCCGATCATATGCTTGGATGGAGCACTCAAACAGCCAGCCTACTTAGCGTCAAGCTTTTGTGATATACGCTCCTTGTGGAGGGTTGGCAGTAAATTTCTGCAGGACAACAGTCTACCCGGTTGGGGTTTGGCCGCAACATAGCATTTCAAGGTTAAGTGTCATTTTCATAACACTTAACCTTGGGTTTTAATAGAAAAAAGTTTAAGATATATCAATCTGGGTAATAAATATAATAAACAATTTTTTTTTCCAATTGAATAACTGAAAGAAATTCAAAGTTTTAATTGTGAACAGAAAATTAAAACGTTTGTACATTAGTCTGAACTCTGAGAGAAATCCATTTTCCTAGGAACATTTGGTCTGTTTGTTCAGTTACTTCAGATTACATCCAGACTCTCCACTCTGAGCTTGAGGCAGTGTGGGGTGATTAAAGGATAATGGTTCTGTTTCCACTTCAGGATCCTTCCAGGAAGCAGGGTTGTCTTCTGTGGACATTATTTCTCCAGAAATAAAAGAAAGAAAGTTCCCCTCACAAAAACTCCCCCAGTGGGGAGGCTTTAATAGTTAATTTCACTCAAAACATTCCCTTCTCTCTTTGGGCAACTTGTTCCTTTAAAATGTAACTGATTAGAACAATAAAGCTTTGCAACTGTGTCAACTTCTCTCTTTATTCAAGCTAAATTGCACCACTTGTGATGAAAGACATTGTTTAACAGTTTGTTGTGCACTGAGGGAATCTAAAACACGCAGTGGGGTAAAATAGAAATGAGAAGCTGAAGCTTTAAATTTCCTGAACAGCAGTTTGTGTTCCATAAACAGTTTTTTTTAACACTTAAATCCTAAACATTAAACACATAAACATCATATAACACAACATTGTCTTATCAAACACAGGAGTATAATAGAGTATAAGGCTAAAGGCTAGTTAGTTCTCCTCCACTGTGTCCCAACTTCCTTTAAATGCTGAACTAAGCAGAGCACAATCTCTTACAGCATTCTGTGAGCCATTTAACTAACTGCTATGTATAATTCAAGAGCCGGCTGATCCAGGTCTAAGGTTATCTGCAGGCAGCTGGTTTTTTGCTTCGTCATATAATTTCTAATAATTTTTACTGGAGAAAAATTTAAGTTTTATTCTTCTCTAGTGTGCGAGTTCATGGGTGTGTTAAGGTTGTAAAGAAGCTTAATTAACACCAAATATAACATTTAAAGGTTCTGTTTGACCATGGAGTGTAGAGTTGGATAACAGACGTGGAAGGTAGCTTATAAACAGCCCAGTAGAGTTTTTGGTTCAGAAATCGAGTCGCTGCAGGACCACAGTCCCTCTGAAATATCCTCCTTTCACTCCTCAGACTCCTTTAAGGAGAACAACCGTTTGGCCCGGTTCAGTCTTCTGGGGACAGCTCTCCTTGTTTTTGCCGTTACCGACTCGTGGCCGTCGCAGGTTGAGGAAGCTGAAGCGTGCCTCAAAGCTGAAGTTCCTCTTGGTGTTGGAAGCTGAGAGGATGTTTCCAGTCGGAGCGTTGTCCAGATCTCCCTCTGCACCTTCAGCTCGGTCACCTGCAGGACAAAAAAGGCTGATATTCTGTGGAACTTAAATTGCTCCGAATTTCACAGGTGTTTATATTTTCACTTAAGTCTGTGTATCAGGATTCTGTAATATTAAATGCTAGATAACATCAGCAGCAAAATGAACAACCGTTGCTTTTACATTTTAAATAGAATCAACAGATTTTACATTGTTTTATGTAAAATTCTGGTGTAAATACTATAAGAATGGAAAACTTTGGCATTTTTACTCAAGATTTTCAGACTGAATCTCATATGAGTCCAGGCCTAATTCTGACTAAAAAGAATCCAACCACATGGTTTAAAATGCAATAAAAAAAATGGTTTCCTGATTTTACATTAAACACCCCAATTATAAACTGGACGGATGACACCAGAGCTCAGATCTCTTCATTCAACTGAAGGGTTGTAAACACCACGGATGGGTTTCTTCTCTGCACATGAACCACTGGGGTCGGCTGTCACTTTGACAAATTTTCCGCTTTAGGGGAGCAGGTGTGAGCCAAGCAGGTAGCAGGAGATGGAGGACCTCAACCGAAATAGATACGGAAATTTCATCCATCTCAATTTACTCTTTTTTTTTCTTTTTCTTTTTTTTTTTCTTTTATGTTTGCTTTGTTTTTGTTTTTTTCTTTTCTCTATGCGCATGGTTTGCACGCTGAGCCCCGTTAAGTCTCTACAAACTTTTGAGGTGCTTTATTTAAAAAAAAAAAAAAAAAAAAAAAAATGTAAATGGTAAATGATATTCTTCAGGTCGCTAAAAGTATGTACACCCTTCTTTGATGTTTACTTTAAAGTTACATTGTTAATGATAGAAGTAATCAGGATTTCTTTAAAACTGAATTTAACTTGTAAAATAATAAGCTTATACTGGAATATATGGATCTGAATTTTAATCTCTGATTGGATTGATCTGAGTTTTCATATTTTTCTTTATATAAATAAAATTAGTTTATCTTGTAAATTCATTTGTTTAAAGCTACAGTATGTAACTTTTACAAAAATATGTTTTTTGCACATTTGTTAAAGCTGTCACCATTTCGTGACAGTTTGGTATGAGACAGATAATCTGTGAAAAGCTGGAGCTCCTCCATCTCCTCCCTGAGCTACTGTTGCTGTCTAAAGAAATGCACCGCTCCCGACCTAAAACAACCAATCAGAGCAAGGGGGAGGGGCTTAGCGCTGTCAATTAACCCCGTGTACGCGCTGCTAAATGTGCTGACGGTGGAGAAACAACCATTCCAAGAAAGCTATTTATCTGCCATCATCAGTGACCATGCTAACTAGCCTTAGCATTAGCGGCAGGCTATGTTGTTATGATCCAGTTCTCACACAGCAGAGAACAAAGGGGAGCGTGTGAGCGGCGCGTACTCGAGGGTGACTGACAGCGCTAAGACCCTCCTCCTGGCTCTGATTGGTTGTTTCTGACTGAGTGGTATATTTCTGCAGTTAATACTGGGAGCACTGGAAGAAGGCAGAGGAGCTTGATTTTTTCACAGATTATTTGTCTTATATTATACTGTCACGACATGATAATTTTAATAAATATGTAAAAACCATTTTTCATAAAATTAACATACTTTAAATAGGCCCTATATAAATAAAATGTACTGAAATAATGGAATCTAATAGTTTCTATTCTTAAGTTAAACAATTGTCCTATGAATTATTATTTTTTCTTTTTTATTCCCAAAAATGACACTTAACACAGGTTTATCTTCCCCATCTCTCACCTCTTTCCAGGTCACATTCAGGTGATGAAGCTCCGCTGCATTCGCTGCGAGGCCCAAGCACTGGTGAGATGAGGCCAAAGTCCGATAGCGAGACGGTGCTGGGGAGGTCGAGGCTGCAGGGCCGGGACACAAGAGCTGGGGAAGACGCGGAGGAAGACGAGGAGGGTGTGGGTGACGGACAGTCAGATGAAGATGTTCCAGAGGAGGAGGAGGAACCAGCGAAGGGGCAAGGTGACAGCAGTTCCTGAGGGCTGCTGGGGGTTGACCCGAGGCTGCTGGTGGAGCGGGTTTCCAGGTCCTCCTCTGACATGAAGCTGCTCCCGCCGCACGGCTCGTCTTCGAAGCACTCCGAGGCCACTGTGGGGGGGGGTGATGGAGAAAGGACACGACTGATTTCAAGAGACAAAGTGGTGCGAGGAAGAAGGCAAAAGGATGACGGAGCAGAAGAGAAAGAAAATAAATGATAAAAAACAGAGAAGGAAAAGATTTCAAAGAGAGTGTGGTGATATGAATAGACGTGAGAGCTGTCACGTCCCACTGAGGAGAGGGGGAGGGCGGGGGGAGGGTCTCGTTTTTTAGCATATAAATCAAAAGCACGTGAATGCACAGTCAGTGTCCCGGGTTATTTTAAGCCTCACGCTCCTCTGCTCAGTGTCTCCTTAAACTGGGCTGCTGTTACCATAGTAACACACTCAAAGTTAATCTATAGGCCACACTGATGGGATGCAAGACGGATATTCAGATTCTGTGGGGCTATTTTTCCAAACCATGTGAGGGTTTTTTTCCATTCTGCTAAGGTCTCTGAAGAGGAAGGAGCATTTTCCAGGCGTCCCCTCTTCTGTGGTCACTCTGCTGCTCATTTTTTCTCTGATAATGAAAATGACTCGCAGTTAAAGCTCCTTAGCAGCTTGGATGAACTTCAGCTAAAATAATTATGGCTTATCAAAATAAAAAAAAAAAATGAAGAGGAAAAACAAAAACAATTCATTGAAAAGATTAATTTATTTTTCTAGACTTGGGCTGAATACCATTTCCTAGGGTAATCTCAAAAGCACAGTCCTTTTGCCTTCCCCAGGAAATAAGTGCGACACCCTCCTGCTTACAAAAGTCGTGTTAAGGGCTGAGATTGAGGCCCAAGGGGTCAGACTAAGACTGTTCTAGAAAGTGGTGGACGTTTTACTGCTAGAACTCATTTTACAATGTTTACCATCAACTGTTAATCATATGCTAGATTTATAAATGACTACCATCTCATTGGCTTTTCTCATGTACAGTAATTTCTCCAGAGATTTAAATTAATAATTCTAGAATTAATCTTTCACATCAACAGGTGTTTCAGTGGAGTCCTTGGGAATATACATCATATTACAATATGACTCAATACGCAACATGTTTAGTGTTTGAGTATCAACAGACGAAAGAAATGTCAGCATTTGCAAAGGAAGCTTGTTTTAGTTTGATTTTTGTGGTTATTCTGCAGGACGGTTTGTTAGAAAATGTTTTTCATGTAGTTCTGACATTTTGAGTCAGAACTACATTCTGTGTGTTCTTTAAGCTGTTTCTCTATGTTAAGCTCTCATGTTATCGCTTTAGACCATTATCAGACGTTAAAAGAATGACAACAAGGTCTTTAGAAAGGGAGAATCACTGGCTGTGATTAGAACATGTCTCCAGTTCTCCTGTATGAGATAAGCAGATTCAGGCTGCTTTTAAGGCTTTTTTAAATTTTTAAATTTTAAATTTTAAATTTTAAGGCTGCTTAAAATTTAAGACTTTTTAAGGATGTGCGGACACCCTGTCATAGTAAAACATCTACGATTTTATAACATGCACAAAAGTTGCTTTATATAAATATAAAAAACCAACAGGTGAGCCTTCGCTGAAGCAGCAGGTGGGGCAGGAGGAAGGAAGGAAGATCAAACTGAAGTACTCAGAAGACAGGGACACCTTAATAGATTTAAAAATGCCTCAAACACTTCTCTCAAGAATCAGAGAAACCCGACGCCTCACTCACTGGATATTCCGTCCGACTCCATCTTAAAGCTGGAGACGTCGTCCCCAGAACTGCTGTCCCCCTCGGCACCAACTCCCGGCCTGCGAGGTCCAATGGTGGAGCTCCTGCGGCGCTCGTGGATTTCATCAGAGATCATCTCCAGGTTCTTCAGAGCTGTCCTGTACTCTCCTTTGGCCTGAGACAGTTTGGCCTGTCGCTCATCCACGTTCTTCTTCAGGTTCTGGAAGAGAAAAGAAGAGGAAACTGAGAAATTATGCTACAAGATAGACAGGCTTTTGGTCTAACATGAACTGTGCTGAGAACAAATTTAAGGAATTTCGGATCTGATCATTGTGGGTGAAAATGGCAAAAATTTTGATAAATCTGTCTGAGTAGAAATGTTTCCATTCAGAAACATTACAGAACTGCTTTTTGACAGTTCATTGTTAGACAGGACACATTTAAACTGACTAGCCAACATTTCATGATGTCACTTGCTTATGCAAGATAAAGGAACTGTAGCATTTGTTTAAATTTAGCTGAAAGCAGTACTTAGTGCATCTCTTCTATAGACCTAAATCAAACTGAGTTTACAGGGAGGAGATGGCGTGTAACCAGAATCAGTTGATTTTTCAGCTCGACTGATCCGAAATGGTAACTGGCTCGTTCAAAACTCAAAAAAATGATCTTCATCTGATCAGAACTGGCCAACTGTCTGAGGCTATTCAGTAACTATTCAGTACATGTGACGTGTCTACTATTCATTATGGGTTGGAGAGAAAGCAAAGCTTTTTAAATGAATAACAGGAAGACTTTTATTGTTTTGCGTTCTTAGCCTCTGTTGGTCACAGAAAATATCTGATTGAGAAATCTTGGCAACCTTTTTGGAAATCTCTCAGTTAGGATAAGGATCCATAATCTCTACAATATGCACACGAAGACTTCAATATTACTAATGCTAGCAACGCTAAGTGCAAATGCAAAATGCTAAAGACATCTATCCAAAACTGTTTTGTCTGTTTTAAAACAGTTGTACAGTACTTGCTCTCATTGCAATGTCAACCAATTTAAATCAATAATGACCGCTCAAGGCCAGATAAATATTTTAACAACTTTTCTAGCATCTTCTACAGCTATTAAAGAGAAACCACCTAAAATCTGTATCTGCAGCTCGAAGCTTTGCAAAGCTTGGAAATCAACCACAAGAGTCTGATTGCTGCGTCTTTGGTTTTAAGTATTGATTTTCTGTTAATGTGCAATATATATATATATATATATATATATATATATATATATATATATATATATATATATATATATATATATATATATATATATAAATCATCTCCAATTCTGGCCAAGTTATTGAATCCAGTAAAAACATCATCCAAACTTCAAGTAATAAGAGTTTGACAGTCATCACGTACCTCCAGCTGCAGGTAGCACTTTGCCTTCATCTCAAAGTAGGGCCTGTGGAGGAGAGGTCAGAGGAGAGTGGATCAGAAGGGGGTGAAAAAACACAGTTATCCCAGTAGACAGCAGTACCCACATCATCACTATGGCAACCTGCTGGAGGAGAAGGAGATAAAGGCATTGTGATGTTGGATGAGCAAGCAATGCAAAACAAATTAACACCCTGCCAAGGCAACTAGCAGCAAGGCTGCAGCTTCTGATGCAGATAGACTGGATCCATGAAGAAAACCATCCAAATTAGCCTTCAACTTTGAGAAAATATAAGTAATAACAGCTAAATATCCAAAAGAGTTCAATATTAATCGATGTGTTTGGTTTTCGAAAGAGAATTTGTTGAGTTTTCACATTGTCTACCCTATTTAGATGCAGTTCAGCAATAAAGAATTTTTAGAAATCTTTTTAGAAAATATACATTTTGTTTATTTATATATTAAGTTTGGATTTTGGTACATCATATGCATCAGTTTACGAAAGCAAGAATCCAACAGCATGCTTTATTAAATGCAGCACTTTGCTCTGAAGCATTAAAAATTAGTTGCACAGTGGGATACTGGTGAATTTTTGGCAACTTACAGCAATAAAGGTCCTAAAGTCAGTGTTCAGTTATGGGATCTGATACTCAAAACACATTCTCTAACAAGCAAAAATATTTTCATCACTGTCAAAGTGATCTTTATAATTCCTCTGCTTGTCCAGACATGTCCTGTATGCCTCGGCTTCCCTGATGCATTGTGAGGAGAGGCTCCTATGCCCTGCTGCTCACTCTGAGCCATGAGATGAAGATAGAGGACATGACAGAGGGTGTTATGCAACATTTCAGGTTTAATGAGGATCAGTTTTGAAGATGCTAAAAGTTTCAGGTCTTAAAGCCTATAATATTGCAAACCTGCAACATGAAAAGTAAGATTTTTGGAGGAAAAAACAAGCTTTGCCTCAAGACTGGTAATTTTACATTTTAATCTTTTTAGATTTGAAATGAAATGTAAAAATCTGATTTCAACATGTAGCCATGCTTCCAAAAAATCTGTATAAATTTGTTCTGGTTTGTCCCCTTTGTGCAATGAACAGCAAAGACTATTCTGATGGAACTGGTCTCTTGGACATTTTCATGAAGCGCCACACAGTAATGAGATTTGTTATGCTTTCACATTTTCTATCATGTGATTCTGCAGTTCTGCTGCAACTTGTGACTGCACCATATTTAGCCTGACTTCCTCTTTTTAAGCACCTGTTTAAAATCACCGGAGTGCTTCTGTAGGGTTCCGAACAACAAGCTTTTACCGTTTTTAGATTAACCACTTTCTTCTGAAAAGAGAAGCAGAATATCACATCGAACCAAACATAGAAAACTGAAACATCTGCTTCTGTTTTGTCACACTACCTGTCTTTACACTACTTTACAGGGACAGACTAACAGAATAGAGATGATTATAAACTGATGCTGCTGTGTAGATATTGAGTTCTTCGTTTTTAGCAGAACATTTGGTTGAAATCAACCTCGAGCAGTCAGCCGTGCACCGACAGTCTGCTTGGAGGCTCTGCAGCTCGGCGCCATACTGTGTCCACATGCTGGACCAGCAAAGGACAAGCTGTCAGAGCACATCCAGGCTAGACGCATCTGAAAATACTGCTGTGGTACTGTGACAAACCTAAATTCACACCAAAATATGTATGTAAAATAAATTCCTGCACAGCCATGATTTGGTTTATCAATAAATTATCATTATGACTGGTAATTTCAACATCAGAAACTCAAGAAATCATGTTTTGCTGTCATTTAAATAAATTTGTTGACTCAATGTAGTTTTGCTAGAATTGCAGCAAAAGCATAAGGGAGAGAAAATTCACTTCTTTCTAATTAGGGATGAAATGATGACTGGTTTTAATGGTTTATTATGATAAAATCCTGTATGGTTTATATTAACATTTAAAAAGAAATTTCCATTAAAGACAACACATGACAACACTATTGAAGCTTTTAAACACAATGTTTCAGATGTCAGTAAAATGGAGATGCATCGACATCAGAGGCCAACAAGTATTTAATGCTGTATTTTAGACTTCAGAGCAGAGATATATCTGTTTTAACTACATGCAGAAGGAAACAACATGAGTAGTTTCCTGCTCATGTTGGACTTCCAGCACTGGGACAAAGTATCTGCTTCCACTCAGCAGGACTGTAATATAACCAACATTTATTCCTGAAGCTGTTCTGTTTGACAAGTAATACTCTGTCAAATGCATCAATACAACAGATGACAGAACTTCCTGCAAACCTCCACAATAAGAGCCTTAAACATAAAAATACTAGGTCTCTAACTTCAAAAAATATATATTCAAACCAGTCAACATAGTTTATAGTATCTTTATTGGTGTCTTTTTCTTGTAAAAACCCAAGAGTTTGAAACTATATATCGCTGCTATTTATTGTAATAACCATGGTAATAATTACTTGTACGCTGCTGCCTTCACTCCTAGTGAATAAACCTATAGCTGTATTACCATTTTGCAGATATTTTAATCACATTTGAAGACAACCTTGATAGTACAATATTCAGACTTCAGGGCTGCTGCCTTGCAGCAAGAAGGTCCTGGGATTGAAGGTTAGACTGATCCGCTCCAGGGTGATCAAAGAAAGTCTACAGTTTTCTGTGACGTCTATGTGAAGCAAAGCTATTAGGAATAACCCCCTGCTTAGTCACATTACGATATGTGCTGAAGAACACGCTGACAGGCCTAAAGTGAAATGGAGCAACATTTTGTGGATTAAAGAGAGCAAGATTGTTCTGCTTGGATCCAATGGGTGGGGCTGCACAGTGGACTGTTTGGCAATGCTGCTGCCTGGGTTCTTTCTGCACAGGCCGGGTGACCAATGACAGCTGGAGACAGGCACCCGCACACCCTGAGACCCTTCAAGGATAAGCAATGAATGGATGGATGGAATTACAATACAAAACTTTTCAAAGTTACATGTCTTTTTCTGGCAATAATTTAGAACAAGTGTTTAATGTTTCTTTAATGGTTTAAATCTAGATCACTTGCAAAAGAAAAGATAAAAGAAAGAACATCTGTATCCCTTTTTAATCTAAAAACTTTGAAGGTCGGGTCTAGTTACAGGCTCTTACTTGGACTTGCTGATGGTTCGTTTCAGTTTCTTCT
The DNA here is from genome assembly GCA_014839685.1 of Anableps anableps. Taxonomy (NCBI): domain Eukaryota; kingdom Metazoa; phylum Chordata; class Actinopteri; order Cyprinodontiformes; family Anablepidae; genus Anableps; species Anableps anableps. The sequence continues at coordinate 4,543,781 of CM026072.1, forward strand.
CTAGTTGCTTCATGCGGCTGATGGCTGCTGTGTATTTCGCCGCTGTCTCCTTGTGCAAAAGCTCACTTCTCGTCTTGGTATGCTCCGCCTCCATCACCTGCAAGAGCCAATCAGAACTCACTGCCAACCATTCACCTGTGCTTCATAATTGTTTAATAAATGATGACATTGTGGATTATGCTGTGTGGTTTTGGTAAAAGACTAACTTATTTATACATCAGGACCCTGAATGCATCCACAACGATGTCCCCAAATGCTTCATCAGATTTAAGTTTCAGTCAACAAAAATCTAAAACCATGACAATATGCTTTCCTCTTCTCACCCGCTGTGTGGCGTGGTTCAGCATCTCCTGCCAGGCGGAATCGAACTGCCGGTTGTCCTCTTCCAGGAGCCTCTGCTCAGCCAGGGAGATGGTTTCCTTTGCCGCCCGTAGAACCTCAGTGGCTCGGTGGAAGTCCTGGGTGGCCTTCTGGGCCTCCAGCTGGGCCTTTTGGACAAACAGGGAGAACTCGGATATATTTCTATTTGTCCTAAAACAAACTTCACACACAGTTTACTGTGTCAACACATCTTGCCGAAATTACACCTATTAGATCTTTTCAGGAATCATTCAGCCACTAATTTTTATTTCACATCATCGCTACAAAATTCTGTTTAATTCAGTTTGTTAATAGAGAACCAACAAATGTCATCTCAAGGTGTTTCAGATGACAAGCAGGTCCAGTTCAAGTCCAGAATTATACCATCGGATCAACCCAAGGCAGTCCAATCACAAAGACAGATTCAAATTCAACGACATGCATTCCAGTCTGATTCTGGTTATAAAACAATACAGCTAAATTCAGTTCATAATGTGAATTGGTAAAAGGTTAGCAGATAGCAGAGCCACTGAGTTCGCAGCATGTGGCGAGATCAGCTTTACACCATCTGTATGAACACACAGTGAGCAAAACTCTGCTGGCTACCCATGTAGAGGTCTTTAAAAAACAAAAACTTTAAAGCACCTTTTCGATATTGAGCCTAGAGATGTTAAATGACTGGATAGAACAGAAAAAGGCTTGTTGATATCAGATACAACTAACAAAAACTGCTTAGCTGCTGAAGCTATTTGTTGTATTGCTTAAATGCTTTGTTGCATAACGCACCACTGACTTCGCCCTTCTGTTTAATATGAAACTGTAAAGCCAAAGCTTCTAAGTTATAGCTGCAAACACAGGCCAAGATGTCTGTCATGCTACCAGAGTGAAAGGAAGCCTCATCAGTCACATCAACCTGGCACTCTGTGGAGTCACGAGTGGAGAAGGTTTCACATGGATGTGTAAGAATCACTTCATGCCACTGGTGGAAGTTCACAGATAATATGTAAAATGTTCATAAATTGCCAGTTTATAGTAAAAAGCATTGTTTCTTTATGCTAGCACCTTTACTTGCACACATATTAGCACTTAACTGTGTTTTATAACAGAAATTTGAAAGAAGAATAAAGAAGCAGTTGTGATAATAAATTAACACCATGCTGCAACTTCCTGAACAAAAAGACCAAAACATTTCAAACTTCTAAAACATGCATGGCATGCAACCACACTGTAAACCAAAGAGAAAAACTTCTCACATGTTGAATAATACTGATAACCTTGCCTTTAATTCAGCATAAGAAGTCTTTGAAGTAATCACAAGAACAGTATGCAACAAAACAAGCACAAGCAGCCACACATGCTGTGTCCGCAGATATAAAGACAGTACATGATGTTAATGTGCTGAATCATCACTGATGTGCTGCCGGCTTATTTGTCTCAGAAAAAGAGGTTTGAGTTTACTCTGCAAGGACATTTTTATTGCATTACAAGCAAAAAAAAAAAAGACATAATCTCTGATGGCTTTGAGAGCAAAGCATGCAGGTGTGAAGTCTTTGGTGAATATTGAGTCAGAAAATGACTCCACTGACCCCGTGGGTGACCTCTGGTGTATCTGTGAAGACTTGTAAACAAAATTAGACCAGATGCAGGTCACACAGTCATCCAACTCCTCTATGATTTGGTCTGAAAAGCAGAAATCAGTAACCGAGCTCTGCAGTCTCGAAATGATCTCAGAAATCTCTCCAGATCAAATTATTCCAATCTCACGCTTTATTTATTTATTTTTTTTATTGTTCTGTTTACTTGAATCTGACGCAGTCACATGAAAACAGATATTTCCAAGAATATCTCCTTTGCCAACAGTTTACATCCAAGGATTCTGAGCGTCCCATCAGCTTACCCGGCTGAACTCTGCAGACAGGTTGACATCACCACATGCTCACTGTAATTTCATTATCTACAGGCATCGTCACGCCAGCGCAGCAAGATCCAAACAACTCCTGCCTTGTTGCGGTCATGGAGCAAGCTTTGTTTTCCCACCCAGAGCCACAAGTTACACAAGTCCATGAGACTGGGTCACTGTTCTCACTCCTATAGGTCTAAGTGTATATCCACTTCTGCATTATGGGTTAGTAAAGCCTGACTGCAGATACATTTGAGGAGAGTTAGGGGTTAAGCTGACATAAAGCTGTCTGAGATAGTGAAGTTTTATATAAAAAGTAATTATCACTTGTTTCAATTCTAATATTTCCTATAATAAACTTTACATCACACATACTTCAGCTGTATTGCATCTACTACTGCAAGCAACAAGAACCTCAGGAGAAACAACTGGGTATAAAAAAATAGATAGATGGGTAATATAATAAACTAAAATATCCAAACAACAGAGAATGTCTGAAAAGATGAGTCTTTAACCTCATCTTACAAACTGAGTCCATATAAACCAGATGGGAATGTAGGGAGTAAAGGTTCTGGTAGATTAAGTTTTTAGCTTTTATTTACAGACAAATATAAAATCTGTTTTATTATTTTCCAAATTCTGTTTTATCTTTTTCCCAATTTCCACTTTTTCCATTCTAATCATATTTCTACAGCCAAAAAGTCATTATGGCGTGATAAACAAAGAATTCAACAAATTAACAGCAAAAAAGTACCGCATTTACCGTTAATCAAATTTCACAAATAAAACAGAACACCGAGTTATTTTGAGAGAAATTTATGTAAAGAACGAAAAACATTCTTCTTGTGCAAAACAAAGAATCTCACACATTTCACATTAATAAAAAAAAGTATTTCTTTTAAAAATGCCTAAGAGTTGAATGCCATTGAAGTACATAATTATCAGTCTTATTGTGCTAAGCTCTTGTGTTCTGGCAGCCCAAATAAAACAGGGGCAAGAACAGAACCATGTGGAACACCAAGCTTCACATCACTTAAGTCAACCCAATGCAACCTGCTGGTTTCCTTTGTTATTGTTTTAGTCTCTGGCTTTTTATGATTTTCTGAATCCAACTGTCTAGAGTTCCCTTACGTTGGATTAAACTTGAATGACTTGTGACAAGAATAAACTGATTAAGTTAACTGGATTTCAACTGAAAGCTCTTATTTAAATTTATCTGAGATTGTTTTTGTTGACCTCAATTTAATTTATGTTTGAAACATTGATGAAATGTATAATAGAGTACCTTTGATGTTTTTAGTTGGCTTCAGATACCCTAATTTATCATTTTCCTTCGAGTTCTGTAGCTGTAATGTCTACTTATTCTCATTCACCTTCCTGCCAAAGTTTACATCAGAGGCGTCACAGCAACATAATAAAATAAAACAAAAAGTTATTTCTATCAGTAATAGAACTAAAAGAAATGTAGTATTGTTTTCCCCCTCTACCTCTCCCTGTTTCACGTGTCGACACCATCCCAGCTGCTGCCTCCCTCACTGTCAGCACAGACATGAAACACACAAATTATCTATGAAAAAATATTTTTTTTTATCTTGTTATTGACCCATTTTGTTGTAACCCAAAGAAAACTTTGTTCCCATTTTTGTTGACTGCGTTTATAGTCCATTCGATCCGAAGCGTCACATTTTCACAGACTCTCTGTAACAAATAAAACCATTTACTTTTTTGTTCCGCCTCATCGTCTTCGTCCTACTTCTCTCTGCAGCGTCAACAAGGCAGCCAGAGGCAAGAGAAACATCAGTGCTGTCACCGTGCAGCAAAGATCACACTCACTAAGTGGGACAGTGAAGAATAAGAAAATGAAAGGGGAAGCAGTAAATGGGAGATAACAAAAAAATGCAAAAGGAAAGAAGGAGCAAACTTTGCTCAGGCTCGACTAAGAATATGATCCATTTTTTTCATATCTTAAGATTAAATCAACCAAAGTGATGAGCAGGCAAAAATCAGTATTCCTTCTGTTGTAGTGTGCCAGCATGGATGAGTAGACAGGTCCAAACCATACATAGGTAGAAGAAAGGAATTTAAATCCACGTGAAATTCATACAAAGAACCACATTCTGAAACATTTGTCATGTTCCTTTAACTTCAGTGTGTCTTTATATTTAAAACAAACACTGCTATTTCCTTTCAGTATCTATTTAGCCTATCAACATGTTACCAGAGCAGATGGGTTCTCCTTTTAAAACAGCGCCTTAGTGTTTAACACTGTGATACTTTGTGACACAAATACCTCGTTTTTCTCCACGTTGAAGATTATTCTAACAGTTATTGTACTTTGTGTTTGAGGTTTTTTCATCCACATCTTAGTTTCAACATATTTAACTCTTTTTACCTTAATTCACTTTGAGTTGTTATTTTTTTCTACTCTCTGCTTTATCTTTCGATGTCCATCTTCTTCCATCCATGTCCAGCACTCCCCACCACCATTTCCTTTCCTTCCTCCATCCCATTTTCCCTTTAGTCTAATTCTCTCTTGAACCATCACTTCCAATATACATCCTAATTTATCTTGCTTTGATCAAACCTGATGCCCAATTCCGTTTCTCCTCTTAAACTTTACAGTAAATCCTCCCCTCTGCCTCCCATCTCTGTATCTTAGCATCACCACATTTTCATCCACCCGGTTTCTCTTCTTGTTCATATTTTGCAGAAGCCAAATAAACAGTTCAAGGAGAATTTGATATACAAGTAGGGTTGTATCCTAAGAGTGACTGGGGAGTCCTCTTTCCATCGCAAGTTTTATTTTTTATCTATGAAAGCGTCTCAATCACTCAAAATACACTTACATTTCCAAAATAAGCCAAATTTGTAAGACTGAATAATTTTTACATGTTGTGATTCATTTTCACAAACCACAGATCTAAACACAGAGGAGCAAACATTCATGATAAAATGCAACCGATCCTGCATCAGTGAAGAGAAAAAACACATTTTAGAGGTTGCAGCGCACCGACAGTAATATTCTAATCTCACCAACAAGTGCAAAGTGTGTATATCAATAAGTCACTCTGACAATATTAATAAAGACAGCAATGTTGCAGAATGCTGAGATCCAGCATTAGAGGAGAACAGAAATCAAATCTAATGATTCGACCCATAGCTGTTGTGCAGCAGACTCCCATGAGGTTTGACACCGAACATCATTTCTGTCATATTTCACCTTTTTATTTGCCTAAAAATATTTTATCAGTCAAATTTCATAGACAAACAGGAAAACATCATCCATGAGGTCTGTTGATAAAACAGATTTTCAGGGAACTGAGCTTTCAGATCATAAGAGATTTTTCTTTTGACCTTCACATAATTTTCACAAAAATGAGCTCAGTCATCTTGGTAAATGCACCGCTTTGCATCTACAAGCTTGGATGCCCTTTTATAATAAACTGCTAACAGCTGTACTCAGAATTGCTAAACCAAATAAACTGGGTAAAAATATCAGGACAAATAAACATGTTTGTACTACATAATCAGGAAAAGGGTTGGAAGATTACTGGAGTGTAGGAGAGGACACTTGTTTCCAAAGCAACCTGAACTGGCCCATTTCATGGTAAATTGGATTATCCTCATCCGTGTCCTCAATCGAATGTGGGAATGTATTTCCACTGAAGAAGCAGCTCAACAAGAGAAAGTTCTGTCCAACATATCAGCTGAGATCCAGGGCTAAAAATCCTGTGTCTCACAAAATCATTTCAACCTTTTTGTTTATTCAAAAAAAAAAAAAAAACAAAGAAAAAAACTGCAACTGGTGTGATAAAGATTCCTTATCACACCTGTTCAGAAATGCCACTATGACAGAAATCCTCCTACTTTCTGAAGATAATGCGGAAATCAAAATGCCAACCATTATCACGTTTTTTGTGACTGTCCAGTTTTAAAAGATTACTGGAAAGAAATCAATAGTGCCCTACAAGATATTAGAGGGAAAGCTTATGTATTTTAGCAATATAGCTCAAAAAGTCCCAAAAAGAAACAAATATCTAATGACCATTGTATTAGCAGCAAGTAAAAGAGCATTACAAGAAAATGGCTATCACAGGATAAACCAACCCTCGATGACTGGATGAATATGATGTTCAACATTTATACAATGGAAAAAATAACAGCCTTTCTCAATCACAAGACTGAACAATTCAGTTTATGGTGGCAAAGTTGGGTAGACTAAAACTCAGTAGATCTGATTTTATTTTTAGAGACCAAGTGTGACCAAACCACACTGATAATCCACTCTCTTATAATCAATCATTGTTTAGTATTATGTTTTAGTTTGTGTATTTTGATTCACTTCTTGTATTTCTTGCCATTTATTTTTTTTCTATTTTTTTCTACATGATTCTATTTTATAGTTTGAACTCTATAATCCTTCCATGGGAAATAGAGTTATAACGGTTGTCATATTTATCATGAAACATAGATCTACTTATCTTCTCCTCTTAAGAACTGAACTTGGCATTATGATAACTGTTATGTAAAATTTGCTTCCTTGGGAATCAATAAAAAACTGCCACTGGCCTAGATGATCTGAGAGCATTCTGGGTAGGAAAACGCTGCTTAATTCAGCAGCAGGGAGCTCAGGCTCTGCCTCTGATGTCCACTTCATGCTCTTTAAACTGCAAATTAACTCAGATATATGTTCAAGCTCAGAGGTGGGAGTGCAAGTTCAAAGGAAAACATTAAAGCACTGCAGAAAACTCCTGTACAGCTCCAATGATGTGACCATCAATGAAACAACAGACACCATCAGCGGGTTTGGTGAGAATAAACTTAATTTCCCCACAGTTTGACAGCTTTAGGGTTGCTGCAACTGTAGTGGAAACAATGATGCAATAATGCGCCCCCACCATATTAATGCACCATCCCAGGAGGTCAATAGAAGAGCAGATGGCGGTGACCTTCAGCTTTGCCCGCCTACCATCAACTCCTAAATCCCTCTGTCATTGCATCCATCCTTCCACTCCTTCCTTTGTTTCACTTCATCCATCATCACCCCCATGTGCATCAGCACTGCCAGGAAATGTTCAACTCCAGCAGAGGAGGGATGCTAATAAACAGGGGGAGGAGGAGTCGAAGGACAGTGGGCTGATAAGAAATTAAATGAGACAAAGGATGAGGGTCTGGAGAAAGAATCGTTTCAATCACCATGTAGGAGTTCATTATTAAGTTTTACTGTGTCTCTTATGTAAGAAAAGAATAAAAATACTTAAGTTTTTTAATGAATGTGTCCATCAAACAACACCCCTGCAGCCTTTTATTCTTCAATCAAAAACTCTGAATAGCTTTTCTTAAAACAATAACAAAAGTCATGATGGTTACAACTACAAAGCACACATGATTCCCTCTGGTTTCCTTGATTAATATAATTGATTTGATGTTTTGGTGCATGTGTCGGATGTGACATTTAATCTACACTGAATCTACACTGTTGACCATGATATATTATTGAAGCGACTGGAGAGCTGGGTGGGACTTTCTGGTACAGTACTAAGTTGGTTCAAATCCAACCAAAAGAACAGGGATTTCTTTGTGTCAATAGGCAACTTCTCATCGAAGCAGACAAAAGTCACCTGTGGAGTACCCCAAGGTTCAATCTTGGGACCCCTCCTATTTAATATCTACATGCTCCCACTAGCTCAGATTATAACAAGTAATAAGATCAGTTACCACAACTACGCAGATGACACACTGCTCTATATCACAATGTCACAAGGTGACTCCAAACCTATCCAAGCACTGAGCAGATGCTTAGAACAAATCAATGCGTGGATGTGCCAAAACTTTCTCCAGATGAACAGAAATAAAACTAAAGTTATTATCTTTGGACTGAAAGAGGAACGATCTAGAGTCAGCATGCAGCTTCAGTTATTACAGCTAGAAACCAGTGATCAGGCCCGAAATCAGGGTGTAGTGATGGACTCAGACTTGAACCTACAGAGACACATAAAGACAATTACAAAGTTGGCCTTTTATCACCTGAAGAACATTTCCAGGATCAAAGGACTAATGTCTCAACAAGCTCTAGAGAAACTCATCCATGCGTTTATGTTTAGTTGCATTGATTATTACAACGGTGTCTTCACAGGTCTGCCTAAAAAGTCAATCAGACAGCTGCAGCTGATCCAAAACGCTGTTTAGAGTTGCCTTTGGTCAGTAGTAAGTAGAACATTGAACTATGGTTGCCTGATGATCCTAATGATTTTGATGCATTGATATTTGCGCGATAATTTTGATAATTTTCATATGTATTTGCTTGATGATGTGAAGCACTTTGAACTGCCATGCTGCTGAAATGTGCTATACAAATACACTTGACTTGACTTACAAGGTGTGAACTCCATCTGCATTTAAAAATGTGACAATGTAAAAGTGTTTACATTTACAAGGAACATATTTTTTTTATCTGTTCATAAAACCAACTATATTCTATGAGCTCTTCTTTGAAACCAGATAATTAAATATGCTGTGTATACAAATAATGTTTTTTTATGAATTAATATGAATTCTTCCTCACTGTCTGAAATTAATCAGACTTAACTTTAGGTTCAGTCAGGATTACCACAATCCTGTCGATTTGCTAAATGCCAGAATAACAAGCAACTTTTTATCCTTCTTCAGATTCAGTTGACATATTTTACCTCCTTATTTGTTAGAATTGCCTTTTAAAATCATATGACATTTTGGGTTTACATCCACAAGCTCCTTTCAATAGTTTGCTGAAATTTTGGCCCATTCTTTCTGACAGGAAAGTGAATCCGGGGGTCCACTGTACGTTCAATCAATGTCCATTTATCATCATAACTTCAAGTCCTTCATACATTAGACCAATTCAGCATGAACGGCTTTTATACCCCTTCACATATGACAATGAATGAGATACGTTTAATTTCCAGGCCTCATTATATACTGTACATTGAAATCTATACCATTTAACCTTAACAGTCAAACCCTTAACTCGCCAACAGTTTCTTATAGGACCTCCATCATCTTGATTTACTGCTGATCACTGACAGAGTCGAAGCAAACCAACCATGACTTTTCTGGCCCTTCTTTCCCATTTTATCTTCCTGCATTTTCCTTCTCTAAGCTGCACCAAACCTGCAGAAAATCTCCTTCTCCAAACATTCCATGTAATCTCCTTAACACTAAATCATAGCATCTTCTTTCGACCTTTACTTCCATACCTTTAATCGGATATCTGCTGAGATCTTCTCAGATTGGTCTCTGTGTATCCCCAGCCTCTAACAAACTGACAGGCCAAGGTGCCGATGACATAACGTAAAATAAAAAAGGTATGTTACAAATGAGATATGGATGGGATTTTATTCAATTTGCATGAGATTTTTCTTTTGCCACTTGGAGCACCAGACTCTCACCGAGAGATATCTTCGAAATGATTCTCAAATCCCAGTTTTGCACATTCCCATCCTACTCCAAGTTTCTCTGACAAGATATCAACATAACCTGCAGATGCAGTGTGAGGCAGCACGACTGAGTGGGTGGCTGACTTCAGTTGGTAAGATTTATGAAGCGTGGTTGAGTCATTCTCTGCCAGAAAATCTGATCCTGTATAATTCAGAATACCAGCAGATTCAGTGCATCCCTGTTCAGTCGCTTTCAAAGCAGACAAACAAACAGCAGCGGCACGAGGTTTGACTATAAAATGTGACACCCATAACATACAAGCGAGAACAAAAACAGAGAGAAATTTACAAATTTAAGCAATTTGATTCTGAGCATGCAGGAAAAGATTAAAAAAAATGTACCTTTACATTCTATAATTTGGAGCAGGAAGTGTGTGTTTGCCAAATTTTTGTCCTAACTTGTGAGATCTAAAGTGGGATACCGAGTCCCATACATATTTCATTATATTTGAAAAAAATCCCAACTCCTCTGCTGAATGTTTAAACTGAGACTCAGCATTTAAAACACACTCACTAACTCAGCAAACCTAAGTTTTGCTACCCTGGCCCAGTTTCATGATGTTTAATCAAGTTACCTATAAGTGTACCCACACCCCTCCCATTTGGACAACTTCAGTAACCTTCATCAGCTTAATCAAATGGAAGAAATCAAGATCAAAACAGTTTACCTCAATATGAGGGGACAGTTTACTGCTCTGAAAAGGTCACAAGCTTGATTCATCATGGAAAATTTATTAGCTCAGCTCAAATTGTCAAAAAAACAAAAAAAAAGTTGTACCTGATAGAGAGCTGGTTAGCAGAACTCTTCAAGGCAGCAACATTTCAGATTATAATCAGTTATCATTACAATCCCTGGTGTTTCCCACACTGAAAAGAAAATTTTAAATTAAAGAGGGATCTTGCAGGGGTTTCCCAACAAAGAAGTTCCAGTGCTTAACCTATAACAGGTTCTGTAAAAGAATTTGCTTGGTTTTCCACAGCCAGACAACCATTTCAGAGCCTCATTTAAGCATCAATAAAAGCGTGTTTTCTTGTGTTTGATCCTCCCTCTGTTGTATTATGAATTTTTAAAGATCATTTTTAACTACCCTATATATGTAACTACCCTACATGTTTAACTACCCAAATCCTTTTATTTCTGCTGTTAGATGTCATTAACGCAACCTGATGTTATTACAAGGCTGAAGAACTTTGTTAAGAATGGTGCTTATGGATTAATCACAGCTGTAAACACAGCTGTGAACACAACACTAGTGATGCACAGACATGAAAATTTGGGCCAATATTAACATCAATGCTGCTGTTATGGCAGTATTTACTGATATATATTTTCACCTACATGTTTTTCTCTGAAACAGCCTTGGATACATAGCATATTGATTAGAAGGTAATTGTACTGTCTATTCAGTTGAGTTTACCCTTCTCATAAAGTCTGTGAAAATGTGTTGTAAACTTGTACTTACTAGTTATTTCAAGACTGATGTAATCCATTGTAGTGAAAGAGCAAAAAGTCCACAGTGACAGGTTCATGATTCATATTTTCCTTGTTACGCAAACAAGTGAATTCAATTGTCCAAATGAATGAATGAGTTTCTTTGCTACAAATTTAGAAGAATCTGAAACTTCTCCGGCTTTTGTAAATAATAAAATAAATAAACGATAAAAGCTCTGGGTGTATTAGGAAGGAAAACTTTTTTACATAATGATTCATACAAGATGTAGCTGCCAGAAATCTGATAATATTCAGCCCTCTCGTGTCTTTGTTTTTATCTTCTATCGAGAATCAAGGTCAGGCTGGCAGCTCGTCTCCACCACCGCCACTCTGGGGGTGGTGACTGTTAAAAACACAGCTGCAGTTATTTAGCTTCTTAATAACGAAAGCGAGGGAAACATTATTATACCAAGTCTGTTTGCATTAACCAAAGATGGAGATGGGACAAAGTTGAAATGAAATTAAAGAGGAAGAACAAAGACAAGACAGGGACAAAGAAGAAAAGATAATCAAGAGTAAAAGGTGGGTAAATGGAAAAAAGAAAAATAGTAACTGAAAAAACAGCAATAGAGGAAATCCTCCAAAAAGAAGGAAGAATGCTATGATAGAAAAAAAGAGAAACAGCAAAAGGTTAAGACAGACATAAAAATAGCACAATTAAAACAACTCAGTTTAGTCAAACCTTTGGCTCCAACCCATTCTATGGTCAACAACAAAACAAAATATTCATAAAACAACAACTCCCACCACTGGACCTCTGCTAAGGCTGAAAACAAAGCTCATAAACAGGACCAAAAATATCACACTCAGCTTAACTGTGAAATGAGTAAAGTGTGAGAGATGAAGGGCTAAGGCGCAACCACGACAGAGTCAGTTTTACTTTATTCTATTTATAGTTTTGCAATCATTAAAGTACAAGGCAGCAACAGAACTGGGTTTAGTTTTGTCCAACTGTGACCTGACCCATTTCCAGGAAGCAGTTTTATTAAACAAATTTGTCACTTGGTGAAAATAAAAAACACTCCTAAACAATAGATATAAATTGCATCACAGCACAAAAAACATTTAATTGTATAACAGCAGGAAAAGCATTTGCATTAACACTCAACTACCTGGTTCTACAACAATACTGCAGCTGCTTATATGGATCTATTAGTCACTGAATGTCACTGCGTTTCCTCTGATGGCTCAAGTAGAAACTTCGCTTTATATGGTTGGGTGCAGAGTAGACATCTGATAAAAAAGATAAAAGCTCCACTTCAGATGTTAGACATTAGAGAGAAGAAGACGACAGAAGCTATAGAAGTCAGAATAGGGACGCCTGGATGAAAAGATGCAGAGGAGAACAAAGCTGGATTAAAGGAACAAATGATATTTCATGTCATTTTATGCAGACATACAGCTTAATATTAGAGGCTAGAATTAATTTTATGGGATGTTTAATATTCAGAAAAGCCAGTGGAGCCCTCTACTTCTGGGTTTAAAAAGTTGGATATACAATAGTGAAAATAAAATAGTGTTTCAAGTTTCAACCTTTCAAACATGTTTTGCATAGAAACACAAAAGTGCCCCATTTAATTTTTGCAAACCTTAACAAAACAATTTAGCCAAAAGTAGTCAGAAAGAAAAGCAAAACACAAGAGAAACATAGCGAGAAATCTGTTTTTCTTCAACATGCATGTCTTCAGTTCATTCAGGCTGTGGGAGAGAGTGAAAGTCAAGCAGATAACAGGAAGGCTGAAGGAAGTTGCTCAGTTGTTTACTTTTGAGCTTTCAACCTCTGTCAAAGAACATGGTGGATTTTCCAAGGGTGGCAGACTGGAAATCTATAATTTCTCTTTAATACACATAAACACTAAGCAATTTGTTCCCAGTATAAATAAATCAAATATTTAGTTTTGTTCTTGCATGTTTTATGTTAAAGTTCGAAAGGAGAAATCCAAAACATCTTAAAATCCATATTCACAGAACAAAGCCTTCAAATCTAAAAGAAAGAAAAAAAACTCTAATTGGAGCATCTCTACTTCATACACTTTAAGAGCAAGGTGAAGGGCAGGTAGTCCTGTTGTGGGCTTTGGGCTGTACATTGTTTTTGGTTTAGATTTAATACCAACCAACTGCAAAACCAAATATGGTTTGGTTTCAAAGCAATCATCAATGCACAGTCAGGAATAAAGGAAAACTTTTACTATGCATGTGACACAGGTGATCAAATAGTGTGGTTGTCAATTCTTAAAGTTTGTTACTTCTTTTCTTCTTCTTAAAAGGGGACCTATTATGCAAAATTTACTTTTTGCATGTTTTTGTACTTCCATTTAGGTCTCTACTGCTTCTAGAAAAAGTCCAACCGCGAAAAACAAACAAACAAACAAAAAAAAAAACATCTAGGAGTTTTCTGGCAATAAGTGAATGTATTTTGCTGTCTGGAAAACAAGCCATTTCAAAAACCTCCCCATAGTGACATCACAATCAGCGGGCACTGTCCCTCACCTAGAACCCAAGGGTAGCTCTGCCTACTTCATTAGTATGTGAGCACGTTTGGTCAGCTGGTTTTACCACTGTATGTACTGTACAATGGCTGATAGAAAAGACAATTGTTTGTTGTTAACTTACCATTCAGAAACCACTTGCTGCATCCTTGATGATTGTGTGGGTGTAAACATGAAGTTGGTGGGGTGGGGGCGTGACCAGCAGCAGCTTATTTACATAAAAGTGATAGAGCCCTGAAACAGTTAATGCTGAAAAGGAGCTCAAACAAGGCAGAACCTAGCAAGTTAAATTTCATTATCTAAGAATTATTTTGTGTAAAAATTTAATGAAAATGTTTTGTAAAGCCCATAAACCTTTCCTAACTTGTTTAAAAGGAAGCATCATAGGTTCCCTTTAAATCTGTTTTAAACCCCAACTACTGCTAATTTAAGAATTAGATGTTTTCTAATGATAAATACTAAGATGCATTACGACAACAAATAGCAATTATTTCAAAATCTATCCTGATTTCTGCCAGAAGGTGAACATTAGCAGCTGAACTGTATATCCAAAGGTATCACATTTAAAAGAGAGAAAACTGCCTAAAAGACTGAAGACATTGCTGCTCCAAATAAACATCTGAGGGGTGAAAATAAATAATATGGAGAGCAGACCAAACTGAAACTGGGATACCAGGTGACCCGACAGGTAAGAGGGAATAAAAGACAATCGTGTGTGTGTCCTGTTGAGAAACTGGGTGATGAACCTGAACTAAATGTTTCTTTCTGACAAATTCTTTCAGTTATCTGAAAATATTAAGCTAATTTGTAAGTTTAAAACATCTATTTTGGAAGCATTTCATCCACAATAAGTAGAAAATGTAATTTATGGTTTTGTTTTGCTATTATTTTTTACACAATGCAAATAAACAATGGAGGAATTATGGAAGTGAGTTAAGTACTTGAACTTCAACCTGAAGTACTGCCAAATAGTAGTAATCCTCTATTATTATTATTGCTGTGCAGAACCTTGATAAATAGCCATTTTACCACTGAACTGTGTATTTTATTGTTAATAATGCCAGCCATGCACTCTGAGAACTTTATTTTCACGGGTTTAAAAGAGGCGTGAAGGCAGAAAAGGGGGAAGTTTATCTGCCTTGTCACTTCACAGAAGCTCTTTCACCACTGTCTGAACTTCAGCACACAGCTGAAAATGACCCTTCATAATCAGAGTGTTTATGTAGCTCTATGTGAGGACATGGATACTGCTGATAAATTGTCAAAATGAAATGTTATTGGAGAAGGAAACTAAGGGACTGCACAACACCACGTTTAAAACTTCCTGTGCTTTCTGAATGAGCAGCTTACAGCTGCATGGACTCTTATCAAGAAATGCAGGTGGCTTCTTCCCTTTTATCCATACACACACACACACACTAACATACACACACAGAAAAGGGAAGTAAGACTCTGAAATTATCAGTTCAGCCACATCACGACGTGAGAATAGAGAATCGTTTTGAACCATTACAACGGAGGACGAGCTTTCAGTTCAACAAGAAACAGTTGAAGGACAGAAGGTAGAGGAGAGATGAATGAGCTAAAACTGTCCTTAGGGTGGAGTGTTAGCCGGAAATTGGAAAACAGAGTGTGAACTCTTTAACTCAGCTAAATGAAACACTTCCCTAAGAATTATCTGAGGGAAAATGTAGTTAAATGATACAACATGAAGCCATTTATGTATTCCCAGTATCTGTTTGGAGACAAAAACAACTTCATTTGATTTTTTATATACATGTAACAACTAAGTTGCAAAAATTAAATGGACAATTAAAAAATTCACAGTCATTCTAGTTTATTTTTCTCCGAATTCAGTTTTATCAGTTTTGCATTTTTTTTGAAAACTCTGTGTTTTACAACAGCAACACATTTTATACCTAAAAAGGTTTCTTTACTTTTAGTAGATGAATAAGTTGACTCATCTGTAGCAGGAACTCATAATCCACGTCGCACTGAGACAGTTGTGTTTTTACAAACAGGGAGGAAGCTGTAAGTTATTTAAATGAGCTTGAAAATATGACTCAATATTTGTCATTCACAGCACATGTCTGAGTCTCTTATTGTGAAGGTTTGACTGAAGTTGTGTTTCAGGTCCTCTGCTGTACTGACACTTTTGACAAACAAACACTCTCTGGACAACTTAACATAGTAAACCTTGTTATGATTTTCATGTCACTTTTGTTAAGTGTTAGCAAACCTTCCACCGAAAAGCAGCAGGTCAAATAAATCCAGTAAACAGACAAATTGGACCATTATCAATGGCAAAGTTAACTTGCACAGCAGTAGCTGCGGACAGAGCAAGTGGTGGCAGCATGTTGAGGCTGAGAATAGATTTTTACTTGTTTTTTTACATAATGAAACAAAGTGCACAGCCTACAATTAAGTATTGCAGGCTATGCACAAGAAAAAAAGGGATGTGATGATTTTTTTTTTTTTTTTTTTTTTAATCATTTGTAGTGCAAAGTCTGGCTGGATAGCAGGTTTGCAAACACAAAGGAAGGCTCGAACTGGGAGGGAAAACTGCAAAAGAGCCAGAAAATATCTGAGAAGCTAATTATGTTTGGACACCAGTATCCATTTGGGGATTTCAGCTCTGACATGTTTAACATTTAACTTGGAAAGCATATCAAGTCATATTGGTTAAAACAAAAATGAAAGAGTAAAGGATGTGCAAAGTGTAGATTAAAAATCTCTTGAAATGCAGTGGTGATATCCTGGGTTTGCTTGTTCACCTGAAGAACCTCGTATTTGGAAAGGAATATATGCCCAAAAAACATGACAACAGTTTTAAATGACTCACCTGTCGGGCCAATCTGCGGGCCTCCCAGTACGGCTTCGATTCCTCCACCGGTTTCCCGATCTTCTTCACCATCTCATCCAGCTTCACTGTCGCCTCCACCAGCACCGAACGGAATTTCTGCCTCGCATCCTGAGAAAAAGAAAGAAATACAACAGAGTGATTGCAGCTGAGAAGATTTTGGGGTCACATGGGTTTGTCATAGCTAATAAAAATAAAATATGTCTTGAATATTATTGTTCTGTTGACTGGTTGACTGACAATAAACCTTCAAGCAAAGAATCAGAAGGTCTTCTCATGACCACTGATCATGTGGCTCAATTGAACTCCTTGTTATCTCTCAATTACTAGAATTCCAATGTTTATACATCCTGACCTCCGATCATGTGGATCGATTTCCTTAAAGATTATTCTCATTACACTCCATTCTGCAACATTCATAATGACAGTTTCATTTGAACTGGGTTAAAGGCTCTACAATCTCAGTAATAAAAAAAAAATATTGTGTATATATAAAGTATTAAACAATTAATAAACTGAATACAACAGAAAAACTGACAAGATCAGTGAATTTGTTTTTTTTTTTTTTTTCAACAGAAGATATTTATGTTGGAATGAGTTGGATGACAAAAGTCACATTTATTTCATTCATAAAATATTCTAGGCTCCCATAATCTACTCAATTCAAAGGTCAAACAACATGAGTTCTTAAAGAATAACTGGTCTAAGCAGTATGGATCTGTAGAGGTAAGGTATTCCCAATCTTTGGGGCAGTCACAGTGACACCCTGACCCTCTGTTATGGTTTAATCCAGGAGAAACTGGCAGGATGAGTGCAGTGCCTTTAAAAGATATGAAAGGTAAGAAGATCATGAAGCTAGATGAGGCCAGAACATTTAAAACCTGAAAAAAAATAGATTAAAAAAATTATCTTTATAATTTTTATACCAGGTTTATACTTTCTAAACCATATTAACACCGTTTTATTTTTATTAGGGTTCAGAAAGTTCAACTTAACCAAGACAGTTTAATAATGGTGACAGTAGATTAGTGTTTCAACTAGCAGATAGACCTGAATATTGTCTATAAAACAATGAGGAGAACATCTACTCCCTAAAAATAGATCCCCAAGGCAACATATGAAAGATACTGGACCAAATATGGAGCCCTGGAGAACCCCTAAACTAACTGGCCGCAGATGAGAATTACCCCCTAAAGTCAAAATAGAAAAACTCCTGCTTATGGGATAAGTTTTTAACCAAGACAAAGCTGTCCCTTTGACACCAACATGTTCCAAATTGATACCAGAATATTATGATCCACAGTATCTAAGGCAGTCGATGCATCTAAAAACACTAAAAACAACAGAATTCCCAGAGTCATCTGTTTAAGCAAATGTCATTAAGCCCTGACTGAAGCTCCTCACATCTGCCCTGTGTGTCTAAAAACATTTGATGCTGATTTAAACTTAAACTTAAGGAGGTTATGGTAATTTTGATGCTGACCTGTAGTTTGAAAAAGGAATTGGCTCAAGTTGTATGGTGCTCTTAATAAGCTCAGGCTTTTACAGTTGTGGACTCTTGCTTCCTCTATGAAGAAAATGTGACCTCTAATTCCCTCTCTGTTCAGATTGTAAATTTATCAGAGGAAATGAAACTTGACCTTATTTCTTCCTCCTCTGAGTCACACCAAGTGAAAACCAAAGCACCACCCAGAACCACCAATTTAAAAATGCAGCTGTGAAAAACTAGGTCCAAATAATGAAATGGAAACATTAGCTTCCAGACAGTGTTTTTATTTACTGTGGGCTAAATGATGACGCCACGTGCCAAGCTGAGACAGTTTTCATGAAAACAACTCTGTTCCAATAAAAAGTGGAAAATCAGAGCAATGCTAATTGGTTGTGAGCAGTTACTGAAAATAAATCTGTTTCTTCTTTCTGATTAGTTTAATTTACATGGTAATATTGGTTTTCTTAAGCATTTCTAAAAGTCATAAAATTTGACCTAGTTCTAACAGTTGTACAGCCATCTTCAAGCCATGGCCTTTTCAACACTTCAGCTAAGGGTTACAGTAAGCAAGGATATATAAATCCTACATAAGTGCTATGAACACACTTTAGTTTTCATTATGGTGCTTTGTATGATCAGCAAGCACCATTTTTAACTTTTCAACTGTTGTCCAATTTATTCATACTTGTTCAATAATTTTTCAGAAGTCTGGTGCAATACTTTGAAGACAAGTAACATTTCAAAGCCCCAGTCAGTTGTGGCATATGGCCGTTTGTACTGAGCCAAGTTCTGCTGGAGGTTTCTTCCTCTTAAAGGGCAGTTTTTCCTCTCCACTGTCACCACATGCATGCTTAGTATGACGGATTGCTGTAAAGTCAACAACACAATGCAAATGATTGTCTTCAGTCGCTACGTGCTCGTCCAGGAGGAGTGAACGCTGCAAGTCAGTGACTTAATGCAGTCTGCTGGGTTTCCTTAGAAACTTTTTGAATGATTTTGAATAATAATTAATTGAGCTTACAGTACTGTTTGATAACTAGGATCAATTGGAATGCATGTATGATTGAATTGAAATGACCTTTTTTGTAAAGTGCCTTGACATGATATTTGTTGTGAATTGGCGCTATATAAATAAACTGAACTGAATTGATAGGAATCCAGAATGCAAATATATTTGTTTTAGAAAGGAATATCTATTCACCGGCCAGTTTTTTGGTACAACTTAGTACTGGTACCGGGTTCAACCCTTTTTGCCTCCAGAACAGCCTTAAATCTTTATGATATAGATTCAACCACATTCCTCTGAGATTTTGGTCCATAACGATAAGACAAGATCACACAGCTGCAGCAGATCAGTCAGTTGCAGATCCATGATGATAATCTCCCATTCCATCACATTCCAAAGGTACTCTGTCAGATTGGGATCATGGAACTGTGGAGGCCACTGGATTACAGCGCCATGTTCGAGCACCCAGTTGGAGATGATTTAAACTTTGTGACATGGTTCCTGCTGTGGTCATAAAGGTTTGGATATGAAAAATATTACAGGAACACCCCACACCATTAAACTTCCACAAGCAGCCTGAGCCGCTGACACAAGGCTGGACAGAGCCAGGCTTTCAAGGTGTTGATTTCTAAATTCTGAGCCGACCATCTGAGGGTCACAACTAAATATGAAGACTCAGGAGACCAGGAAATGTTATTTCAATTCTCTGTTATTGTCCACGTTTGGTGAGTCTCTGTGATTTATAGCTTCATTTCCCTGTTCTTAGTTGACCAGAGTGGCACCCAGAGTGGTCTTCTCCTGGTGCAGCCCATCTGCTTCAAGGTTCAACATCTTTTACATCCAGAGATGGTGTTCTGCATACCTTGGTTGTCACGAGTGGTTCTTTGAGCTATCATTGACTTTCTGCCAACTCAAATCCGTCTGCCCTTTCTCTTCTCACATGAAGGCATATTGGTCCAGACAACAGCTGCTCACTAGGCATTTTCTGTTTTTTGGATCATTGTCTACAAACCCAAGAGATGGTTGTTCAAGAAAACCCCAACAGATCACCAGTGTCTGAAGAAAATATATATATATTTATCAGACCACCCCATCTGTTACCAAAACCATCCTACATTCAAAGTAACTTAAATCCCCTTTTCTATTCTGATGCTTGTCATGACCACATTTAGATGCCTAAATGCAACCATGTTACTAAGGAACTGGGCAACAAAATAAAGAAATAAAGTCTATTTTTAAAAGATCTATTTGTCATGTTAATCAAATGAAAGTTAAAATGCCTTTAAATCAGCTCTCCAAAACTAGAACTAGCCTGAAATCTGCTTAAGTCTCTTGGGAAAACTATTTACGGTACATCGGTTTTGTAATCTACTTGACTGGATTTCCAGTGAAACGGTGACTAAGAGAGCATAAAGTGCTCACCTAACAGTAAAAACCATAAGGAATTGTGACCTTTCTTAACCTCGGTCATCTATAGAAAAAAAAATCTCAACAATATTTGGATCAGAAATGAAATGCTATAACTTTTAATTAAAAGTTATAAGTCAGCACTTCAACCTCTGAGCAACTGTAAAACTAAAAGTCCTGGACTGCAGAGTCATAAAAATTATGCACTGTAAGGTGGATGTGAAGCAACGTATTTTAGAAAAAACTTCAAGGGTTGTTTGAAATGACTGCTCTAAAAATGGGCATTGCAAGAGAAAACCATATCAACTAAAAATAAGTCAAAATTGCAACAAGCAAAAATCAATATTCAATCATATACATAGCACTAACAAACATTATTGTCATTTTAACCTCTAGGATCTCCTTTGTAATTCACAAACTGTGTGATATATCAGAGTGATACAGCTGGCAGAGCAGAGTACTTGTCCCTCCACTCAGGATTCAGATACTGCAACTGTGACGCATTTCAGCTTCTAAACATTCGAAGCCTGAGATAACCTCTGATACTTTTAGTTGTCAGATGTAGTGATATTCCAATCAAATCGGCCAACACAGCAGCAAACAGAACTTTGTTTTGAGTTTCGTGAATATCAGGACATGCAGATGCAGACAAGTTTGTTGATACTCCTTATCAAAGTCACGGGTCCTTTCTTATGTCCTCTTCCCTTAAACTCGCCTCAAACATTTTCTATGTCTTAGGTCCAGGAACTAAGATGGCCATGGAAGAAGGTTGATTTTGGGTCAGGTGAACCTTTTCTGTCATGATTTTAGCTGCAGGTCATCATGTTGTTCAAAGTGATGACCTGTTTTCAGTTTTCTGCCAGATTGCACCAGATTTTTATTCAAAATGTCCTGATGTTTCAAAGTATCCATGACCCGAACTCTCTACAGGGGTTCTCAGGAATTGTGAAGGAGAAACAGACTGACAGCATCACAGATTCTCCACCATACGAATACAGCTCGAAAAATTTGAACATTGTGAAAAAGTTTCAGATTTTTTGTCACTCATTTCAGAAAGTGAAACTCCGACATATATTCATCAGACAGAGAGAGATATTTCATACCTTGAGGCAAATAAAAACTTGAAATGTAAATAAAAAGGATTGAAGAAAAATTATTTTTAAAAATCTGCTTTGTTAGGTACTAAATGATTTTATTTACACTGATTAAGCATGTTTTTGAACAACAAAAGGAAGACTGAACCGACTCAGTAGCTGACCGAGCAGCAGACCCCTGGACGACCCAGACTGGCATGTTGTCTCATCTGCAGAATTATTATTATTTTTTATTTTTTTTAAGACCATTTTGTAGGTTTTAAGTAGGGATATTTATTTTTTGTGTGGCGTCTTTATGTTCTCTGATTTCATTTTTATTTTAAATTGGTATTCTTTAGTGTATTTTAATGTAAACAAGCAGCATGGGATCTCCAGAAGCCACAGTGGTATTTATGATTGCAAAACTCACAGGAATGGTCTGAGAACAATTATTGTCCTTCTCAGTTTATTATAATAAGACCGAATGAAGCAATTCTAAACACATCTACTGGATAATACAGCCTCTACCGAGCTATTTAGGAGGATAACAATGTTTTTTTTTGTTTGTTTGTTTGTTTGTTTTTTGCATCAACACTTGCGGCTGCTTTGACTCTACCTACTTAACCTTCCTTTAGAGCATAGCAGGAATTGATACTGGAAGTGGAGAGGAGCTGCGCCGGCATCAGGGGATGTGACTGATGCCGATTGGTTTGTGTTTATTCACACTAATCTTTAATGTTGAACAAATCTTGGTGGCACAACATTTTGGCATATTTCCAACAAAAAAAAAAAAACATACAAGAGTACTAAATACATATTTCATGAGGAGGCTAATGGAAAAAGAAAATTAACGTCTTCATACGTCACACCACGCTCGCAAAGTAGACTGTTTTCCCACATGTTAGGGATAAGCATTTTCACCATTTGGGTCAAAATGCAAATGAAAAAATCTGTCTGACATACTTCTACTTATCCAAATTTATAAAAAACTACATGTGTTCATTCCATTACTTCCTATTCATTTATATTTGTGTTGCAGTGAAAAAAATTGCTGGGAGAAAATCTTTAAAATTGATTGTGTTTTCATTATGTGTTAGGAAAAAAAAGGTAGATCATTTTCTAAGAAATGATATTTACATTTGGGAAGAAATTACAACCTTAATTCACATAACTAACAGCACCTTAGTCATTTATAGAGTTGGGATCTGATGCTGCTTGCCTGTTGCACTTGAATTGCGTAAGAAAACGGCGTCATCAGCGAAACACTATGACCGTTTATGTTTGCAATTCCATAACTGTAAATCTTCTCCAGGTTAACAAGATCCTGATGCTGACAGAAATACAACACTACACCACTGAGCCAGCAGAAGAGGAAGTGTCATAAAGGAAATGCAAATTATTTTCATACGTTTTTCTAAAGTTCTTGAGGGGACTTCTCTTTCTCGAATGTTTGCAGTAGTGTCATTCAAAGACGCAAACTCAAAGTCCTGTCAGCTGCATAAATAATCCAATATATTGCTCTAACTTTGAACTTTTATCTCTGTGCACAATGTTACTGACCTACAAAAAAAGTAAACTCACAAGCTTTTAGGAGATTTTAATGGGATTCAAAGCTCAGTAATGCATTCTTGTTAGAGGGCTTTGGCCCAATAAACAAGTCTGTGTCTGCAATGCAATGCAATGGCTGCAGAAGTTAGTTCAATCTCAGTAGGAAACAAACTGTTTCTGCTAAGGTTACAGAGACACACATTAGAATTTTCAGTTTAATAATTACAAAATGATAAGAATATAGCAGACTGCTCAAATTATAATTTGCAGCAAAAGTGCACAAACCCATGCAAGATGTCCCTTGACAATACAGCATAGGTCATCCTCTCAACACCTCCTGCACCCTAATATCATCACATTCACACCTCTGAGCTTGCCTGTGGCCATCTGCATTCATAAAAGCAAAATGACCCAATATGAGCCAAACAAATTCATACAGGTCACGTCTGACCACACAGCATGCTCTCAACTCTGATCCAGGTTATTCTTATGTCTGCCAGTAATATATTCTTGGACTGATGTGCTCCACATGATGAAGCTGTGACTGGGTGGATTTTAGCTGGTTCACCTAAATTGCAAATGTCTGATGGAAATGTATATAATGGCAGGTTTCAAAGGTTTCATTCATTGCATTTAGTTTCTATTTTATAATTACACTCTGTCTACAGTACTGATTTATTTTGTTCTTCAACTTACTATTCAATTAGGAGCCATTACTGAAAGCTTTGTATTAACTTCCACTGCAGACAGTGGGTTACCATAACCCACAAAAATATACCCTAGTTTTGCAACAAAAGTTATAGTTTTCTACACCTGCTGACACAAAATAAAACTTTATAACTTGTCTTGATGACAGAGCAAAGGTCAAGCTGTGATTCAGTATAAAAATAAAAACTGCTCTATGGACCAGCGGTTGGACTTTTATGGACACTGCATCTCTGAAGGGACCAACTCAGGCAGTTCCCCTACACCTCCGGCCCTGAGGTGCAGGAACAAAGCCTTAGCTATGAGAGGCAGAGATGCCCACAGTCACATCCACTGTCAGTCAAAACGCGACGCACAGACAACCTGCAGCATTTGTGGGACTCTGCGTGTCAATGAACTGACCTCAAGTTCCGTCTCACATCTGTTGATGTCGTCGGTGGATTGGTTTAGTTTCTCCAGCTCCCCCTAAAAGAGATAAGAGAGTTCAAGCAAACTGCAAAGAAGCAACTTGTTTAAATACCAGGGAGTAAAGAAAAAAAAAAAAGGCAGAGATGGAGAAATCTAACATAAAACACAAGGAAATATATCTCTGATGCAACTTCAAAGAGTAACTAAATGTAGAAAGATCTGTTAAACTCACTGACATAGAATCATATAGGTAAAGTTGGGTATTGTAGGAATATTTAGTATTAAAGCTCTGGTCCACCATGACAAAGCAGAACAGTAACTGGCTACTAGAGACGCACCAGTCAGGCTTTTCCTCACCGACACGATTTACAGCTTTCTTTGAGGTCTGACTGCAGACTGCAGACTGGGTCCTTTTTTTTTGGATGCGTTTAATGAAGAAGAAAAACAATGCAATTTTTCAGTGTTTGAAATCAACAGTCTGGG
This sequence comes from Anableps anableps, assembly GCA_014839685.1. NCBI lineage: Eukaryota > Metazoa > Chordata > Actinopteri > Cyprinodontiformes > Anablepidae > Anableps > Anableps anableps. The sequence goes on from CM026072.1 coordinate 4,568,476, forward strand.
GCAATCAAGGGAAAACTAGTCGATCCCAATCTCTGGCAAAATGATGGGTGCATCCTTACTGCCTAAGTCACATTGCTGAAAAAAAATGTTAATTGATATATAAAATTTACTTTTGCGTAGTCTAATAACACATCCAGTAGAACAAATATAACTCATATTTTTTATTTCCAAGGTAAGTGCATATATATTTCCACTGCAGTAAATTACTTACTTTATTATTGTCTTTTGCAGTTTTGTTCTTTTCTTTTCAAAATAATGGGAGATGATCATTTACAAAATTAATAATAGAAGCAACAAAAAATATTCCTGCTGACAAAGTTTCAGGAATCGTGGCTCATTAAGATTTAATGTTCACATATAGATGTTGCAATGATTATTGCAATTTGATATATTCTGCAGCTTTAGAGCACAATAATCAACAATAAATACTATGAAATACAAAGATTTATCTATTCCAATAGGAGCCCCAATTGTACCGGTCTATAATATATGTATGTTACTATCAGTGAATCTACAGCTGGCAATTTTGGCTCCAATTACTTGATTGGTGATGATGCTACTGGCTGTGTCTCTTCAAAAATAGCTTTTTATTTGCAATTGTATATTGCAGTTTTAAAATTGTAGCAGTAACATGAACATATCCAGAATAATATTTGATATCTCCATCCCACCCCAGAGTAACTGACCTAATGAGCATGTTTTTGGACTGTGGGAGGAAGCTGGAGTACCCAGAGAGAAATCATGGATGCAGAACAAGCAAACACCAGGCCTGGATTCAAACACAGGTCCTTCTTGCTGTATTATTGAGTTTTGGTTAAATTAACTTTTCCATCAAGTGCATTTATTTAAAAAATTCAAAACATCAGACTCTTTTATGTTAAAACTAGTTATTTTTAAACTATTCAGGCATTTTATTTTATTTATTTATTTATTTTATTTTATTTTATTTTATTTCATTTTATTTCGCTCAAGTATAACTCATTCTGCTTTGAGGGAAATTACTGTGTTTAAGCATCTTGTTTATTCTTACATTTATTTTGCTCATAAACCAGCTGTCCTATCTTTGAACCCCAAATTACATCCTATAGGTTGTACATCCTATAGCATGAAATCAATTATTTCTCTGACTTAGAGGTTGATTTAAGCTTGGACTTTGCAGGCAGCTGCAGGGGGGCACAGATTGCTGGGCAACAATGAGCCCAGGAAATAAAACCCAACAAACAGCAAAGGAAGGGGAGATGACATACCTGTATTCTGGGGTCCACCTCCTCGTCTTCATAGTCAGCCTCGTCGTCTGACCTTTGCTCCTTCTCTGAACGGTCCATGTTGGAGGTGAAGGAGAGATGCCACAGTCGAACAAAGAGTCGTTAGAACCACCAGACACACTGCAGACTCATCTGTCTCAGCAGGTCGCCAGCTGCAATCACCACTTCAGATGTGAATCATTAGCCTAAAATGAATGATATTCATGAAGGAACATGTTTGATTCTGTCCGTCAGACCGCGCAGCAGCGTCTCACTTCTGTCTGCTCTGCTCTCCCTGCACCGAGCTGATGAAATGAGCAGCGCTGACCAGAGAGCTCCGCTTCAGACCGGGACCGCCCCCTTACAGCGAGGCATGGACTGTATGAGGGGTGATCGGTGCCTCTGCGCGCTGAAAGAACTGCAAATCCTACTAAATTATTTCAAACGCCTGCTATCCAAACTGAGTAGAATCATTTTCTAGATGTTCCAGTTTTCTATTCTATGTTATTTGTACATTAAAAAAAAAAACAAAAAAAAAAACATTTAAAAGAACATTTCAAAAATGACAAAATGCCCCTGCATATTTCTGCATAAAAACAACAAAATAGGCTACAATTTACAAGAGTATTGAACAAGAGACCAAATTATGGCAAGTGAGCGAATTATAGCAGGGATATAAACAACTATTGAGTTTGAGTTCGTTGGGATTCTTACTGCTGCTGGGAGGAAGGACCTGCAACAAACGCTTCTTTGTGCACCTCCGATGCAGCAATCTGTCACTGAAGGAGCTCTCCAGTTCTGCAAAAGCTTCATACATGTGGTGGGAAACACATAATGTTGATCACAATATAAGGCCATTTGTAGTGGATGCTGAAAGCACACTAAATATTTTTAAGAGTATAATGGCCAACACTCCTTCTTTATACATACTTGGGACCAGCAAAAGGGGCCTAGTGGTGGTTTATCTTTTTGTTTTTTTAACTTAGTTTTAGTCTTAAGTTGATTGTCAACCTTATGATCCACTCGGAAGCCTACAACAATGATGCAGTCAGCTGCAACTTTGCACATACATGCAGAGAGATGAATATCTCCTGCACTACTTGCAGTTGGGAGGGATTTCTGTAACTATGGCTGCCTGTAAGTGCTTCAGGACAGGGAATGGGGACAGGGATCGATGGCAGTACCTCATTACTCTACTTGTGAATTAATCCAAAATATGCGGTTTATTCTTGGTTTTTTTCATACCTAAAAAGTTTTAAATTTAAAGCAGTGGTTATGATTTTTATATTTTTTATTTGTTTTTATCAAAACTCAGCTGTCTAGATATTCATCGTGAAAACATTTTAAAACATCTTCACCTAATTACAGTGACATTTGCTACATCCTATTTGATATCTACGTAACGGACTTGACATACTGAGGGGCAGGACAACAGCAACAACAAAACAACACAAAATTTTAATAATCCAAATATTCTAAATATATAGAAGAATTTCTACAGAAGTGGGTCTCCTTGTTTGTTTCCTTTTATATTTAGCTTTCATTCCTTGCGCACATCAGAGGAGACAGCACTGAGTGCTCAGAGACTGAAAGACGGAAGCCTGAGGTGACTTTTTAAAGGTTGCATAACCAACATCATGTGCCTGCACACCTCAAGGGCTGATACTAATGGAGTTCCTCAAACAATCCAGACACTTGGAAGCACTTCTCTCAAAAAAGGCTTCAGCACTGCCATGAGGACTGTCCACTACCTTCTCTGGGCACACATGTGCAAAGGCCAAGACTAGTTTTCTATTAAAACCTGGAGCATGATGTTCAACTGATAAACTTATGTGCCAGTTTATAGTTATGAGTCTCATGAGCCGACAGAGCCTCTCACTTCAGTATAAACTTCTTATGTTTGATTTCACCCATCATAAACTGTTTTATGATACTGCATTTTAATGCATCTTTTTGTATTGAGTTCTATTGAAAGTCCAAAGTTCATGTTTGTAATGCATGGACAAATTACCTCCTAATCTTAATTTAAATCAAATAAAATAAAAATAAATCAATGTTATTTTTGTAAACTAGCACAAAAACCAGGTACTAAAACATGTATTTTTCATTTGTTGAAAACAGATATTGACTTGTTGACTTGTTGCATAATTTAAATGATTATCACAGATCAATTGGACTATAGATTTCACATGAAGTCTAGCCAAATAAAAATTAAATGATATACCTCCATTGAGTGTACGTATTGTACAAATACGAACAAGATTAAGGTCTAAGGCAAAAGCTTAGAGCCTAATTTTGATGTGTAATTCAAAATTTAACAGTCTAGAAAATAAAACACTTGATATAAATGTAGAACTGTTGATTCAGGTTACTGTACTCTTCGTATTCAAAATGTTTTAAACCAAGCAAGACATTCAGACTATCACCAAAATGTTCCTTCTCAGTGTTCTTTTCAGTTCCAATCAAGGACTTGGATTTTTTTTTTTTTGCTATCATGGTCCTGCTTCAGTTATGAGCAATCCAGTCCTGTGTTGATATGTTACAACGTGGTTGGATTCTGAGTTTTGCTCATGATACTGGTTTAGGGAACTTCATTGTGGAGCAATGGCTCAAACTGTGGCCTTGCAGCAAAGTGATGGGTGGATGGATGGATGGACAGACGGAAGGATGGACAGATGTTTTGTTTTTTTTTTTTATTTAAATAAAAAAGGTAAAATAAATAGTTTCTAATGTTAAAACAATAATGCATCACATGGCCTACTAAACTAACATTTCAGTTAAAAGCAGTGACAACTATTTATTCCACAAGCTGCTGTCACACTGTTTCTTATCTTGCCATGTACCCTGTGAAAGCATAGCTAAAAATGACAACATGAAGTGGATTTTGTGGAACATCACCACCTGTCATGTCTTTGACATACGTGTCACTTTTAATGAACTCATTTTCTGAATAGTGCATGTATATTGGGATCAGTGGTGTGGAATTTGTGACTTCTGCTGCGTTATGAAGGGGTACATTACTTTTACCAGGACGTTACCGTCTCTTGTGTTTCATATTTGAGGATCAACAGACCATCCTGTAATGAAATTTTAATGCTAGAAGTGGTCAAATAAGAATTTGACAAAATTATCTGAAAGTAGGTAACATAGTGAGTTTCACTTTCAGTTTTAAGATCATGACTTGCCAGGTTAGTGAATCTTTATCAGTGCAAACAGCTTAGCAGAGCATGATATATAGTAATATGGTCATTATTTGGTTCATTTGACTTTCTCCTAATTAGGAAGGGGCTTTTTCTGTAGTTTATTGATGAAAACAGTGGTTAAGATACTCATCATGGTTGTTATAGAAGATCTTGGATTTTCCTAACAAAAACAAAACAAAAACTGAATGTAAAATCTTCTATTTTTTGCACAGTCACTCAGAACTCCCTGTTACACACAATACAGGCTGCGACAGAACAAGATAGCCCCTGAAGCCTGAAGAATATCAGCATGTTTTATGCTCTGTGGGATTATGGTGATTTGTCTGAATAACAGGATATGTCGAAGGGTTTTAGAGAGGACAAAACAGTCTGCAGTGTCCAGTCACTGCTCATAAACCTTCACCAAACAGAGAGCCGACTGACCTCTAAGCAGAAAACTCTAGTGCATTAAATTCAAAACAGTTCCACTGCAGCATAACCCTTCATTTGTACCATTAAAGCCTTATTTTCCATAGGCCACTCATTTTCATAATTTGAGTAACTGCATGCATACAGTATGAAAACTAAATAGCAACAGAATTGGCACATAACAATAACTTATAAGTAATTTGGAAAATTAAAAACTCAGAAAACTTAGAAAAAGTAAGGTATGACATTTTGTACTGCACAATAAGATAATACTAATTCTGTTCTTATTATGCAGTTTTAAATATACATGATAAAAACCTCCAGCTCCCATGTGGATTCTGCACACTAAAAACATAGTGATTTTTACCTTGGTGAAGAGTATGGTGCAAAACTCTAGTAAAATGTAGCCCACCTGGTTCATTTATTCAGTTTGTAATATTTTCAGCATTAGAAGAGAAACTTTCATACTGTATGTCCTAAGTGAGAGTAGCCCTGCAGCAGCATGTCAGCTCAATGGTTAAACCGAGAAATGAACTGTTTTGTGAGTTGTACATACCAGTCAGACAGTGGTGGCTTTCACAGCTGAAGAAAAGCAGATTGTATTCTGTTTAACTTAATTAGTTCTCACTCCCCTGAGACAGCTGTTAAAGTGGCTCTGATAAGATCTCTAACTAAATGCCTCAATTGTTTGGAAAGAAAAGAAAATCAATGTGAGAGTAAATAAGAAAAAAAGAAAACAATATGGATTCAGAACCACTTTTCCCCTTTTTTTCCCAAGTTAGATAAGCAGCGCATAGTTTTATATAAATAGGAATTACTAAGGATCTTTTCTCATGTTTAGCAAATGAAATGACTTATCATACTACCAACAGTGGTCATTGTTGCCAAGGAAACTATTTTTTGGTTTTCATACATTTTTCAAACTTTAGGTAAATTTACATCTTTCACATAGAGAATAGCAGGCTGCTCATTTTGGTTTTACACCTGTCTGGTTTAACCAACATGTCATTAACCATCTACCCTTGTCACAAATACATTGCAACCCTGATGTTTTGTTGAGTTGATCATGGGAAGTGGAATATATGAACACAAATGTCCTTCATGTTAGTTCCTGATCTTCTGCACGGGTGGCAGAGCCAGATCTTCAATAATTTCTGAAAACAATAAGAGTGACAATGTTCGAATGTTGCGGTTAAGGCATCCAGAGTCTTTTCTGTTCTCTACTAAACCTACTACTTTTCTGCTTACAATGATGTTACTTATAATTATTTTGTCATATTCACTGGATATTATTATTAATATGAAAATGTTTCTTCTGCTGCTGCTGCTTTGAATATATGGGGGAAAACATCACTGGACAGGATGTTACATAACTCTACAGAGATACATTGTGTTGAACCTTTGTGCTGTATTATTAATTATTGCAAAGCTTTGAATCTGACCCCTATGCCCCCATCTCTTTGCTATCCTGTCTGCTTCCTGATGAACAAATGAGGAACAGGGACCTGTTCCCTTTACTAATAACTGCTCAGGATGAAAACGTGAAGTACATCTTTGTTATATAGAGAGTTAATCAATTTCTAACAACCAGCCTCTACGCTTTGATTGGTTCGTAAAGATTATTTTCTAAAACCTTTTTTATTACAACAAATTGTAGTCATTAGGCATGAGATGTCGTCTTTAATTACAGTGGCTTGAAAAGCATACCCATGCCTTGAAGCATTTCACATTTTGTCACATTACATCCTCAACTTTCTAAGTATTTAGTGGGTGTTTTATACATTTTAAAGACATAGTAAATGGAAAGATAAAAAACATGGTTTTCAACATTCTTTGATGGATTAAAAACTGAAAAATATTGCATTGATTCTATATTCAGCCCCCTGAGTCAATACTTGATTGAACCACCTGTGCTGCAATTATAGCTTCAAGCCTTTTTGGAACATTGCAGCTTTCCACCTCAAAAAACTCTAAATTCTTCTTTGCAGAATAGCTCAAGTTGAGTCAGGTTGAATGAAGCACTTCAGTGTGTCTAACATATGCTGTAGGTCAGTGTTATGCACCTTTTCGATGTGCCTCCAGGTCAACACATCTGAATCTCAGAATTAGGTCATTAGCAGGACTCTGTAGAATGTCAACACATTAAGTGGTAAATCAGTCATTTGATTCTGGTCATTTGGATTTGGGACACATCTAATAGTTGCAGGAAACTGGCCCTTGAGGGCTAGAACTTGACATCCCCGCTGTAGCCTTTATGTTTAGTGTCGTAGTTCTTCTTGAAGGTGAACCTCGTCTCAGTTACGTGCTTATTTTGCTGTCTTTAACATGTTTTCTTTCAGGACTGCCCTGTTTTTAGCTAAATTAATCTCCACATCAATTCTGACCAACTTCCCTGTCCCTTCTGAACAAAAGCATCCTCACAGCATGATACCGCCACCACCATATTTCATTATGGGTATATTCTGTTCAGGCTGATGTGCAGTGCTAGTTTTCTTTAACACGTGGGGTTTTGCATGTGGGTCAAAAAGGTTAATTTTGGTCTAACTGACTCCTTATTCAAGTTTGTGGTATCCTTATATGGCAAAGTACAAACGGGAGTTTTTGTCGCTTTCTTTCAGCAATATTATTCTTTTTGCCACTCTTCCATTGACATTATATTTGTCAACTGAGCTGTGGATCTTTCCTGGTTCTCCATATTTCTGATGAAGGACTGAATGTCAGTCTGCAAGATGTTCATACCATGAGATATTATTTTGTAACCTTGTTTTACACTGTTAGTGGAGATAATGTTCTGACCTGCCAGCTATGTCCCTTTATGATACTGTTTGTTCACAAGTCTTTCATAACTGTCTTCTGAGAATGACAAATAAGCTGGATTTGTATTGAAGTTAAATTACACGCTATACTTATTAGGTCACTTTTTACAGTAAGTGGTTGCACAGGAATTTAATTAGGGATATAAAAGTAAAAGGGACAGAATACAAATGTATGCCCCAGTTTTCAGTTTGTAATTGTAAAAAACAAAACTAAAAGCATGAATCGTCATCTCACTTAACGTTAAATCTCAATACAATGCACAGCTGTATACCACTGTATTGGAATAAATGAAACATAATTCCCATTTACTGTATTTACTGCTATATAAATAAGAACATTAGGGTAGACTCTGTCAAGAACCACTGAATGCCTTGAGTTCAGATATGTTTTTAGGTTAAAAAAACCTGATATCATTAAAACGACATTTTCCCTTCTCAGAATGGTTGTTAGCATTTCAGTAAAGCAATAAGATGCTCTGTGAGGGAAGATATTTGTATAAACTCTAATCACTTTGTCTGAGAACTTCCTGTTTGAGAATTATTCCACATCTCAGCAGATTTTGCAAGCAATTTAAAAAAACAATCTGTTTCATATAACTGAAAAAAATTATTATTTTGGCAGTGGTTTCAAAAAGTATTAAAATAATGTGTTCATGTTTAACAGATTTATTGTGTATGATATACATTGGAACTATTGAAAAAAAGATAGCATTGTTGGTGGTCTAAGAAACATTTAAATCATATTACATAATATATAACATCACAGACAACAGAAAAAGGAACAAATAGATCTCAAATTGTTTATTATCTCATATATTTCTTTAGGAAAATGTATCACAGAGAGTTTTACGAGTACAAATAGCCAAAAGGGTCACAACTGTTCAATTAAATCATGTATATTACTCCCTAGAGATAATATAAAGAGAGGTGGGAAGACTTAAATAACAGACTAAAACAATTAGAGTTTGTGATGCAGTCAAATGAAATACATGCATCGTTATGTTTATAAAAAAAAGGTACACAGTGGTTTTGCTTTCTCCATTTAGATCCAAGAAATACGAAGTAAGACCAAACAACAGCGCCCTCTAGTGGACAGCAATCACTGAAAGCAATTTGAAACTGTTAACCTTTTACCAGTTTGCGTTTAAGATTTTCTGTTTGGTGCGTATTTTGTGCAGGAAGCTGTTTATTAAAAGAGTCTGACAGCCAAACCTTCATATATTTATATGACAACACTAGAGTCAAGGGAAGGCAATTTTATTTATATTGCTAATCAACGACACGATTTTTCAAAGTTCTGAACAGACAAATAATTGAACAGGGTTTAAAATGTTTAATGTTTAAAACAAAAAATGAAAAAGGAACAATTGATTAATTTAAGTATAGCATTAAAATAAAGAAAGGAAAGGTTAAGGCAGACCAATAAAAACACCACTACAATGACCTAATGAAAAAAACCTTCCACTTGTTTTTTTTTTGCATCCTGTCTTGACAGGAAGCCCTTTATTCTGGGAGTGTTCTTAAAATGGCAGACTGACTCAGATTCAATCAGGCTAAATTCGTGACTTGTTAAAGTTCAGCTGTGAGAACATATTCACACCAGGGTTTCTTGGATGCTCAGTGGGTGCTCTATTTTGAGAACCAAAAACAATTACTTCTGGTTTTCGGGGGGTGGGAGGGTTTGCCTGTATATAACATTCTCAGAAAAATGTAGTAGTCTAAACTGAAATTAGGAAGAAGCTGTTAAATAAAAGTGGCCTGAGAGCTGAATCTTGAGGAACCCCTCATTTGATCTTTGTTCATTCAGATTTAAAATTACCAAATGATACAAAATGTCCTCAGATTTCCAGGTAAAATCTAAACAGGTTTATCACAGCACAGGACTATCTGTGAATAAGCACATTATGATCAGCTGTCAAATAAAGCAGTGACATACGAGCACAAGAGGCTCAGATGCTTTTAGGACATATGTAGCTTCAACCATCACCAGTGAATTCTCAGTGCTGTGGTCTAAAACCTGAATGCAAAGCATTCAGGTAGAGGTTTTTTTTTCTTCTTTTTTAAGAATATTTGGTGATAAATTGCCTTTTCCATCATTTTTACCAAATATTTTTGATTAGATGTGGGCCAGAAATTACCTGTTATCAAAACAGTTTGTGATTCAGAGAAAATACAACAAACAAAAATTAATAAAAGCTACTCTCTGCACTAAAAAAGTGGATTTTCTTAAACATACATTTTACACCCTAGAAATGATTATGGTTAAGGTTAGAGTTGGAATAAGTCTCTTTATAAGATGAAAGTTTGAAAGATTTAAAGAGTAAAAGATTTATTAGCAAACATATTAAGTATGTTTTATTTGGGCAGGTAGGAGCTGGTGTACAGCTCCTTCTCACAGATCCAATAGTTGTTGGATCTGCAGCTGTCCCGTGACCAAGTGCTCATGCAGGACAGGCTTGACTTCATGAGAATGCAATTCCCATGTCCGGTCCCAGAGTGAAAAGGATTATTGGGGCTGCAACCAAAAAGAAAGACAAACCTGGAATAAAACTAATGTTCAAAAATTATTATCAAATAGTTCATATTTCTAAGGTATATTTGGATTTGCAGATCTGCAGGAGCACACTAAAAAAAGTCAAAACGGTTATCCCAAAATGGCTTATAGGTGCTGTTGCTTTGATCTTTTAGCTCTTTATCTTGTATTTCTGACCTGTGTCAAAGATAGTTTGTTCAAAAGGTGCCAAAGTTACAGCAAATAAATACCCTATGAACAACTCCTGTTCCATAACAGGAACTTTTTTGAAAACCACATCTTTATGTACAGAAATGGGAAATTTTCTAAATTTGCTAATTTTACTGAAAATGAAAAAAATAAAAACGCTAGTGGGTACATAATACTTAATAATTTTGAATGCTGTCTGAAAGTAATTTTTTACAGAGACAGTTTTACCTGTAGGTCATCAGGGTTCCATCTACCCAATACAGACTCCCCCATCTTAAATACCGGTTGGTATTTAAGCCGATCCATGTTCTGCTTGCTCCAGCAACATAAGCCAAGAATCTCTGCTTGGAAACATAAGCAGCTGAAATGCTTGAATCTAATGTACATGTACTAAAAACAAGATTAAAGGAGTCATATCTGAACTGTCATCCATATAGAAAAGAAATCATGTTGTTTCCACTCACCAGCCACTTTATTAGGTACACCTGCTTGATTGCTAGTTGATAAAAAAATTGTGTATTAGCCAACAAACACACAGCAACTTAATGCATTTAGGCATTTGGTCATGAAGAAGACAACTCATTTAAATTTAAACTGAGCATTATAATGTTAATGGATGTGAAAGGTTTTAAGTCAGTTTGAACAATGCAAGTCAACCCCAGGACGAGGAAGATGTACCTAATAAAGTGACCAATGAATTTTTATTTATTTATATTTTTATTATTGTTGATGACTTAGAACAAATTGAAACCATTTTAGTCTTTTACAAAGGTTAGTTATGTTTATAGGTTTAGAAAAATAGAAAAAGTGTCAAATACCTGTTCTTCTGCATCATTAACAATCACGAGATGAGCTTCGTTAGACTCACAACTTTGCTTAGCAAAATTCCAGTTGTGTGCTACATTAGAAAACCTCAGCCTAAAACTGTACCATCCAGAGGGGCATACCGGGGGTTTTAATGGCACTAGAAAACATATCAGAGCATAGAAATGAGCAAATCAGAACAAGTACACAAGTTGAGAAAGAACTACGACGAACAGATATAGGAATCAATAATGTAACACACAAAGTTCATGAACAGGTCATTTCTTTTCCTGACTTGGTGAAAAATATCTTCATGTCAGTTAAACAGAAAAACCTGAAAATGTTAATGTGAAAGAAAACAACAGTTTGTCATTTTTCTATTTTATTAAGAAATCTGAACCAGAATCTTAATGTTAAAAAATAACTTTATTACCATTCCTCAAGCAGAGTTGTTACACTGTGGAGATTTTCATTTTTGGAAAAGAAAAAAAAAAACCTAATAGATCTGTGCCACTTTGTCAAAAAAAAGGGGGGGGTAGTTCCCTATTTATGATATATGTTTACTCCTTACCTGTCATTAAGGAGATCTGAAGTTCTAGCTCTCCTATTTTGTCCTCCAGCTGTTTATTTTTCTGAAGCAGTTTTCCTTTCTCTTGAACTATTTGCTCTTTTTCTCGTTTCAGTTCGTCGTTCTCTTGAACTATTTGCTCTTTTTCTCGTTTCAGTTCGTCGTTCTCTTGAACTATTTGCTCTTTTTCTCGTTTCAGTATGCTGTTCTCTTGATCTATTTGGTGCTTTTCTTGTTCCAGTTGGTTGTTCTCATCATTCAGTTTGACATTATCTTGCTTCAGGTCTTTGTTCTTGTCAAGCAGTTGAATTTTCTCCTGAAGCAGTTGATTTATTTCTTTTACATATTGTTTTTCCTTCAGAGTGAGTTCTTTGATGTCATTTTCTGATAGCAAGGTGGAATTGCATTCTGAGACATTTGAGACTTTAGAGGGCCCAACTAGAAAAATGAAGAAATATTCATTGTTTCTGGGATATTATAAGAAATTGTGCAAATCATTGGAAAATACCTATCTTGTCTTTCTTAGGAATAACAAAACAGATGTATGAGTAATAATTTCAGCTAAAACATGAAACTACGTCATTGTTACCCATCATCAAACCACAGCCTTTTTAATCTTTTCAGGTACCATCGGGGTGCAAAACAATTACCCGTACACACAGCTCCATAAAATATAATAACTGGGTCCTCATGTTTCAAATTATAGAGGACTTTTAAAAATCAAAACATGGTCAAACTAACCAATACAAGCTAAAATATATACATAAACACACACCAAATGACCCTTAACAAAATGCAGCTCAACTAAACACTATTTCAGTCAGTGATGCTCTACTGGCTTTATTCATTAATGTTTTACCACAGTTCTTGACAGAATGATTAGAGTTCATTTAGGGCTCCGGGGTGGACTGGCATGGAATCAACTTTTAATCATAGTCTACAACATTTTAATTGGGTTGAGTTTGAGGATTTCAGATGCCATTTCAGAAGGCGAGAGTGAGCTTGGTTTATCCATTTCAAAAGAAGTATTAATGTGTGTTTGGAATCATTTTTCTTGTTGGAACAGCCAGTCATATCCATATTTTAACAATCTCACCAAAACACTGCTCCTCTGACAAAAGAAAATTGATTAGGATGTTCAAGAAGAAGCCAGGAAGTGTCAAAATTCAACCCTGGTGGTCACCCACTTGGACAAGCCAAATACCTTCTGTAAAATGGTTTTTAGTCAGAAGAGACAGAAATGTTGCCATTTGGCTATGATAAATGTCTGGAGGAGTCAAGGAATTTCTGTGAAACCAAAGAACACAGAAGCAACTGTCAAATGCGGTGGTGGTGGCGTCATACTAAGTGTCTGTTTCATTACTCAATATTGTGCATTCCACAGACTAAAAATAGGAAAGAGGTCGGGACTGCCTTGAAATTCTTTAGGCCTTCCCAAAGCCCTAATCTTAATTTTATTCTAAATATAACCAATATTTTCCACTTCTATTCCAAAACACCAACCAATTTCAACAAACTCTTCCAATTCTGCCAAGAAGAATGATCAAACATCCGGTCTGTAAAAAATACTTTTCAGACTGATGTAATGTGTTTGTTGTAACATGGAAAGTGTGTGCTGATGCTCACCTTGTTGATGCCAGAAATATATGTTGAGAGTTGATTGTATGATACACAGCAGTACAAAGCTGATGGCAACAAACTGCGGGATTTTAGAACGTCTTGCAAGCAAAAAAAAATTTTTTAAAAATCAAGGACCAAATGTGTTCATGCAAGACAAAACTGTTATTTACTTTTCTTAATTTCTTTTATATGTTAATATCTATGGATCAAATGGCTAGCTTCAGCTCAGGCAGCTGAACAGCTGTCTATCCTCTGAACTTTAGTGATTTATTGATATTTCCAGTGATATCCTCTTCAGTGTGGATGGAATAAGATGTGCTGTCTGAATATGTCTGAACTGCTTAAAAAACTAATTTAAAGCACTTTTAGTAACCTAATTTCAGTATTAAGAAAGCGTTTTGCAAAGCTCACAAAAACTAACAGAATTTAACATAATTTCAAATAAATGGGAAATGGAGAGTAAATGTTGCATATTTCAACATGGCGTGTTGTGTCCTCAAAAGCTGTTTTTGAGTGGAATAATTTTCAGGTCAGACGAATGACTTCTGAAAATGTTTTAAAGAATTAGGAAACACATACAGCAAATGCAGCTCGCCTAATTTGTACTTAAATTGTATTTTGCTAGGCAAAATGTGTGATATTTGACTGCTATTGTGGGTCCAACAAGATGAAACATGGTTCATAGCAAGAATTCTGTTAGTTTTTTTTAATGTCTGAATGAATTAAAGGTTTATGATGGGATGCTCACCAAACGGAAACAAAACACAAAAAATTGCTAAGTGCAAGGTTTGGACTCGAGACCGAAGATTGTTAAATGCTTAGAAATAATTTATTTTAATTTCAAATATTACTAAAAAGTCTGATTTACCATTTACTGTTAACTTTAGAAATGAAGAGCTATGATGGTCAATTATAGCTGGTAAATCTGTTATATCACAATTTCTTCCACAAATTACCACGAATTTACTCTTAAAAATAACAATAATAAAATACAATAAACTAACATTAATTATTTATTACTGTATGATTAAATTAATCATCACAATGAAGGCAAACTGAAGGCTTAGGTTAACAGTACATTGAGTGGTTGATGTGAAGGGCAAAACTCTATGTAGATCATAGATGTTGTGAAAATTTTAAAAACATCTAAAAACAATAAACATACATTTCTTGCTTTCTGTCAAATATGTCTTCGACAACGAGCTGTACTCCAAAAACCTTTAATTGACTGTTTTGTACAGAAGTAACAGGAATCTAAATAATTATCTCAGAAAATAAAGAAAATAAAAAGATATTCTGACCTGGCAGAGAGGTTTCTCTAACCTCATCCATCCTTCTGTCTGCTGGTACGTTCACTTAGCTTCTTACCTCCATTCTTAATGCACTGATACTGTTCCAGCAGTTAAAGTCTCCCCAGCATCAGTGTGGAGTCTTGATTTTATCATATCCTATTTATGCTTGTTGAGACCTGGTTTAGTACAAAAATGGCAAATTTGTTCCCAGAAACAGGAAAAAGAACGTAAAAATATATAGACAGGAAATAATCATCAGTTGACTTACAGGAAATTTACAAAACACCCAAATAACATGTTTTCTCTTGAAATATCAGTCAGCAAAATAATTTTTATCATTTCAAGTACGATTTCTATTTGGTTTTGGTATTTCAATGATAAACTTTAAGATTCCTTCAGTCTTGGTCTTTAAATTACACTGAATTAGATCAATATTTACTGTGGCTGGTTCAAAAATTACATTTTTTTTTATTATGTATTTAGCACTTTTGTAGAACCCACAAGATGTTGGCTGTGACTCACTCCTTATCCTAACCAATCACACATCCTTTTGTGCAAGTGAACTTTTAACAACCTCATGTCCTGTTTTAGTGATTTAAGTCTTTTTTTGTTTTATTTCTGTATCTTGCTTTTTTTTTTTTTTTTTTTTTTTTTTTTTTGCTTGTTTTGAACACTTTGAACCAAATCTCTAGCCTTTTGTTTTTACTTTTGATATTTTTTCAGTAATAATAAGGTTAATATTTTATGTAGACTACCTTGCCTGTAACAACCTCCAAGGTTAAAAGAAAGTAAAGTCTGGATTCACAACAATGATAAAGGGTTATTCTAAAGCAATAACTAAAACCTTTAGTGCTCACTGTAGCAGTTTGATGCCAAGTGTAAAGCAGTCAGGATGAGATCTTCCTCTGGAGGTTTTCCAGACACATCTCACTGGGAGGAGAACCCAGGGCAAACCCTGAAATCACTGGAAGGACTATGTATCTCTTTTGGCACAGGAGCACTTTGGAATCACCCAGTATGAATGAGCTAGAAGGTGTGGAGAGCGATGTCTGGATTTCCCTTCTGAGCCTACTACCTCTGCGACCCAATCTCAGATAAGCAGAAGATCATGGATGGATTCAAAACAGCAAAAGTCATATAAAATGGTTTAAGGCTCAGTTTAATTTCTGACTCCATTTAGCAAAATAAAAATCCCCCAAGCAGACAAAACTTCATTAAAAAAGCATGACATTTAAACAACATATTATGAGCTTATGATATTTGAACTTTTTTCAGCCTAGCAAAGGACTATTGTTCTTAGAAATGCAATTTTGTGCATGGACAGATTAAAGTCTTTATTTTCAAAGATTATCATCACAAGACATTATACAAGAGAAATTGAAAGAGTACAGATAGTTAGTTGCAACAGCAATTTGTCTAATGACACAAGGTCAAAGACATAGTAACTAGGGCAATAGTATCATCTAAGGAAAAAAAAAAACAGAGAACATGAGGTTTTAGTAGCAATGAGGATTTGGGCTGGGTTTGGTCAGTGAGATCCACAATGACAGGAAGTAAATGCATTGTCTCTAAAAAAAAGTTTGGCAAGTTTGAGGTTTGTTTAAAGAGAGACAGAGTTTTCCACATCTCCTATAGAGATAAAACTGTTGGTGTTCATCTGTTTTTCACAAATCCAATAGAATTTTTCCATGCAGGTGCCCATCGACCAAGTCCTCATGCATGGGAGACTCTGATCAATGTAAATACAACTTTGGGAGAAGCTAGTCCAAAACTTAGGCTTTGGAGTTTTGGATCCACTAGAAACAGAAAAGACACAAAGACAAGTGGAATGAGTCTTCATAGGGAAACCAAGTGAAAATAATATTTATTTTTAAAAGGAGGAAGTTGAGGATTTATGCAAAAATCAATAATGGCCTGTGTTGTCTGTTGGAGCAGCAGCTTATCTACAGCTGAGAGGAAGCAATTAGATAAACTGATCAGGAAGGCTAGCTCTGTGCTAGGATGCTCCCTCAACCCAGAGCAGGTGGTGGCAGACAGAAGGACTCTGGCTAGAATAAATAACATATGGACAATGTCTCCCATCTCATGCATGAAACTGTTGCTGAAATGTAAAACTCCTTCAGTGACAGACTGCTGCATCCTAGGTGCACAAAGGAGCATTATAATAGATCCTTCTTCCCAGCATGAATCCATAAATTGCCAAATCTTGGTTAAAGCATGCTTTGTTGCTTTAGGTGTGCAGTAGTGGGGCACATGTAGAGCAGCTTTTTGTCTGTACTTTACAACAGTGGTTCCTACACATTTCAGAAGAGGTATCATCTAAGTTTACTACTGAGTTTTCTTACTAACAGAAGCTTTACAGACTTTTTACAATAGTAGCAGAAAAATATTTGTTATTTTGGGTTGATAATGTTGTGTAAAGCAGACAAGAAAAGAAACACTTCTCTTAATCCGTGACACTGTATTGCTAATTGAATGTTGCAGTTTAATAATGTTACCTAAAAGTTGACATTTCCAAGTTTTGAGTTTTAGAAATCAAAATAAATTCACTATAAGTCTGAATGCTATCTGGAACATTTGGGGGTCAAGCTTACCCTGATTTCAGCAGTCTTCCATCTACCCCCTTCAGATACCAAATAAAGGTATTATTCTGTATTTCACCATACAGGCCGATCCAGATTTTTACCACTCCTCCAATGAAAGGTCTCTGATGGGAAGAATCGTAAGTGAAACACCAAGCTACGATGGTTACTTAAAGCAGAACTATCAACGATAAATAAGCTAATGCAGAGTCGCTGTTCAATTTATTTTAATAAATTTTTCTTCAAAGTTAACAACTGTATAACAAAAAATGCACAAATCTTTTTTTATGCACATTGACTGAACTAAGAAAGCAAACTGAATCAATTTTAACTTCTACATATTTTAACTGAAAAAAATACCTGTTCTGTTTCATCATTCAACATCATAAGTTGAGCTCCTTTGCTCTCACAGTCTTGTTTGGCATACATCCAGGTGTTTGCCTCAGTAGAAAGCTGGTAGCAGCTCAACATGAATCTGTGCCATCCCAGGGGACACTTTGGGTTATTGAGCTGCACTAAGAAATGAAATAAATGACAAAATTAGGACAAGATAAGGCATTAGGATGCCTTAACTTCTTAATGCATACATAAGTCAAACTACAGCATGAAAAACTGCAGGAAACAAATCAAGCAAATGGTACATTTTTGTAGTTTACAGAGAAATATCTTCAAAACAGGTTATGAATGTCCTGATTAAGACTTTTTATCTCCAAATAATAGAATCATTTAAGATTTGGTATTTGGTGATTAGGGATGCTGTATCATGACTCTGGCCATGTTCTTCACCAGAGCGATATGATGGTCATCAAGAGAGATCAATTCAGTCATTTGTGATTAGACGGCTTATTGCTGTTCCTTGAAAGTGTATCACTATCACTTCTCTTTAGGGTTTCCTCTAAAGCAGGAGTCAGCAACCTTTACAGCCCTAAGAGCTGTTTTTGCCTTTTTTCAAGCTGTACAACATTTTTAGAGACACAAAAGCAACATCACTATTCAAAACAAATATCTTGTTTTCATAATAATTACAATCAGAAATATGTTTAGATTTTTAAATTAAAGTACAAAAATTTTATTTTAGTTTTAAAGCTTAATGCATTTTCTTTCATGGGACATCTTCTTTTTACAGAAAATGATGTCATAAAGGCATGTATTTTGCAATCTACTGACAAAAAGAATATTCTTTACACTATTAGTGTCATTCTTTGTGGAAATATTATGGATACATTGTATGAAAATGCCTAGCTAACCTGCTAAGTCTAGCATTTTTAAGTTACCATTACATTTTAAAACATTGCTCAAGTTTTTAGCTTTTTTCCCCCAAAATTATAAAAAGCAGTGGAGGATCTAGAGAGCCATGTGTGACTCTGGAGCTGCAGGTTGCAGATCCCTGTTCTAAAGTGTGCCATTTCACCTGAATTAGATGGATTACCTTTTATTTGTTCAAGCAGTTCTTTTACCACCACCTCGAGAAATACCTAAACTTCTAAGTTTGCAAGAGGTAATTGAACTTTTATTGTTTCAAAATAACTTCAACCTTCAGACATGTTAGCAACACCGATAATAAACTAAAATACAGTACAGGGGCTATGACTCAACATTAGGTTTTGGATTAGGACATCTTTACAACAGGTAGACTGAAAACTTGATGGAAGGTACATAGTGAGGAGAAAATAATTTTTACTGTCAAATAGTATGACTCTATAAA
Source organism: Anableps anableps (assembly GCA_014839685.1). Classification (NCBI taxonomy): domain Eukaryota; kingdom Metazoa; phylum Chordata; class Actinopteri; order Cyprinodontiformes; family Anablepidae; genus Anableps; species Anableps anableps. The sequence goes on from CM026072.1 coordinate 4,587,440, forward strand.
TATTGAGTCTTTTAAGTATGGTTAAAATCCTTGCTAACCCTAAAGCAAAGATCCAAGAATGTAGAAGATATGTACTTTTATGAAAAAACTCTTTAAAAATGTTCAATAATAGATCACTCACCTGTATTTATCATTGCCTGAAGTTTTGATATCTGTTTTTCTTTTTCCACAATTTTAGCTTCCAGTACTTTGTTTTTCTTTTCTAGTAAATCCTTCTTTTTTTGTAATTTGCATTTCTCTCGATACAGCTGACATTTTTCTTCATTTAGTTGCTTGTTCTCCTGGAGAAGCTCATTTTTCTCCTTTTCCAGTTCAAGTTTATTTTGAATCAGTTCATTTTTCTCTTTAACCAGCTCATCTTTTTCTTGTTGTAGCTGATTATTCTGGTGGAGAAGTTGATTTTTCTCTAGATTCTGTTTGCATTTTTCCTCATTAAGTAGCTTGTTCTCCTGCTGTAGTTTATTGATTTTATTTTTCAGTTTGACTTCATTTTGAAGCAATTCTCTTTTCTCATGACCCAGCGCATTTATTCCCTGATTCAGTTGCTTGTTTTTTTCATGCAGCTTGATTCCATCTTGATTCAGTTGTTTGTTCTTCTCAAGCAATTCATTTTTCTCCTGAATCAGTTTGTCTATTTGTTTAAGATGTTGGTCTACCTTTTCAAGAAGTTGATCCCTCTCTGAACGAAGAGCTTGGAGTTCTTCCAGCAAAGTGACATTGGATGCTGAGACATTCAAACTGTTTGAAATTCCAACTGGAAAAGCAAAGAGACAGATTTATAGTATGTAGTACAACTGAAGAAATGGCTAGATAATTTGGAAATTATATAAAAAAGGCTGTCCTGCCAGGAACAAAATGAGGGTATAATTAACAGTGTTAAATCTTATATTAAAAAAAAAAAACCTAATCAACAAAAGATCTTTTCCCATATTATCCTCTGTCTATTTTATATGATCCTCAGCCATTGGTAACATCTAAGCAGGGAATAGAGGTGGACTTAGTCATTCTGGGGCCTAAGGTAAGACACAGGCATGGGGTCCTTTAATCGCTTCCTTGCATTAACTGTCCATGCTTTTCACTAAAGGCTGCATGTAGTTTATTTTGCTATTTTATTATATTTCTCAATGTTTCTCTTTCTTGCAATTTATTTTTACAACAGAGCAGTAAGTTCTTAATTGATTTATAGCCTCATCTATTGTTACAGGTTAGTGAATGGTGAAGTTGTATAACCTGCTTTTCCATTAGAAAGAGCACATGGTATACATCTGCTATTTACAATAAAATAGTTTTAGATACCCGTGTTCTTAAGGATGTTTTGACTTTATTCATTCATCAACACAACTGTTGTATTGTGTGAAATGTGCTTCAAAAATATTCAGACCTCTTGACTTTTTTCACATTCTGTCTAACATGAAATTTCTATGTATTTTGGGGGGTTTTCATCTTTACAGTCAACTCAGTGGTTTTAAAGCTATCAACCTTTGTCCAGATCTGCCCTGTATTTAGCTCTGTTCATCCTTCCACCAACTCTGACCAGCTTCCTTACCCTTACTGAAGAAAAGCATCCCATAGCATGATGCTTCCACCAATCTGTTTAACACTGGGGATGGTACTTTCAAGCTAATGTGCAGTGTTGGTTTTCATTGTGTTTTGCATGGATGTCAAAAGGTTACACTGAAGCTGTGAAGCTCCATAGCTCATCCTGAGCTATCAAGGGCCTCTTCACTGCTTCTCTACTCAATGCTCCTTTTATCTTTGTTTGAAACTGTGCTTTTAATTTTTACATTTACCATTGATATGTTTGTTTTTGTTTTTTGGGTTTTTTTTCTATTTAATGGGCCTTTGGTATCAAGCTACAGGCAGTTTCCTCAGGGTTATCTGAGGAAACCCTGTTTTCCTCTGTTGTGACAAATCAAAAGTCTTTACACGACTAATACAGAGTTACAGGAAGGATGGGCCCTCTCATAGAAGAGCTGAACTGCTGTTAGCTGATGAGATGAGCCCCAGCACCCCATGTGACTGTAAAGACTGGTGCAAAAAAAGTATGGAGAAAAGAACACTTGATCCCAATGGCAACCAAATGTTGCTGCTATGTAAAAGATTCAGTGTATGATGCCAGGTGTCAGGTTCAAGGTGTGCTCTGATTCTCACCAGATTGATACCAAAGGTAAACGTTGAGAGCTGATTGTGTGATGCACAACAGGACAAAGCTGACTCCAATCAGCTGGTATATTTTTGATCTTTCTAGAAGGAAAAACAAGAAGCACCATATGTATTACATCCATACATTTGATGAGAACTAAAGTTATACTACCTAGCTCTGTTTCCACATATCTTTAGCTTTGCTTTTCATAGCAGAGTTGTCAGACTGAGCAGCAGTAGATCAGGTATGAGTAGGTGTGAACACTTAGAAGTTTGGAGGCTTGATACAAAAAATTCTTCTACCTGTCACACCTGGAGTGTAATTGGGCAAGACAACAAAACCAACACTCCGCCTGATATGCTTACAAACATAAGCTTCCACCAATCTGTTTAACACTGGGGATGGTACTTACTGGGGATGGGAAACATTTTCCCTTTAAATACAATGCATACAATAAAAGCTTTCATATAACTGGGTCTAAATGGGTGAAAAACAATTCCATAAGGTCAAATAAGATACTTTGATTTTCCTAAGATGTTCTAAAAAGTCTAAGATAAATGGTAATGATCGATAGACTGGACTTGAACTGCACTTTTCTGGGCAAACAGTATACTTAAAGCGGTTTCACAACATGCCCACATTCATACACTGATACACAGATCAGTAGGCAGCTACGATTTTAACTGCCAGATTTAATCTGTTTTTGTTTTTTTGTTATGCTTAAATGTTTGAGATCATTAAATAAATTTTAAATCAATCTGAGTAAATGCAAAAAGCTGATTCAAATGTCGTGAATCAGTTAAATCATGATTTAACATGAGGTTATGTAGTGCTAGTATGGTTTGGAAACATTTTCCCTTTAACAAGTGAAAGTATTATTTGAAAAGTATTTTTTGTATTTACTCAGGTTGTCTTTGTCTGATATCAAAATTTGATTGAAAAATTTGATCAAACATTTAAGCATAACAAAATAGCAATAATAAAACAATCTGTAAGGGGGTAAATACATTTTTCATGGCACAGTACATAGTATATATACATCCCCAAACATATGCAGATGTATGTATGCATGCACACACAAATCCATCCCTACAATTTAGTTCCAAATTATTCATACCCCTGGCAAATTTACATTTAGTATTACTTTCATTCACCCAAGAAGTTTGTTTCTGATAGGAGTGAGACAAGCCTCTCTCAAGGATGATAAACAAAATGCAAAAGGAGGATGGATTTTGAAAAAAAAATTATCTTTTTTAATTTAGATTTTAATTTAAAAAAATATGTCGAAAATAATTTATAATTTTTTTGACATACCACTCCAAAACATTAACATTACAATCAGAAGAAACATGTTGGTTAATGCCTTCTCCACTGGAAAACAATACTTCAACCCTAAATCTGCCAGGGGTGTAAATACCTTTGGGCTTAACTGTACATAAAAAGCAATATTTCTAAATGAGCCTGAAAAAAGAGAGACATTATTTCCTTGTTTAAAAGGATTTCTGTTGAGGGAATACAAGATTTCACAAGTTTTCTGTAGTAGTTGAACTTCAAATCTTTTGCAAGATTGCAACAACTGTAAAAATCACTGTTGAATCACTGCTAGTTGTTGGCAGTCACTGTCAAACCAAAACAGTTGAAATAAAGATTAGGATTAATTGTTAACATTCTGCAAATAAGCAACCAGGACCACATCACTGGTGTACCGCATTTGAGAGAGGTCTCATCTTTACCTCTTTTGTATACACTAAAAACAAAGGGGTTAATACTCATCCTTGTGGAACACCTGTGTTTAAGACAAGACATTCAGAGAAAGCATTGTCAAAGCAGACTAGCTCTTAAAAACTAATCAAAACAATGAGGTTGCTAATTACATTTAGATTATTGAGAATTTTGTAACATGAATATAATTAAGTAGTCTTATTAATTGTGCAAACCTTTTTTCAACTTCCCAGTTATTCCAATAAGCCCAACTGCTTTTGATCTATAAATCCTGCTATCTCTTATGTGAGCTCTTCAGTTATTAAATAAACTGGTCTGAGAGCAATAGGTCTGAATTCAATTATTTTTCTGAGCTGTTTTTGGAACTGGAGCCATTTTACATGGAAACAAGCTGATATTTGGTAAAAATCAATTATTTATTTGAGTTGACGAAAACATTCCATCAAAATCCTACAATGTGTGTAAGCATGAATTTTTGCATGTCTCTTTGCAATAAAGAACAGAAAAAGTCAAAAAGGAACAAACGCGGGATGATTAAAGTACGGAATGATAAATCCTGCATGTAACATGATGTATAATAGAAAAAAATTCAGGCTCAACAAACTGTCCTAAGAGGGTGAAAAACATTTGCAAGTCAATACTGATTAGGGAGAAAAGTGGGCAACAATCAAGAAACAGGTCAGGCCCTGTTGGTGATCTGTCCAATGTATGAACCATTTTTGACTCTTTACATTTCCTATTTTAAAAGAATACTCATACTCAATCACTCTTGAAACACCTTATAATCAAGAAGATGAAAGAATCAGAAATTCTAATAAAAATATATATATATATTTAAGAAACTCACCTAATATACATCCACCTCTTACCCTCTCCGCCCTTCTGTCCCATCGTAAATTCATATAATGACTTGTTTCCATTTTCTGATGGTCTTGGCTCAATGGTTAGAAGAAGTTCTGCCTAAGACTGTGGTCTAGGGCTGCCACTATCAGGGTATTATGGGAGTTTAAAGTCATCGCCCCTTTTCCATGCTATGCAGTGGAAAAAATGAGATCACCAAAGCAAGGTAAGAAATGGCTGATCTTAAAAATATACAATGGAAATAAATTGTGGTTTTCTGACATGGAATTCACCACACACCTTGACATTTCCTTAGAAACATGGATGTAGGCCGTGGTTTGTATACAAGCAACTTTTTTAGGTTGAAGATCTTAGAATAAACAGAAAAAATATTAAATGTTTAGCCTTTAACTTTAATCAAAAACACGTTTTCGATGACAGGTTGCAGGCTATTCTCAAAAGAAACTTGGGTGTAATCATAATTAGACTTCTCCACAACGTCACTGCAAAAGACATTGGCTGTGAGTGTACTGTTTCATGGCAACATAAAGACATAATGGTAATTTCACTGTACCTACAAAATGTATCCTGAACCGCACATTTACTTCCCCTTATGACATCATGTCCTGAACTGCTGTTATAATAGTCTGCTGTTATAATAGTCATTTGTGGTGCAAAACTCGTGGCAGTCTTAAACTCAGTTAATCTATTACACTTCAGTGCATCAAATGTACATTAAGTAAAAACACTGAAACATAGCAAACAGCCAAATGTACACCATTAGATGACAAAGAACAAATATGCATGAGCTGTAAATACATATGCATCCATAAAATCCAACAGAAGGGAGTGTTTGTTGAATTATAACAGCACTAGCCCTTTGTGGTGAGGTTTGTAAATGTTCTACCAAAATGTTATTGCTGTATATTTTTGTTGAGCTGACAAAGGCTTGATGGAGTTGGGGAAACATCAATTCCTTCTTGTAGAGCCAATAAAACTCCCCAGTAGAAGCAAGCCGTTCAGACATTTTGGTGTCAGACAGTGATGAAGTCAATGCTGGTTTTGTCATCAAACTATATCACATGTTGTGTAGTAATTTTCCACACCTCATTTTATAATGTTTGCTCTCTTTTGTTTAACACTTTAATTTGATTATTTCAGTTTCTAAATCTCAAAATTCTCTGATTATACATTATTTTGGAAGCTGCATCCTTCCCCTACTTTTTTCTCTGGTGTTGTGGTTGTGTGGGACCCAAGGACAGACAGGAGACAGGCAAAATCATGATTCAAGACTCACAAAAACAATGGGATACACAAAGTGACAACAAGAAGCAAAACAACAAGTTGTGAAGCAGTTAACAGAAGAGTCTGACAATGAAAGAGCAGGAAAGGAGAAAAGTGGGAGTGATCTGTGGGAAAATGAAATATTGCATCTGATAAACTGAATGAGAAACAGCTTCCCCAACAGTGGGAAAGCATCAACTGGGGCATTGAGGGAAAAGGTATCAAAGTCATATGTACAGCAGGTGGCGCTGGAAAATGCTGCTGTCCAGGTAAAAGCAATGCCTCCAGGGAACTGTGCTGGAGAAGCTCAGAGGCAGAGATAGTCAGGGCTTTGACTCTAGGTGCTCTAGTTGGAGCCATAGAGAAGACTGCAGAGGGAGTGTAGGGTTGGCTCCAGCTAAACCCAGCTGACGGCTGCTTCTAGGTTGATGAGGCCCGGTGATGTGGTGTCATCTGTGAATTGCAAGGCTATGGGATGTGCTGGAGACATGGAGTGAGGATGGAGGAATGGAGAAAAGCCTGATCCCTGGGAGCCACGTACTCTAGTGTGAAAGTTAGTCTTGTGTCACAGGTAATCCTTAAAATGAGGTATGGCCTCTTCTGCCTTACCACAGAAACTCAGGCACAGTGATTTTCTCTTCTGGTTCTACACTAGTGTTAATTTCAATGACTGAAGCTATGACTTTCATACAAAAATTTGATTAAAAAAAAAAAAAAAAAACTCTATGGAAGCTAGTTTAAAATAAGAATATCAACAAATAAATTAAGATGAAATAATAGGAGGGAATAAAAATCCAATCTTACCTAATTTTAGTCATGGTGAAATTAAACTAACTAAAATTTGCCAGAAATCTGTGATTTCTCCCATTAAGTTCATAACCCTTTCCGTGATGTTTTTTTTTTTTTGTACTCTGAACAGTTAATAAAACCTAAAACTTCAACAAATTATTTATTAAAACACATTTGACAGTATCAGACTTCATTGTACTGTCATGTTACATAATATTTACTGAAATTTCATATAAATCCTACAGGAATGAATACATGAACAATACATGAAATGTAACGGTTAAGTTGACTTGATTTGGAAGTCTTTTCCATGTCTGCACTGTTGCAGAAACAGTCTGGAGTGTTTTGCTAATTGACAAAAAGAGCTATATCTGTTAAACCGTCTGTGACCAGCAGGTGGATTTGTGCTCACATAAAACATCCAGAAAGGCCTGAGTGCTTCATGAAGCTCCATCTGGCAGTCACTGCTGTTCGCCACATGCTGCTCTGACACTATGTAGATTTTTTCATGGCATGTTTTTTAAATACAACTTTCTACATGTGCTGTAACCTCCTCACCTGTGTGCTTACATGTGTACCACACCCAGTAGGGCCTCTTCTCTTAAGGTATTCTTCAGTCAAAACAGAACTTACTGTTTAATCAAATCATTTACAAAGTGTCTCAAAATGTTTAGAATTAGTCTGTAAAAGTTATGTTAGTTTTTTTGCATTGAGAGAAACTTGGTCAGTGTTGTTCCTGAAAGATCAGTTGCATTAGTTTTATACCAGTTATAGTTATGGGTTTTATGTTTCTGCTTTTGTGCCATGGTCATTGATGAAAATGACATTTTATTTTCAATGAGACATTTTTTTTCAACCAAATAAATATGCAACTGAAAAATGTGATTAGCATAGATATAAAAATATAAATATTTTGGCTGATTGAAGTTGGAGTTGAGGAAACAAAAAATACTCAAACTAAGGAGTGGAGATGGAAAAACTAAACTGGGCCAAATTAATCATTATTATAAGACAGAATATATAAAATGGGAGAAAGGAAAATGTATAAATATGTGTGCATGACTGCAGTTTGCAGAATGAAGTGCTCTGAGTGGCCAAAAAGACTTGAAAAGTGCTCTTCATTGATGGTTATCTTCTATATCAGGTTTCACTTGTACTGTTTCTTCCAGTTTTTGAAAGCAATCACAATCCAAATGTCTTATGAGGTAATTCATGAAAAAATATATTTTTATACTTTATTCTCTCATTTCAGTTATTTATGAAGCAGGTAAATAAAATTAAAATATATGTTCAGTTAAAAGTAAAATTTACTAAAAACTGCAAACAAGGCGACCTTCAAGACGAGTAGCAAATTGGAAACAATAGCAATGTGACGACAGAGCAGAATCTTTGATGGTCAGAACGAATGCACACACTGTGCTCTGAGACAGCAAAGAGTTGCACAATCTCCACCCACACAAAGCCAGGCCCACTTCTACTCAAGAGGCTCGCAGATGTGAAATCTAGAAGCGAGAATGTTATTTTTAACCTGTGCTTTCAATCTAGGCCTCATTTGATCTTTCGTGCATCCTCCCAGTGCACAAAATGGTTTTCTTTAGTGGACTTACACTGCTGGTGTTGATGACTGTAAGTCTGTTGTCTGCTGAAGATTCAGGTCAGTAAACACTTTTTTTAAAACTTAAATTAGCCCTCAAGCTATATTCCTGATTCAGGACAACTAGCGTCCAAATTATAATGTAAATAGTATATGAAAAAAGAAGCTATGTTGAAAAGTATTATACAGTTATTAAAATGAAAAGTTTAGGGGGAGAATCCCCTTTTAAATATCATGTCTAAAAATTACCAAGAAACTTTGTTGATACTAAATATTCAAAAAAGCATTTATTTATTAATTTATAGACCACAATAAAAAACAAAATAGGTTGCACAAAACTGCCTTAAGCAGAATAAAATAAATGTAGCACAATGAAATACTAGATTAACAATATATTAAAAAGAGCATAAAGGAAAAACTGTTCGTTGTATTTGACAAGATACATCAAGCCCTTTCATATTAATAACCCAGAAGATCAATCACTGTAAGTTGCTTCACGAATTTTTAAAACTTGATCAAAGCCGTACTTTTACATGGACTTTGTTGATTTAACATATAAGATTAATTAATGTATGACCAAATGTCATGGCAAAACTAACAGGTGGAAATAATGTGCAGCTAAAACAAAGTAGGGCAACATCTTTGGCTCTGGAAAAAAGAATATCGTGAAAGAAATAAGAATCCTTTCCACCTTGATCAACAACCGATGATTTTTGATGGTAACCTCAAAGCAAATTATAAGGTACACCTATAACACCGCTCTCACTTAAAATGGCACATACAAAAACCAAAAGCAATGATTCCTAAACTGTTAAAACCATTAAAAATGTTACAAATAGGAAACTGCTCTTTATATTTTAGCAGCACACAATAAGTTTAGTTTGTATTTCCTGCTTTGAACTAAAACCAACTTTTACATCCTAACTCCACAGTACAGAAGGCTGATAAATTTATATGCAGCATAAAATAGCTAACAACACAACAAATTGGGCCTAGAAAGTGTTGAGCAAGGAAAATCTTTGTTGACAATTTAAGTGGATCAAACATTAAAAAGGGATTAAACTCAACAGTTTTATGACTGCAGATTTTGAAAGTGTTCAATATGGAAGCCAGCAATACGCTTCCGTAGGTTTCACTGTGGTAAAAACATTTCTTTCCGAAATAAAAAATGAATTTGCCTAAAACGCAGCATTTTCCATACAAATACAACTGCTTGGTTATTTCCACAACCAATATCCTACTTTCATGATGTTGGAGAAGAAGTTGTGAGGGTTTTACTAAATTGGATCAAAATTATGAACCACTTTGAACAAAATAATTCTGTCATCGCTCTGGTCCAAAGTCATCTAACGAGATGCAAGAGACAATGCAGGAGTGCCCAGAGTTTAGTTTGCGTTCCTTTGCTTACAAGAAAGATGGATTCTGCTAACACACATAATACACATAATATAGATTAATTAGACAAAAACTGACATTTTCACACCATAATTTCTCCTAATCATAACGATTTTCTGCTAACAGCTGGGCTAACAGCTAAGTGGGCTTAATGAAAAGTATGTTTAATTCCTGCTTAAAGGTTGTTATTTTCAAAAGGTACTTTTAATCTGACAAACGAGAGTCATCGGGATGTATATTCTAATTCATTGAACATGACTGTATAGTGGTGGAGAAGCTTTTTGAAATAAGGTGAGGCAAGGCTGTTTAAAATCTTAGAAACAAACAGAGGGACTTTAAAGTGATCTCTAAAATACACAGGCAGGCAGTGCAGAGAAGCCAGGACAGAGGTAATGTGCTCTCTTTTATGTGTTCCTGTTAAAGGCCTTGCAGCAGCAGCGTTTTGAAGCAGATGTAAAAGAGGACTTTTAAAAAGTTTTTAAAATCTACCACTAACATTGGTCTAAAGTCTTTGCTTAAGTCTGGGTATCAAATTTAAACAACAACAATTAGTAACTGAATATGATGTATTATTTCCACAGTAGTAGGAATAATTGCTGCTTCTCTGTTTTTTCTTTAAAATGTTTCTGTAAATAACTTAAATTTGTTAAATCTGAAACTGGATTAGCAAATCAACTCAAGTTGGGTTTGCTTTTGAATCCTGTGTGAGAGTGGGTTAACACCAAAACCTGTACATATAGTTTAAATTAGTGTGTAAACATGTACAGTAATGTACCAGTGACATATTTTGGGTTTTTGAGCTGTGTCCTGTAAAGGTCCTCACTTCTGTTTTCCTTTATGAATGTCAATAGTCTTCAAAGAAATGTTCCTATCTTACACTGACCATGTTAAGTCACCTGTTTCAAAAATCTTGTTTATGGCATTTGTAGTCGGAGTTTTAACATCAAGTTTCAATGTAAATGTTTGATTTTTTTTTTTTTTTTTTTTTTTTTTTTTTTTTTTTTTTTTTTTAACTCTTCGTATTCTGTATGACATTGTGGCGACATGCCTGACCTGGTTTATATCTTGTATAAAAATACAGAAATTTAACTGTAGAAACCTGATTATGGAAGGTTTTGGTCGTCTGGTGTTGCCTGTTTACCAAGTTTTGAAATGTTCCAGCAGATGTTTCTTCGCAGGATGACACAATTTTTCTGCTTTCTCTTAAAAAGGTCCTATTTTCACTTTTTTATGCACATGCTAATTCACAACAAATGTCACACCAAGGCATTTACAAGAGAAACCAGCCAGATACGTTTCCAATAGTACAGAAAAACACAATTTTAATTCATACTAATGCAATCCAATCATATAGACAAATTCAGTTCAATGACACACAGACAAATCTGATCCTAAATGTTAGACAAGACAATCAAATTCATTTTAAATTCAGCTTATAATGTCAATTATGAATGTCAAATATGACGAAGCCCACCTAGTGGTGTCAAGACACTGAGTTTGCAGTCGTCACTCCACAGTAAGTGGCAACGGTGCAAAGAAAAACCCAACCACTGTAAAGCATTTTTATTTTCTATTTTCTAGATTAAAATCATTTCAAGACTTTTGACTGTCTTTTAATTAAATTAGAAGTTTTAAAATTAACTCCACCATATTACCCTGGATCCTTTAAAGTAAGTGTCTATTTGAGTTTACGCAACTCTGCAGTGTCCCCGACCCAATAAACCCAGATTCCTGCATGCAGTGGCTGAGTGAAAGTGGTCTGGACTTTGTGAAGTAGTTTCATCGTATCAGAAACGCTGTAAAATGACAGGGTGCCTGCCCTGTGATCCAGAAACACTCCTATTTTGGTAGACTTTGGCCCCGGGAGTAACATTTTTTTATAATTGTGCATAAAATAATAAGTAATGTCAAAACATCCAAGTGTCCAAGATTTGTCATTGTTTCCAAATCCGCTCTCATTCCCAGTTCTGCTAATATCCTTATATGCAACGGCCACTGAAATTCCCCCAGTGCCCCTCTCCACCTCCCAGTAGCAGCGCCCAGTCAGGCTCTCTTTGCTCAGAGCCTGAAGCCAGTCAGTGAATCTGTCTGGGTGAGTGGAATATTCCTGCTTCTTTTTCATCACTGTTGCTTTTCTGCCACCATCAGACAGTGCCAGCCAAGGGTTCACCGTGTTGGGATCCAGGGTGAGCTGACAAGAATATTGTAAAAAATCCTCTCTGGTCTTTGGTTCTGGATGTGGCAGTAAAGAATCCACTTTGATTACCTTTAATAAGATCTCTGGCCATTTCTCTGTGAGAATGTCATGGACCTTATCGCAGGTTTCTGCCACCGCCTGTGTCACGTCTCTAAAATATGCCAAAGTAAGGTTATTGATGCTGATAGACTCTACAGATTCACTGAGATTTTTCAGCAAAGAGTAATTTTGTAAAAACTGGATGTGGTCATCACTGTGTAACATCTGCTTCAGTTCAGCCTCCTTCTCCAGCAGCTCAGCGATCTTCTCCTCCAGCTTCCCTTGCTGTTCTCTGACACGATTAATCTCTGTTTTCTGCTGGGATCTGATCTGTTCCTTTAAGGCAGAACTCCTTTTCTCGATGAGGTGAAGTAACTCTGTAAAGATCCTCTCAGAGTCCTTCACTGCTTCATCAGCAGAGTGATTAATAGCTTCCATCTCCTTCTGCAGCACCTTCACTTCTTTCTCAAGGTTCTGGATTCTTAGCTGGACTTTTGACCGGCACATCCCAAACTCCGCCTGCCTCGCTTTTCTTTCTGTCACAGCTGAAACCGTGTCGTGATCTTTGTGTTCGTCCATGAGACAAAAAAAACAGATGGTTTGCTGATCAGTGCGGCAAAAAATCTTCATCACCTCCTCATGGCGAGAGCAAAATTTCTCCTGCAGGTTTCTTAAAGGTTCAACAAGTTTGTGCTTTTCAAACGCTGGAGAGTTGTAGTGAGGCTGAAGATGGAGTTCACAGTAGGAGACCCGACATACCAGACAGGACTTCAGGGCTTTGACCTCTGTGTCGGTGCAGGAATCACAGGCCACATCTTCAGGCTTAGCATAATAATCCATTGCTAAAGCTTTAAATCTTGTTTTTGTTGTTTCCATTAGCTCAGCAGTTTTACCAGAACAAGCCTAGCTATGAACATCCGTTTGCAGTGAGAGCAGCTGTCACTGGGTTCCTGTGCAAATCCAGACAGAGCAGCAGATTTTCTCTTCATTTACTTCTCAGTAAAATTTGACTCTAAAAATGAAATGCGGATATCAAATTCTCTCCAGGAAGGAAAGGGGATTGGTTGCTCTGGTGCTGAAATTCCAGTAGAAGGCGTGGTTAAGACCTTGTTTACCTTGCAGTTTATGGTGGAGCCTCCCTAGTGTGGGAAGATTCATGGAAACAGAAAGAAACGATAAGTTCTCTATTTGCAGAAAGATTTCTGATATGACAAGTAAAGTTTGTTTTTTTGTAAAATGACTAAAAAACCTTAACTTAACTTTATTTGTTTTTTAACTCTCTCCTGGGGTTCATATTAATCAGCTTACTTGTGTTAATTAGTAGCCATTAAAGTTACAGATAGATGGATTTTATTTCTTTTGGTCAAAGGTAGTTTTTTTTTTTTTTTTTTTTTTTTTAATCAGCTAATCCCAGCCTAGGGTCTTTCTACGTGGATTTTACATGTGTGGTACTCCAGCTTTCTCCCACCATCTAAAAACATGACTGTTAGGCTAAATGGTTTAATTAGTACAGGGTGTACCTCGTGTCTCACCCAATGATCACTGGAGAAAGGCACCAGCCCCCTTGACCCAGCACAAGCAGGCATATATAGACAGTGGATGAATAGATAATTGCATTGACAGTTATGGACATGTTCTTGTATATTTAGTGGGGACATGTGAGGATAGAAACCCAGTTTATTTTCTTTTGCAAAGGAAATAAACAGGACTCATTATGAGTCTAAAATCAGATACAAACCCCCTAATAATTCATGCTTTCTCTTCTCATGTTGCAGATTACTTGGTGGTCCTTTACCCTCAGCAGACCATCGAACCTTTTCAGGAATCCTCAGCCAAACTAACTTGTAAGGCAAAATATGACTTTAACAGGTGTGGAGTGGTGCATGTAGTGTGGTATAAGATCATAGAGGAAGCGGAAAAAACTGAAAAAAGCAGAGAGCTGACTGATCCTGATCGTTACGTCACCATAGTCAATGAGACAATAATTCCTGAAAAAATAAGACTCAGACAAGTCGTGACGGAGATTACAAGTGTAAACCCAGACGACAATGGTCGATATCAGTGTAAAGCTACATGTGATAAAGGAGAGCAAGCAATGGGACATTTCATCACTATCAAGGTCAAAGGTAGGTGCATCAGAAAATCATTTTTCTTAATTAGTTAAGGATAACTGGCTAAAAGAGTTAATCTGAAATAGGACACTTTACACATTATATGCAGTTTAACACATTGTTTTGCCCTCTCTACTGTATTCTCTTGCAGGTAGACCATTTGCCTGAGCTGCTTATTTTCTAAAAGGACGAGATAAAATAATCATGGGTCAAAGTATGTCTCTCTGAACCATTACCTTTTGTTTTAAGTTATCTTATTAAATCAAACTATATTTTTGTGCAAATAAACATTTTTCTGTTGTATTTCATTACCTAATATGACTGCTTCAACTGCTGTCAGTAATATATCATGGCTATTGCCACCCTTTTATATGTTTTTATGTGTAAGCAATACCAGCTTAATCATACTGAACTTGTTGTGGAATTTTTCTTATCAAAGAGGGAGAGAAAACTACTCAGTAAATCAGAGAAAGATTGATCTTTGTCTGTAAGTTTTATTCAAAGGCACACAGCGTTTGAAGACTCTGTCACTGAGCAAGTCAGAGAAGCAAAGCAACATCTCAAAGGCACGGTGGTATATTTATACACTTTTGTTATCAGGGAGTACATTCCATACAAGGCAACAGAGCTGAACAAGAAGCAGGAGTTTCACATCAACTAGTACTGTCCAGTTCTTATCTTATACAGCCCCTCTCCTTGTCCTTGACTGAAGCACAAATAGACACCAAGAGTTTCTCAAATCAAAAGAGGTTATAGCAACTTTTACACAAGATAGTATGTGAGCAAAGTCACGTACACCAAATTTTTCCACTTCAAACTGAAAAAAGATACATTGTGTTTTTCGAAGAGCTCCAGTCATCTATATGGATTTTATGGTGAAGTATTCTTTTGTGATTGTTTTCTGCTGCAAAGTTTTTCATATGATGGATGTAATAAAATCTGCTTGTTGGTCAGTTTTCTGAGATTTTTGGACGGCTGAGTGACTCCAATGTTTGGATCACCTCTGGAACCGGATTGCTGAGATGAATAAGGTCGTATGTATCGAAAGATAGTATGTGAGGCTGAGCACACGCCTGTGGTGTGGAAGAAAAATAAAGCAAAATCTTTCAGGAATTTTACACAAAAATAGCAGAACATAAAGTAGCACACAACAACATTTATCAGAACCAAATCTCAGTCCGGTCTGACTGGTCGAGGAAATCCTTCTTGATGGGTTCTAGGATTCGGTCTGTGCCAGAAATCAGCAGCTAATTTGTAGCCAATAAGTTTCCAGGTGAGGAAACCTCATGAAGGACAGTTTAACCAATCAGAGGCAGACTTTTGGTGACACTGTCACAAACATCTCATATTTCATAGATTTCAGGATGCTAAATTTGTTGAATAAGAGGTTCAGAAGGAAAGTTGGAAAAAGGTCAAATGTAAGGTGTTCATGTGCACAATTCTCTACTTTGTAATTCATGGCATCCCATCTCCATGAGATAAATACATGAGCTGACAAAGAAGCTTATTTCTCTAAGCCATTCTTCATAACAGGTAAAACATCAGAAAATACCATTTTAGTGAACATAAGTGTGTTAAGTCAGAAAATGGCTGCAGGTAATGGATCCTATATATAGTCAGGAAACTGAAACTGTGACAAACAGGACTGGACGAAAGCCCTACATAATAGTAAGAGAGGTTGAAATGAAACACTGCAACTCATAAAAAAAATATGCTGTAACATTTCAAAAACATCTTTATGAGTCAATCTGAGCTGTTTGTCTTCAACAGAAAAGAAGTAATTTTTCCAAACAGAATCACTTTTCAGTCTTTCTTTACTTTCAGTATATGGATACATTTACTGTAACTGTTGTCCTTCTTTCAACAACACACCATTTGAAATCCACCACAACGTCCTCTCATTTGTTGTGCAACATGAGCCAAACCACTAACAGGAAACTGCATCACCTACTGGGTCTTGTTGTGGAGTCCTGGTGACAAGTTTTGCTGTGTCCCTACCCTGAACGTTCATACTGTTCTAAAATACTATTTTAAAAGTGCTAACAAACTTTTAGAAATGAGTATCTCAGGGAAGATCATATTTGCAAATAATGTACAAGCAGTAGATAAAATGTAGGTGGTCAGCATGGCCAGTTCCACATTTATGATGGTCACTTTTTATAATAGTTCCTGTGTTTCCAAATACAAAACAAAATCCAAGCTGAAGATTGTAACGTTTCATTTTTGACACGTGGATGTCATCTCAGTGTTTTAAACAGCTCTTTTTTTTTACTTCAGCTTGATGCCCTTATTTAAAAATAGCTGGTCAAAAAAATAAAAAAAAGACATGCATGCATTGCTACTGGAAATGTTGCAATTGCACTTCTCATCCTGAACAGGAAACCACATTTCGATCAAGTTAAAACAGTGCTTTACAGAGACTCCACGCTGCTTCAGCTTGGTGCACCCTTATGACTGAAAAACATTCATGGTGGGAATTAATTATTTGCATGTTAATTAATTTGTTGTTGTTTTTTATCTTTTTGGACAACAAATTAAATTCTAAAGAAAACAGTGAGGCAGTCTTGAGAACATCTCAGTCTAGCAAACAGTTTGTGGATGTTTTCTACAAAGGTATCTCAGCCAGTCTTTACTTTGCTGAGGAGGCTGCTTATCTGCAGACAGTAAAAACAGAATTAAGGGTAAGGGGGGGTTATAAACAGGAGAATTAGGTTTAAAATTGAAATGGTGTTTTTCTTAGAAAACCATACTTTACATATAGGTTTTGAAAACTGCCTCAGTGTTCTAGTGAAAGACTGAGAAGGTTTTTGCATTAAGCCAATCTAAAACTGGAGTAAATCATATTTAGAAATGTAAATATTTATTATGCAGAAAACAGAACAGGGAAATCAAGTATGTGAAGGCATTTTTCATAACATCTGACAAATCACTGACAGTTGAATTTATGCACACCTTAAAATTTAACATCCAGGTTCATTTCACTGCAAACCGACGTAACACCAGCGCACTCTTCTGGCAAACATATGTTATATCAAATAAATAAATGTTTCATAGTCTTCTGTCACTTTTTATTCCCACTCAAAAAACATTTAGTGACATCTATATTTTTTGTCAAAAATACATCAAGCTCTGATGAATGTCAAGGTACACAAAAACCAGCTGACCGTACTGAGAATATATCTTTGAATATACAAAAATCCTCATCTGCTTCTATACTGGCCCACTAATGAACTGAGAAATCTTCACTGTGCAAAAATTTAGATTCCTACTTGTTTAAAGAGCAAACACTGCAGGAAACCTGGAGCATATAAAACCCAAGTCCCTTATTTTAGTTTCCAATTTTACCCAACAGACACGCATCGTTTTACTATTCACATTTCAGTCTTCTTGTTTGCTCTCCTTAGAAGAGTTGTGAGATGACAGTCCAGAACCTTGCTGTGAATGCACTGGTTTGATAAACTTGCTCTGAAGGAAGACTCTGGGAACACAAAGCCCCTCTTTCTTGTTGACCGTCTCTCTCAGGACATATTCATTAACCACAGACTGGAAGCCGGACTCCTCAAACAGCGTAGCCAGGAACACTGAAAGCAGTTGAGGAGAACAGACTAAGACTTTAAATGGACTCTCACAAAGAAGTGCTAAAATGCTATGATTTACAGACTACTATAATTCAGTGGATATGCATTCAAACACTACATATTCACATTGTATTTTCCCAGCTGGAAGGATTTTTAAATTCTTGATGTCAAATTTATTTCAGAGACCAAGACTCTAAAACTCAAAAGCAAAAAGGGAAAAAAAGAAGAGTAATGAAACTGGGTTAACCTCAACAATATAAACAAAGCAGACAACCAATGAAACAGCTGTGTATTTATTCAACTTATAAGAAAATTCAAAACATTCTTATGTCACTTAATATTCTGTGTTGAACAGAAGACATAAATTGAACTTTACTGACCTTTGGAGAAGAAGTAGGATCTTGTTCCATCCTGACGAACGTAGAAGTTGTCCCCCAGCTTGCTGCCAGATTTAAACCGGAGCATGGCGTGATCATACAGACCATAGTCCCTGAACAAGATAACGCCGCCAGGCTTCAGCACCTGAAAAGGAGATTTAGACCATATCAGACAGCTCCATGTTGACTGCGTGAAAGTTAGCTAAAGATGCCCCAGTGCATGTGACACAATGATCCACAAGCTACGTAGCACACCCCCCTTCCTCTTGTGTTTAGTCTGTCTTAGCGAGTAACTGAAGAGAGCAGAGGACAGCGCCATTGTGCAGTAGCTTAAGGTAGGATTTATCAACTGGGATGGTATTTCAGTAGAACACCATTCAAAGACTGTTAAACAGTATGATTTAAAGTTGCTTTCTGAGACTAAGCTTAATGGATGAGAATTAGTACTTTTGTATTCAGACTGGAGGATGAAGCGTTTCATGTAGAGGATGAAAAAAAAAAAAAAAAAAAAAAAAAAAAAAAAAAAAAAAACAAATTTCCACAAAATTTATGGGACTGTTAAGAGAGACACAGAGAGAGTTTGAACACTTCTGAATATTGAGATAAATGACAGAAATGCAATCCTGCAAAATATAGAAATATTGCACTTTTTCAACATAGGTAAATGATTTCGAAGAGTACAAAGTGTAAATCTGCTGGTTTAGCTGCAATAAGACACTCTGAATATAACTGCATCTGAACAGTTATAGTTGGATGAATGACTGCATAAAAGCCACAACGTCCCAGTTTACACTAAATTGGGGTAGAAATGGTGAAAATCATCATAATAGAAATTGTACATTTCTATTTATTGATTCAGTCGCCAATGGATTTTATTGGACTTTATATATTTTCATATTTTAAATGTTTTTATTAAAAGTAAAGCCAAACCGAAGACAAATTCCTTCCTGTGCGCAAAAACTTGACGAATAAAGCTGATTCTGAATTGAAAAACTTTGCTAATTGTGTCAAATACTTCTCTTGATAAAAATGCAATTAATCGTGATTAATTATTTACAGATTTAACAGCCATCAATAATATAAAAACAACATCCTATTTAAGAAAACTGAGTTGTGTTGTCATTCAATACTGACTTAAATTCAAACATCTACAAAGTCAAACCTCTTCCAATAACTGTTTATTATCCCATTTACATGCATGCATATCAAATTATATAGATACCTGAAACACCTGTGTGTGTATAATGTCATTTTTTTGAAAATATGAAACTACCGTGTAGTTGTCTGAGCCCACTGAAAATGTTCAGTGCACCTACAGCAACACTTTTTGCAACCATCTCTGTTCTTACCTTGCCAATGTTCTCTAAAGCCACCTTCATCTTATCAGGATGGATGGCCGACAGGACAAAGATGAGAGTAACAACATCGACGCTGCCCTCTGGCACATTTTCCGTCAGATGGTCTTTTGTTAGATCACACTGGAAGGCACAGCAGCGTTCGGGGCGGTAAAGAGGATTTTTCTGTCTCAACAACACAAAATAGATCACCTTTATATTCTTCGACCAATGTTTGGTTTTCAATTAAATATTCTCTAGTACAAACTATCAAAACTCCACTCCACTGATCAGAGCTACTGATTGTAATTCATTGTAATTTTTTGACACCAACAATCGATCTGATTCCACTAAATCACGTTTTAGTTATTGTGCATTAAAGAAGCCACAACATATTAATAAGTAAATGCAGAATTTCTCTGGGCTTCTGTAAATAACCAAAAGTAATTCGAAAGTTCACAGGATGAAATCTTACTTTGACAAATTCAACTGCCCGGGGTGAGAAATCACACGCATAAACAAAGATGTTGAGGTCTTCCTCTAATAGAGGGAAAATGCAGTTTCCTACTCCACAGCCAGCCTCCAGCAAAACCAGCTGCTGGGACTCAAACTGCAAAAAAGGTTAAAGAAAACACAGAGGACACTGTCAAACAACCATTTATTTACTATAAATGTGTTGATGTAAGTTCAAATGATGCTAAATAAAACTATCAAGCTGCCAAATTCCTGGTTTTAGAGTAAGTGGCACTTGCTTTTAATCAGTTGATCAAGTGTATTTGTGTACTTTTTGAGAATTACCTCTGTCTGCTCACCTCTCGACATGCTCGGAGCTCCTCAAACTCTCTGGTGGTCCAATGCCTGTCTTTGAAGAAATTCGTCGTATTTCTTTTGTAAAACAAGTCCCAGTTTTTTTTAGCTTCTTTTTCAAGTTTCATCTGTTTGAAGTCCGACACCAGAGTTCGCTCACTGCTCAGTTTATCCATCTCCTCCTGGGTTAATTGTCTGGCTGTGGAGGTTGTTGCTTGTCCGCATGGAAACGCTTCATCTTTGGGTTCTGCTTTTACAGTTTGTGTAAGATCAGCTTCGCACTTATCAACTGCTGTAAATGACATGATACATTAAAACTGGTTTGGCGCCCTATCAGTAAATAACTTAAATTTTAAAAAGCTAATATCTAGACATTTAAAACTAAAATATAATTTGCTAAACTTTTACACCGATCAACGCCATCTTGTTGGTTATTTAAACTCTTCCGTGTGGAGTCAAAACTAATAATTCCTTGTCAATTTTAGTGGCACCACTGTCTTGACATAGATAAAAAAAAATAATAGCGAACATTATATAAAATATGAGATTATTTTTAATGAATTATTACGTTGAGAATCATCTTTGTTCATTAAAAACTTACCTACAACCAACTTTCGGAAGCATTTTAAAGTCGAACCAAAAGCGGAAGTGCGTAGTTGTTTTGCTAACAGTTAACCTCCGCAGGCTAACTTTTTCTTTATTTGGATTCTCTGTTCAACCCAACTGAAGTGGTCAGATTTAACTAGGCGCTTCAGAGCATTTGACACAAATGTAAATTTTTTAAAACAATTTTAAAGAAACCTCAGTCATGAATGGGAGTACGAATCCACTGCTGGATAAAGAGGAGCATGTTTTGAAGCTCGGAGAAAGCTTCGAGAAGAGGCCAAAATCTTCTTTTCACACCATTAGATGTGAGTGTTAGAGGCGCTGCTGTGTTTGTTTACAGTCATGAGCAGATCATTACTAAATTATGACTTATGTATAACAATATAATTCTTTGTGTTGCACGTATCTTAAAATTCTATTTGGATATACTTTAAATACATTCAAAATAGTACTTAACAAAATATTTGAAAACATTTGTAAAGTTTAAAATTCTTAATTTCATCTCAGTCAGAGGTTCTTAGCTAGTCATTGACTGTCAAAGGTTAATAAACACTTGGGGTTAGGAAAACAGAGTGCAATTATTAAATAATAACAGATTTGTATTTCAAGATGTAATTCTTCAAACGTTTTGACACTCAAGATAGACATACAGTAGTGACCCTAACCCTACAGTAACAGAGTTTTGTATTTTGACCAAAGAACCACAGACAAATAAAGCCATAGACGTGGTAATCTCAGAGAAAAAGCGATGTTATTGGTAAAACTGAAACGAAGATATCAATTGCGATAATTGCTCACTTTCGTGTACTTACAGCATTCTCTGAGACTTCTAGCATTTTAGGCCCTCTCACATGTATCAGGTGTGGGCGCCCACTACTAATCAGATCTGGAAACCTGAGTTTGTATGTATTGAATTTCAAAATAAACATTGAATGTTATAAAAAAAAAAAAATAGATTATATAGGTTCTTATAATGAGCTGAACTGGAGACAAGTTTAAAGAGGCAAGGCTGACATGCTGAGATGGTGTTACAGAGGAGGGATGCAGAGAAGAGTACTGAAAGTGAATATACAGAGGGTTGGTGTGACAGAGAAGGGTGCAATAGAGGGACAGAATGAAATGGAGCCGGATAACTACTGCTCCTATCACTATAGGCAGGTGAAATAAGATGTTTTATACATTGTTACACCCTTAAATTATAGCTTGAAATAAAACTGAAAGACCTTAAAGTAAAATACGTAAACATTTCTTGCTCCCCTTAAGAAAATTACAAATTTTGAGGAAATTATGTTGACTTTTTTATTGCAATCCTGTATTCATTCATCCATTTTCTGAACTGTGTAATCCTATGTAATGTTTTGAGTGGACTAGAGGCTACCTTAGCAGTCTGTAAACCAGTATTTGAATCAAATCCATCAAAGTTTATTCACAGACTTCAGTTCATAAATACACAAAAAAATAAGTCATTCATTTGTTCATTCATTCATTTATTCGAGATGTAATAAATTAATTCAGACTTCAACAATATTATTGGAGAATTTAAACATAATAACATTTTGCTGTTTGTCTTGGTTGTTTGTACATATACCACCTCTACTGTCATAATGTGTAATTTCATATTTCTGACTGCAGTCAGTACATATATTGAGGAGTTTCTGTTAACCAGCATAGACTGAAAACAACTAGGTCATCCGTATATATAAGCACAATATTTTTTATTGACAGAACTTGGCATGAAAGCTTTTAGAGGCTCCAGCATTTCTACACCACGATCATAAAATTATTATAAACAGACATATTCAGAACTCAAAAGACGTGCGATTAATGCTTCAATTTGTTTTTCCAGATGACTTCAAACCAGCATCTATAGACACAAGTTGTGAAGGAGAGCTACAAGTTGGGAAAGGAGATGAAGTTACCATTACACTACCTCACATTCCAGTAAGACTCTGGGGGAGGGGTGGGATGGGTCAGTTGTTTAGTTGTTTCCTGACTAGTTGAAGAATAAAGTCAGTGAGGTTCACAACTGGTTTATATGTGAATGGCTGCTCTGGAAACACTTTTTATAATATTTGGTTAAAGAAACAACAGATATATAAAATCAAATTTATCTTCTAGGGCTCCACACCTCCTATGACAGTATTTAAAGGAAACAAACGACCATATCAAAAGGATTGTGTGCTCATCATTAACCATGACACAGGTGAATTTGTCTTGGAGAAGCTCAGCAGCAGCATCCAGGTGAAGAAAACGAGGTAAGAGATCAATGCTTTGGACTTTCCCCCAGTTAATCAGAGTTTTTCACAAGGCAGTCTGAAAGGTCTAATATTAGGTGTATCTGCTGTGTGTTTGTTCTGTAGGGCAGAGGGGAGCAGTAAGATCCAGGCCCGAATTGAGCAGCAGTCAGTTCGCTCCAGCCAGCCGAGCTCTCAGTTCCGGGCCCCAACCAAACCTGGAGCTGGGATCAAAACCTCCCCCTCCCAAACTAAGGACAACCCCTCCCCTGAACCGCAGCTCGATGACATCAAGAGAGGTGAGGAGGTTCAGGCGCACACATCAAAGTTAACTGAATGGCAAACATTAAAGCTGCAGTATGTTACTTTTACGATTGCCGTCTAAAGAATTTCACCGCTCCCGACCAAAAAACAACCAATCAGAGCCAGGAGGAACGTATTGGTGCGGTCAATCACCCTTGTGTACGCGCTGGCTGCGATATGTGTTAATGGTGCAGAACCAGCTTACTGTTCCAGGAAAACATTTAATCCGCCATCGTCGGTGGCTATGCTAACTAGCCTTAGCATTCGTGGCAGGCTAAATTGCTATGATCCATCTGTAGCGTAGCAGAGAGCAAGGAGTGTGTGAGCAGCATGTACATGAGGGTGATTGACAGCGCTAAGACCCTCCTCCTGGCTCTGATTGGTTGCTTCTGACTGAGTGGTGTATTTCTGTAATTAGTAATGGGAGTACTGGGAGAAGAGAGAGGAGCTTTATTTTTTCACAGATTATTTTTCTGATATACTGTCACAACATAATGATAATTTTAACAAATACGTAAAAAACATATTTTCATAAAAGTTACATACTGCAGCTCTAAGAGGCTAAAGCTAAGTTTTAGAGTGTATGACTGGATCATTATGAAGGGGGAAGGAATTGAATTAGGCGCTACAGTAAAACCCTTCTGATTCTGTGCTGACAGAGCTGAGAGCAGAAGTGGAGGTGATAGAGCAGATGAGTAGCAGCGGCAGCAGCAGCTCCTCTGACTCAGCCAGTGCTTCGGGGAGCGGCAACGACAGCAGCAGCAGCGACGGTGAGAACGACGCCCCCCGACCGCTCAGCCAGACCTCCCCCAGCCGCCTCCCCATGGTCAACGGAGGAGTCGACCGGCAGCAGGGCAACAACCAGCTCATGAACACGCTCAGTGAGTATCTGATGGGTGTTGGCTTCAAAACGTTTCCAGAAAACGTTTTCTCACCCGTTTTCTTCCGCTGGTCTCTACAGGAAACGATCTGCAGCTCAGCGAGTCGGGCAGCGACAGCGATGACGACTGAACTCTCTGGGTCAGCCTCTTCTCCTCCTCCACACTCCTCTTTTTCTCTGCCTGATTCATTCGTTCTTTGCTGTGGTAGCTTTATGTTGTAGTGGGACTGTATTTTTAAAATTTTATTTTAGTATATCATTAAAGATGGCCACCCAGACACATTAGGAGTTTATTTTTATTAGATGTATATTTTGTTTTGTATAGTAAAACATTCAAAAAAGTTTTACCTGAGGGAAGATTATATTTAGAGCATTCAAACATATTTTCAGAACTTAAAGAAGCTAGTTTTATCAATAATTCTTCTATTTTTATTAAGTTTTGTTTTTATGTTAAAATGAACAAAATAAAGGTTTCAAACGGAACCATCCAAGTGTTCCTCCCCGTACGTCAGACAAAGCTGTGGAAATCCTCCCCTGATGTTATTGTTATGAGTATTTTTTCAGCATAAATCAAATTTGCATTCATAATTTCCAAATATACAATAGTTCCAAAAAAGGATCTGTGAAAGCAGACATGATGTTGTAGGACTGGAAAGAACCAGCTGTACTGTCTTCCTGACGTCTATTTCCAGGTTTCACTTTTAAAACAGAGTCGCAGTTCTCGGCTTGTCTCTCTTTAACCCGGCTTCACTATACAAGCTTTATTCTTTGGTTTTCTTGGCATCAACAAAACAGACAAATGAATCCAAAGATCCATCTTTAATATCAGTGATGTGCTTTTTCTTTCTTTACATACTAAAGGATGGACTGCGGAGACAGTATGCATTTGCCTGAAAATAAATAGTGGATTATTCTAAATTTAATAATTTAGTGAATATTTGGGACTGCATAAAACAATAAAAGAAAACTGAATTTTACCTACCTTATTTTTCAAAATAAATTATTTTTAATCAGTTATATAGGAAGTCTGGGTGTTTAAAATGAGTGTAAAAGCAGTTCATACAAATCCCTTTATGATAATATGATCACTTTTTATGATCACTTGTTTTTCTTTGATAATTCTGTAAGCTTGGGTGGCATTTTTAAAGAAACAGGTTCGCTTAGACAAAAAAGGGCCGAAGACGGTCTTTAGTGCTGTTCTTTTCCCCACCACAAGATGGCAGACAAGACTCACAACTAAAACAGAAACAAAGACATTCATTGACTAAGTTGATGTGGTATTTTTGAAATACCACAAAAAAGGTTTCTTACAGGCTTAGTTTGGTTTACCTGGAAGGTATTGTTATGATTTGTTTATGTTGGACCGTCATTTACCTCAGTTGTTGCTTGTTGTGTTCAGCTTTCTCTGAAATAGCAAGAGATGCAGATTAGAAGTGAGGAAAGTTAACTGCAGTGTATTTGAAACTGGATAACCAAAAACAGACAAAGATAAAAAGGTGGCAATTTTCAGTTTAGTTGCAGCTTTTTTGTTGATTGCAGACAGTGTTACTAACTGAAAGCTGTGTGTACTGTGTGCTTACAGACACATGTCCATTTTCTCATGAATGTTTGATCTTTATGTCATTTTTGGTCTTAAAGTCAAGTATATGAAGCATCATATCAGTGAGATCTGACAATGTTAATCAGCCCTCCTGAGCCATTCATTGAGACAACTGGTGCTTGGCAGTCATTCAAAATCAAAGTTCTAGTTTATAGGAGACTTGGAACCAAAACAAACTTATAGAAAAGTTTGTTTGTTACAGACTTGTGTTGTTCATTTGATCCAGAAATATACCAGACCACAGTACCTTTAAATGCTTTACAGCATTTTAGTTTAGTAATGAAAGTAAATGTATTATTCTCAGAAAATGCCAAAGAATAGAACTCGTCATGAGAAAGACATGCAGGATTGTTGATTGTGTTCATTTTACAGTTATAAATAGTTTTTATGTGCAAACAGTGTAACTGATTACTTTGTTGGTTTTTCCACTTAACTGCAAACATTTTTGTGTTTGACATTATCATTTAAAGTTGTTGATAAAGATAAATAACTAGGCCTAAATTAAAAAAAAATCTTTTTTTTTTTGTGAAAGATACAGAAAAATAACTTTTTTTATTATTTCAGAGTGACTTTTGGTTACATTTGGGAATTTGTAGAAAGTTTTAGATCACATCTAAAATGACACTAAATTCAAAAAATACAGAATGTCCTGTTTTACACTTGGCAGAAACCGCGACTACTTTCTGTTCTTTTGAAAATGAACGCCACCATTGCTCCAGTTCTGACCTGTATTATTGAGAGCATAACAGCATCCAGATATACATGTTCTGCCTCTTGCTTGCTACCCCTGGTTGTGTTTTTCTTCTGTGTGAATCACAAATCAATCCCAGTTCAATCTCAGTAAGTTAAAAGGATTTTTCCAAACTTTTTTTTTTTTTTTTCAACTTGATATTGGACATATAAGCTATGATTATCTGATTTCTCCTCTAAGGATATTTTGCTTGCATTCGCTGCTTTTAAATTGACTATGTGATCTTTAGGGTAAATTCAATTATGGTAAAAACACAACCAGTTATATCAAAATAAAAACTAATAAAAGCTGATGATTCCCAACAACAAGATATTGGGGCCATTGTAGATGAAATTTAAATAAAAATGGCCACAGAGGAGTATATTTCTACTGAAAAACTCAGTGATTTTTAGATTAATTTCACACATTTGCAAAAAAAAAAAAAAAAAAAAAAAAAAAAAAAAAAAACCTTGAATATTCTCTGTCGTAAATTTGAAAAAAAAAAAAAAAATAAAAAAAATAAATAAATAAATAAATAAATTTAAAAAAATACAGTTTTCCATGATTAATGGCATAAATTTACAATATTAAACCTAAGATATTCTCTGACATTGTAAAGTCAGAAATGTGTTGGTTGCTCTATTACAGGAAAAGAGCCCAGATGTACCCTTTACACTTTGGAAAATATCCAGATGTGCAACCCCTGCATTTACTACCTCAGTCTTAGAGGCTTCAGGCATTTTCTTGTTGCAAATATCTGACCTTATAATCTCAATAAACGTCTTTTTCTTACAAATTGTTGAGTTTATATTGTCGGAAAATATCTTCGTTTTAATACTGTGAATTTATGCCTTCAATCTTGAAAAATGATTATTTTTCTTACAAATTTATGACATTTTGACATTATAGAACAGTTTTTGTAAATATGTGAAATTACTCTCTAAATATCTGAGTTTTTTTTAGCAGATATGTATTCCTCCCTGGCACTTATTTTCTTTTATCGACAATGGCCCAAATACTTAGCTGTGCCATACAGGTTATTTAGATGAACGTGGTAACAACTGGGATCACCTGCTGTTTACTCTTAATATCTAAAGGGGCGGAAGGCAGAAAGAGTAATTAAGTATATTTAAATCAGACGACTAAGCAGAGGGATGATCTCATTTGTTGTAAACATAAACAAACAGTTTAGAAGATATACTCAAGTTAGATCAAACATGAGATCAAAAAATGAATTTAAAAAATCAATTTTATTCTGTGTTCATGGTGTTTGAATTGGAACAGCAGCTGCTTTGAAACATAGCAGCAATAAATATGGGTAAATAGGTTCTTTGATCCAGTTTTAAATAGCTGCATACTAACTGGACTTATGCTGCATTTTATTAATCTCAGAAGTCGGAGCTGGGAATGACCACAGATACGTTGAGCTCATTCTAGTTGTAAGTTGGAAAACAAGAAGTTTTGCTGTTTGTTTTTGTACTCAGTAATATACACAAAACAAGCCTATAACAAATATTTCTCTCCATTTTAAACATGAAAACACAAAAGCAAAATGTTTACAACCAGATATTTTACAGCATGATGTGGAACATAGTCTGGAAATATTGAATTCTATTCTTCTGTTTCCCACTGAGATCTCAGAAAATCATACTTCCGAGGGTAAAGAGAACGCACCGTTACTATCCAAATAAACTAAACTGTCAACTTTCTAATATCCCAAAAAATGTTTAAGTGTTGCTTAGCTTATTTTAGGCATCTGGTAAATGTTAAGGATCAATTGTTGATTTTGTGAACTACAAAAAGAAACCAACACATTTTCTATTGTTTCCCATGAAAACTATAAAAGTTTTGCAAAATTGTGCAGTCGTTTTACTTACTGTGTTGTATTTGTTATTTTAGTTTTTTTGTCTTAGAACTGTATTTATGTGAAATTTGGATTGTATTAAGTTTGCAAATTTTAGTAAAATAGTTTCACACATTCATGGTAAGAATTCTGTTTTTATTTTGTGTCAGTTTGTAGTATACTGATGTATTCTTACAAATATCTGTTTTTCCTTTTTTGTCACACTGAAATGTTTCAGATCATAAAACTAATTTTAATACCACACAAACATTATCTGAGTAAATGCAAAAAACAGTTTTCAAGTCATGATATTATTTATTACAGGAAAGACTATTCAAACCAATGTGGTCCTGTGGGAAAAGCAATTGTCCTCCTTGTCAAGTCATGAATTAACTTTGATTAACCACATTATTTGGGAGGGCTGAGTTCAGTTTCACTAGCCACAACCAGGCCTGATTACTGTCAGACGTGTAGAATCAAGATATCATTTAAGCATCATCTGTTTGACAAGATGAAGTAGGCTAAAAGAAAAACACATTATCCCCTGATCTAAGGAAATTCCAGAACAGATGAGATACAGTTATTGAAATCAGTCAGGAAAAGGTTAATAAACCATTTCTATGGCTTTGGGACTCCAGTGAACCACATTTTCCACATATGGAAAAAAGCATGGAATAATGATGAACCTCCCCAGGACTGGCCGGTCTACTCAAACTACTCCAAGAGAGCTTTGCGACTCATCCAGGAGGTCTGAAAAGACCTCAGAACATCAGACAGAGAGACTGGGCAAAGATGGCATCAAGGGGAGAGGTCCGAGTTAAAAACCACTGCTGAAAAAAAGTCTCATATGTACCAACAAACATCCTGATGATCTGCAAAACGTTTGGGAAAATATTTTGTTCACTCATAAGACAACAATATAAGTTTAAAATAAGTGAGCGCCAAAGCCTAGCAGCAAGTCCAACCCAGAAACACTAAAAAAAAATAAATAAATAAAATAAACTGAAGGGATGATTTTGGAGTGGCCTAGTCAAAGTTTGAGTTTAAATCTGACTGAGATGCTGTGGGATGACATTAAACAGGCCTTTCATGTTTAAAAATCCTTCAGTGTGGCTGAATTAAAACTGTTCTTCAAGGAAGAGTGTGTGAAAAACTCCTCCACAGCGATGGAAAAGACTCATTTCCAGTTATCACCAATATTTGAAGTCAGCCATTGACGCCAAAGGTGGGACGACCAGTTAGTAAGTTTAGGGGGCAGTTACTTTTACACACAGGGCCAAGTTGGCATTGGATATATTTTTCTACATAATAATGAGATCATCATTTGAAAATTACTTTTTGTGTTTATTCCAGGTTTTGTTTTTTTGCTCTGATATTGACATCTTTGATCTAAACCATTTAAATTAAAAACAAAAGACATGTAAATGGGCAAAAAACAAAAACAAAATTCACTGCACTTTATATATCACATTATTCCAGAACTGATTGAATAGTAGTGTAATAAAATCTCTTAAAAATAAAATAAAAATCTATACAATGAATAATCAGATACATTTCTGTAAATAAAAACTAAATTTCAATGTATTATTTCATTCTGTATATGTTTAATAATTTAGGTAGGTTTATATATAAAATTAAGAAAATACAATTTATCTGTTTTTCTCTTTCTCCATTGCTTTTTCGTATTAGTCGCAGAAGCAGCAGACAAAACAGCAAAATATAGGAAAAAAAAATCAATTCCTAAATATCTATAAATAAGGATTAAATTCTGACAATATTTGAAAAGAACATTTTGCACTTTTTAAAGCTTCTAATTTGTTAATTTTTACCTCCATATTCTTCATCTAGGTTCAGTTATATATTTTTAAGAGATTGATTTACTTCTTAATTTTTGACTCTATTGTCACTCCCTGGAAAGTTGCTTCCAACATTGTATGTATTGTCTAATATGTTTGATTCCTGTTTTACTTTTTGTAGAATAAACTTTTCCTAAAGACATCTTACTATCAATCCAATTCCCTCCTGATTAAAGATAGTGATCTACCCCAATATTCATTTACTTTAAAGAGCAGAGACAGCAGTCAAAAAGGAACTTTGAAAAAATGATATATTGCTGGTCTTAAATAATTATTGTCAAGTGAAACACATGTTTACATGAACACCTTCAGGTTTTATACTATCCACAACAAACTATACACGGAGTTTAATACAATACAGTACTTATTCCCTGCGATGGTGCAATAAATGAGTCACATTTGGGCATTTTTCTTCAAACAGTAACACAAAAGTACATAACAAATACATAAATAGCTTTTTGTTTCCCTTTGAATCGAACAAAACAATTAGATTTCTTGGTTCTGGCTCTTGCTACAACATGTCAATGGAGGATATATAAATTAACATCAACAACACATAATAATTAGAGCAATAATAATATAAAAGCTGTTTTGTCTCTTATATGAATCTGGTAAGCTTACAGTATGCACTGATGGAATAGAGATCAGCTGGGCAGTTTGATATGATGCATCAGAAAGTTTCTCATTAATGCACAAATCCATATACCCAGTGTCTCCAACTTAAGTCTCTGCAAGAAGGCGCCTGGTTGGCTCTGAGATGAGTCCTCCGGCCCAAGCAGTTTCTCAAAGGCCCAAAGCGACAAGCTGAATGGTCCTCAGATGATGCCCTGAGTTTTCTCTTGAGATTTAGTTTTTCTTCTAAAAATGTAACAGTACTTGGCATCAGAAGAGGCACAAGAACATCTGAGACTGAATGTCGTGTGTCAGGCTGTCCCCGCTGTTTGTTTCTCTTATGTTGGAAGTCACTGCAGCACGTTTCTATGCAACATTATGGACCCTGAGTACCACGGTGCATTTGATTGGTAGACTTGAACCCATTAGCGTCCATAACGCTCCCTGTTAGCCCTCTAGCTTGGACACTACAGATGAGTCTCCCTCAGTTAGCCCCTCCCACTCAATCAGAGGGTAACAAGGGTCACCGTCCAGGGCAGGATGTGGGTTTGATGCATCGTCCCTGGAACAGCACCAGGTTGGCGGGGCAGTGGCATCCGGCCACGCAGGGTTTATGACACGGTCCGATCTCATTCCAGTTGTCGCAGGTTTTAATACATCCCGGACCACAGGTGTCATAGACTGCGTCGTGTTTACACTGGGTGGCTGGAAGAAAGAAGTAGATTTTAAAAAATCAGGACCTAAAGCATGAAAACCAGAAGCAACAAACATCTGCATTTATGTGTCAAACTTCTTAGCTTCGTGCATTCCTATTATTTTTTGAAGCTCAAACATATTCTGCACTATCATTATTTAAACAGCAGATCAGACAAAACATAAACCAAGTTCATCAACTCAGTTTTATTAGCAAATCCATACAGTTAAATGCCAAATTATTCATAACCCAGAATTGGGTTTAAAGTAATCTTCCAAGTTTATCAGTGTATTTAATGTTTTGGAGAGGCACAGCCACAGTCTCAGCTTGGAGGAAACAAAAGACTACAGTGATGGGAAGGGGGTATATTCCATCCTCAAAGACTTGGAGCTCATCACCAAGGAAAAAGTCTTCAAAATGTCAGTGGAAACATGGAAAACGAATGACAGTGAGACGGATTTAATTGCTGTTCATGCCAAAAAAGCTTCGTCATTCTTCTTATTTAAAAGGGTATTAATAATTTTGGCATGCCATTTTGAATAAAACATAAGTAACACAATGATACTCCTTTTATTATCTATTGAGAGATATCCATTTCATTTCCTATGAGGAAAAAAAACTTTTTGTTTGAATAGAAATAATTTTCGGCTAGAGGTATAAATAATTTTGGGCTCAACTGTATGCCAATATTTACACGTAGCGGATGTATTGTTTGTGTTGATTTCGAAGCAGAACGTTACCCAGATGAATAACGTTAATAAAATCCAGTTTACAAAACATATGTGAGGGTTTCAATTTACCAGCATTTGTTTAATGATCAAGAAAATCTTGATTTCTGTGACAAATAAATCCTTTTTATTTGATGCTTACCAGTAAAAACACCCTTCCCTTGGACTGGTCGTCATTTATTGCTGATTTCTGCACCAGTGGTGTGACAAAGTGCACACATTTTATTCGAGATAGACCAGACTTGCTATTTTAAACATCTTGACCTAATATATCACTAAAAACAGAAAGGACAGTATTTAACTCTTTTACTGTTGCATCTCACATCATCTCTATGGACTAACATATTTGTGTTTCTTCTCTTAATTATTAGTCTATGGGACTGGCGATGAGCAAAAACACGAACCCATACAGACGCTGTCAGGTTTCCACTGCACCGGCACTCCTTCCCTCTCGCAGGCTCGGCTGTAGGCAATGAAAGACTCGCAGTAGCAGTTTTTATGGACTGGACACTCACACATGTCTGTCACACATGACCTGCAAAGAGCAGAATATGATTTAGTATTGAACAGCTTTACATAATGGGAAAGTTTTCCCCAATTTCAGAACATCAAATCAGAATTTTGTCTAATTTTCTTCAAATTAGGAATTTTAAATACAACCAAGGGACCTATATCTTCAAAGAATCTGGGAATGCCCAGATGATTATGTCATTGCTTTGTAACCTTCTGATTTATTAAATTAAGACACGCCTCAAATGCACTGATTTCATGAAATCAGGAAAAAAAAAAGATCTAAGATGTCAGTAAGAGAGCTGTGGACCTCCACAATTATCTGTTCAAGCTATTAAACGCACTGCGGGAATGCCCAGCCATCATACCAGTGAGCAAAAAGACAGGTTTTATGGATATTTTTGTGCAAAATGTGCGCATCAATCCCAAAACAAAGGCAAAAGGCCTTTTGAAGATGCTAGCTGAAGCTGGTGAGTGTCAGTATCAGTACTGGCTGAATTTCTGGGAACATGCCTTCTGCTCTGATGAAACTAAAACTGAATTGTTTGGCCATAATGATCGTTACATCTGGAGGAAAATGGGGACGCTTGCAAGTCTGAGAACACCATCCAAACTGGAGTCTTAGGAAGGCAGCATCATGTTGTGTGGGTGTTTAGGTAGAGGAAGGACTGGGGCACTTCACAAAATAGATGAAATCATGAGGACAGGGCATTATGTGGAAATATTGAAGCAACTTTTCAAGACATTGGTCGGGAAGTTAAAGCTGTTGCACAAAGGGTTCTTCCAAATGGACAATGACCCTACTCCTATGCTTCATCAGTTACAAAGTGGCCTGTGGACAAAAAAGTCAATTCTAAAACAACAACAAAAATAGCCTGGTTCCCACCTGTAGAAAGGGCCAAAATCTACCACACGGTGGCACTTCTGAAACTCCCACAACTTTATCTTCTGGCATTCTCGGTGGGCCCGGAGCTTGACTTTGACTGTGCCGGGGCACAGGTGAGACGTCGACCTGCGAGGAGCATGCTGCTGGGAGCAAACATCGTTTCCATCGACTCGCCATGACTCTGCAAACTCGTCCACGTCGAACTTCAACTGGCCGTCACCCCCGGTGGTGTCATCACGCTTCTGACCGTTGTAGTTCCCACAGAGGCCACAGAGGCGACCGCGCAGGTGGGGAGCAGCAACAACTTCAACAAAACTGTCGCCATCCCATGTGATTTCCAGACCTGTAGTGTGAAAAACAAAGCTTAGGGACTGTGGAGACAATATCTTCCTAATTTTTCAAGTGCCCAAGAATATCTGAGTACACTGTGACTCTTAATACGTCCCGACCTGCGATGGTGGTGAGTTTGAGCAGGTATCCATCCAAGTCAATGTGCACCCCAGGGCCATGGTATGGCAGCGCAATGCGAGTGCCATTCCTTCGAACTGTGAGGTGCTGATGCAGGCTGAGACTCAAAGCGCCGAGTCGAACTTCAACAAACTGAGTCCAGGAGAAGGAACGAGTTCGCCGAGCATCGTTCTTCACCAATACCTGGAATTAAGACAAATTTTGGCTACAACAACTAATTTTCAGAAAGAATATATAGTGCTTACATATTATGTTCACTCTTTAACAAATTTCTCTTTGAGGCTTAATATTCTGTTATTTAAACCAAAGATGCTGATGTGAAGGTAAGTCTATAAACCTGTTCCAGTCTTCTAATATACAGCTGTTTTGGCTGAAAACCTGTTGATGGAAAAACTAATGTGCACTGCTTGGCAAAATATTTATTGATTATGCACTTTGTTTACATTTTGTCACATGAAAAACAAATGTTTTTGTGTTCCATCCTTTTTGAAATAGTACATAACTGTGACATGGAGGGAAATGATACATGAAGTTCAAAGTCATTCACATTTTTTAAGGGTAGACTGTACAATTGTATTCATTCCCCTTGTATTCATGCTCCTTCTTTGCAGAATAGCTCAACCTCAGTAAGATTGGATGGAAAGTATCTGTGAACATCTTTTTCAATTATTGCCCCAGACTCCAATGTAGGTCTAGGCCATTCAAACATGAAGACATGTTTCCTCTACTTGGCTTGTGGCAACTTGGCTGTTCTGTGGACCTCTATATTTGGCTAGGTTTGCAATTTTGCCACACTTTTACATTTTCATATGACTAATTAAACATTCCTCTGTGAGATGTTCATAGCTTGGGATATTGTTTTATAACTGAACCGTCTAAAATTCTTCACAACTTTCTCCCTGAGCTGTCTGCTGTGTTTCTCAGCTTCATTTGTACCGAGATTAAATTAAGTAAATTCTATCAACTAGGTGACGTTTGAAGTCTGCTCTGGGTTTTATTTAGGGATGGAAGAGTAAAAGGGACTAATTACAGCTGCAAGTCATACATTTCATATTTTTAATCATAAAAAATGTTGAAAAACCATATTTAATTTTCCTTCCACAGTAGAAAAGTTTCCGTATTGAGCTCAGGTGAGTTTTTTTCTTCTTCTATTTTTCATCTATCTCAGATTAAGCAGGTTCCCTCTGTTTACCTATTGACCTACCATGAAGCTGGAGTCTGGGCTGTTGATGTTTCCAGGCGTTCCAGATTGGGTCCTGCCACATTCACGAGTCAGCACATATTGACAAGTTCCCTGAAAGTTAAAGGTCCTGCCATCGAAGGTGTTGTAGTGAGGGTCACCAAAGACCGTGCATACCCCAGGTTCTGTACAGAAACAAAGATGGAGAATGGGAACACTGAAAAAAAACTTGGAAACAATGCTGTTTAAATCTGAATGACCATAAATCACTGCAGTGGAAGAGCAGTAGATAACTAAACATCGCAAGCTTTAAAACAAAAGCATCTGAAAACCTGAAATCCAACTCCAGAAACGTAATTTATGAGAAATACTGAAATATGTGGCTCTAATCTGCCTTGCTCAGAAGTGAAACCAGCATCTGTGGTGTGGTAAAAAGTCTGCCTTACCCAAATAAAACTAAATTTTATTTTATGTACAAATGAGGTTTAGAGGGTATTTGTATTACTGAAATAGAGCATGCTGGGGGATTTTTGCTGAAGAAAAATGACCTGAGGACAAACCACAGTCTGGACTGAAGTACTGGAGGAATATTTAACCAAAGCTGCAGAGGTTTGGTTTCAGAAATAAAGATTTAGTCCTTGAATTTCCATTAAAAATATTGTTTATATATGTATGTATCACTTCATAACATCCAAAAGATGATGAAGGTGCCTTACAGTGAGAATAAAACAGACCAAAAAAAGAACAACACAAAAATAAAATCTGAAAACAGCATTAAAATAGATCTGCTTTAATGTGCTTCAAATGTTTTTAGACTTAGGTCATCAATATAAAAAACATGTATGTCAGGATAAGTAAGAGATTATTCAGTACTCCAATTAGTTGGACTTACTCACTTTCAGTGCAAACTGGACAGCAGCCGGTTCTGTTCAGGATCTTGTTCTGTAAAGAACAAGGTGGAGGCACACAACATTAGAGGAGCCTTATCCATACTTATCAAATACAACAAGAGGGCAGGATGTCTGACTAGAAGTGATGAAAGGAACGACAGACCAACTTAATCAATGGGAGGAGTGGAATAAACAGATTATTGGTCTGCCGATTACCAATCAGAACCATGCAAAGAAAAACTGTCTGATTCCAATCTCTGGTTCTTTGATTCATCTCTGTTTGTAATCATTGTGCATCGCATCTAAAAATGAGTCATTATTATCAGTTCTCAATATTTTGGGATGAATTTAACAGTTCATTTATCATTTTAGATTCTTTAAAAATTCATTTCACAAAAGCTGACAAAGCTGTTGCATGTGAAAAGCTAATTGACTAAAAATGATCTATCACATAAAAACATTAGATTGAAATATGTGTTTATTAAAAACAGGGACTGGGTTTTTCTAAATATTTAGTTTTTTTTGTTTTTTTTTTGATAACTTCTAAAATGTATTGCTCATAAGAAGTGGTTCGTGTTTTAATGAGTTTTTAGTCAAATCAGGGGTGCCACAGAGATACCGACACTCCAACTGCGAGTGATGGATATTGCCTGTGTAACAAGACCCTCCGTCTTCGCATGTGTGTGTGTGTATGTGTGTGTGTGTCTCAACCTCCATCAGAAGAGCAGATCAGAGGGCTGGAGTTTTTGTTGCCTGAGGAACGCCCTTCATTTGCACCTCCTTCTAAGTGAAGACCCTCACTGATGTAATGTTTTTCTAAACCTTAAGCCTTAATTTAGAAACTCGAACAGTAACCCACGTTTTAACTCTAACTACCCTTTGAAAGTCTGGACAGGCCAACTCTAAAGTACTTTTCCTCCCCTGTCTTTTTCACACCCACACCACTCATCTGTCATCGCTCTCCGACGTTCTCTGTACTCTCAACATACGCTTCAGTTCTAATGTCCACACAAAGGCCACTCTCAGTCTTTGAAGAGTCCACACACACACACACACATATATATATATATATATATATATATATATATATATATATATATATATATATAGGAACACACACTCCCTTTCAAAACACACACACAGTGACAGATTAGTTTTCAAGGGCCTAAATATAGGGAACCTCTTCTCTGCTGTCACTCTAATGTAATACAGACAAAAGGCTGTTTGGAGACATGCTGTCTCCAAAGGGGACCCAGACACTCGGCTGACCTGCTGCTGACCGCAGGAGGACAACATGGGAGAGATTGTGTGTGTCCATGTGAGCTTAGAGAGTGTGTTGTGGACTGTGGTGACCTCTGTGTCGATAAGGAGTCACAGTTGTGACCACTGAGGACAGGTGGAGCAGTTTGTGTGCTGTAAGATGCCAGATTACCATCACAAATTAATTCAAAGCTGAGAACAAGCTGTGGTTCTCTCGGTTCTCCTTAGTACCAACAACCAGCTCTATTTTAGGAAGAAGTACTTCTGGCATGTTTTCAAAGTTTGGATTCATAGTAGATGCAATAGGTTAACAGGAATCCAATCAGATATCAGCCCCTTGGCCTTCGCTGCTCCGTAATAAAATTTAATCTTATTTTGCTCCATCAAATTCTCCTCAATATTTCATTGTCCAATAAGGGCAGTCACCTTCATAGAAGCTATTTTTCCTGTTTTGATGTTTGTTTTAGCGATCCACCAAGGGACTGGAATGGATGATTTCCATCTTGCTCGACCCAGTGGACAATTAATAAACCATTTTTCTAATCAATGAACATGGCACTATACATAAGCACTATGGGGTGGGCATTTATCGTACCGTTTATCATTTATTGTGAAAAATATCGTGATAAAATTCTAAGTCTATATCGGCCACCCCTACTAAAACTAAAAGATCACATTAAAGTACCGGTCATGTTGCTCTTTTACCATTGCATACCTTTCAGCAAATTAACAACATAATTTGGTTCATTTCTTTGCAAAATCCCTTCATTTTGAGCTTTGTGAAGGATTGCAGAGGTACTTAATAGTTTGGTAGTGATTCATAATGTGAAGCAGTAACAACATTTTCATAATTTTTGTTCAATTTATAGGGCTTTTTTTTTCCACCACTTGCAGTGCTTTTTACTCTCTACTTTTACAAACACTGGTGATATGAGGGTAGGTGGGCCATAATTTGATGGCTTTATTTCCCAATAAATTTCTGTGCGCAAATCACACAACTGGTGTCCTCACACTCCAAAAAATACAAACAAGAATCTCAATAAATCATAATAAATAATTACATAATAAATCCTGTTGTCTAAAACAAAAGAAAATAAATATTTCTCACCTCATAAAGAATAATAATAATGATGAAATTTAATCTGACATGATAAATCATGTTCATTGGAGAGAAATTACAACACAGACCACCAACATCATTCTGCAGTCTTCTGCTCTGACCGCGAACAACAGGTGAGGGCTTGTTGTAACCACTGGAAGCGTGTGAACTTGGACTAATACTGACACCAGCTCTGACTGCATGACCGGCACCGGTCAGCGGTATGTGAGGAATCCACTCCATCACCCGCCAACCGACAGATGACTTGGGAGTGACCTCTGTGACAGGTGAACGCAGCACAAACCTTTTTCCTGCAAGCTGTCCTCAGAGTTTTAAACTCAGCATGCTGCTGCCATTTAAAGGATGTAGATGACTTCCTAAAACCTGAAAAGTTTAGGAAATCTAAAATCTTAAGATTTTATCCAAGTATTTTTAATTTTTATTCTTTTCACCATCAAATAGTGGCAATTCCTACATTTAAAACAAAAGATTGTAAAATAACACTGTTAGAATATTGTGTGATTTTTATGAAAAGATGAGAGCAGATATGTTTCAGTATTTTTTAGCTCAGGCTAACAGTTTGTGTCAATATTTTGGGGCATTTATGCACCTGAAAATGACAGAAAGTCATGGACCATTTGCAAAAAGAGAAAATAACATTGAGCAGAGTGGCAGAGACAGAGTAATTTTGCAAGTCTAATAAACAAGACATCCAGATGTACTTCTAAGAGTAGAAGCAAGCCTCTGTCACTCACCGAGGGACAGCTGGTGATCGGCACACACTGTTTGGGCCGACACTCGACGTTGCCTTTAACACAGGCACAAAGAGTGCAGTTCACTGAGGACCACATGTCTCCTTCCTACACACACAACAGGGTCACAAAATTAGCACACAGATAGAACAAATCCACACATTACATTCTGACAGCACGTAATGAACCCTGCAGTGGCATTTCTCCTGCAGCTTTGCTCATTTTAAAGCATTTTAAGCACTTATATTAAAGAAACATTCTGCAACACCTCTACTTAAAAAGTTTACAAAACTATCTCAATAAAATAACTATCTGCCTAGAATTTGGGTAAAATCAGTTTTAAATCTTCTAAAATG
This sequence comes from Anableps anableps, assembly GCA_014839685.1. Classification (NCBI taxonomy): domain Eukaryota; kingdom Metazoa; phylum Chordata; class Actinopteri; order Cyprinodontiformes; family Anablepidae; genus Anableps; species Anableps anableps. Next base: position 4,627,137 of record CM026072.1, read on the forward strand.
ATGATTAAAGGGAGGATTAAAGTGTTGCTTTTCTAAATCCCTGAAGCACCTGGCTGTGCTACTTTACTAATGCTTGCTTTGTTCAAACAGGAACAACAGAGATTTGGATTTCAATCACCATTCTTTCATGTTTTGAAGTTTGGCTTTGTCTATAACATTGCTACAACTAATAACATGTTGGTTAGCTTAAAAAAAAAAGTTCTTTGCTGCAGTTTGTTGTTTAGCCTAGATGTTATACTGATCCGCCACCACAAGGGGCGCTCTCTAGTCAATCATCTCATTCATCATTCTACCACTATCCACTGATTACTCTGTCAGAAAATGACTAATCTATCTATCAATAATCCATTCATCCTTGTTCTCACCCTGTAGATTTTGTTCCGCACTCTGCAGTACTTCACCTCCTCCACCTTCACATAAGACAGACACTCGTCACAGCACTGACCGCCCTGGCAGCTGCCTGGACGTGAGCACCGCTTTTTGCACACCACTGTTGAATCCTTAGGGATAAGAAACAAGAGAGTTGCTGCATCAGGGCTAATCACAGTTGAACCCAGATATTGACATACACTGTATAAAAAGATATAGAACCATTTTTCTTCACTATCTGACAGTAAATCAGACAAAACCTGTCCAGTCAGACAGGACTCCTAATTTTTTTTTTTTTTTAAATTCCAGAATACTGAGATAATTTTTTTTTTTTTTTTTTTTTTTTTTTTTTTTTTTTTTTTTTTTTTTTTTTTTTTTTAGAATATTTGCTTAACTTTCGTCAAATTCAGAAATGTACATATATTTCTTAGTTTTTGAGTACAATTGCCTTTTAAACTGTAAGACTTTGGTCAAACGGAGACTTTTGTGATATCCTTAACAAGTTTCTCAAAGTAATTTGCAGAAATTTTGGCCCATCCTGAAAGCCGCTCAGTAACCAATTTGTGTTGGTCATTGTCCAGTTGGAAGACCCGTTTGTGCCCAAGCTTTTATTTGCTGGCTGAAGTTTTTAGATGTTTTTCAATATTTGTGCATAATGTTCTTTCCTCATGATACATAATATTTTATAAAGTGCACCAGTTTCACCGGCAGCAAACACCAAAGCAACCTGACACTGTCACCACCGTGCTTCACATCTGGGATGGTCTTCTCAAACTAGTAAGCTTCTCCCTTTTTGCCCACACATGTTTTGGTGGTCATTATGGCCAAACACTTCAACTTTAATTTGATCAGACCACAACTTATTTCTCCAAAAATTAAGGTTTTCCATCTTGAGTGCATTCGCATAAAATAATCTCACTTTTCATTTTGCTTTTAGAGTAATGGATTCTTCCTCGCTGACATACAGTCCATGTCAGTACGGAACTTGTTTCATTGAGAATAATAATACTCTCTTACTAGCTTCACCCAATATCATCACAATCTTTTTATTTGCACATTTAGGACCAACACATTCATCTCTGGGACACATTAACCCATCTGTTTCCTCATGGTCTTCACACTTGCATATGATTGCTTGAACAGATGGAGCATGACGCCTTCAGGGCTCTGGAAATTGTACCAAAGGATGAACCAGGTGTTGAGCTCCAAAGTTCTTTTCAGGATGTCTTGGCTGATTTCTTTAGATTTCTCATGGTTTCATACAAGGAGACACTATTAATTAACTTATCAGAGGCTTAGAAAGCCATAACATCATAATCTGGGCTTTCTAAAATTGTGATTTTGAAGAAAGTAATAAAATATTGAGTAAAAGTAACTTCTTATTACTCTAGCATTAAGCAAAAAGATCCTATTTGACCTGAAAGTTAAAATGAAAGTGAGAAAAAAAAAAAAAGTAAATATCTGTTTTAAGTTCTAAATAAAGAACATTAACATGTCATATTTTTGACGAAAAAGCATTAGTGATATAAGTTACACAATCAAATCCTTTTTATCAAGAAAAATGAGTATCCAGGAAAGTACCTTGCACATGCAGGTGGTACAGTTGTTGAGCACAAAAGAAGTACCATTCTCATAGACATCACTGTGGAAAAGACAACTTCCTAAAGAGAGATCAAACACCTTCCTCTGACCTGGAGGTGAAACAGAAGCACAAGCACCAAACAATAAAAATAAAGAAGTCTCAAATAACTTATAGTATGAAGTCTTGAGTAAAATCACAGAAATTCCAGGAGCATTACAAAGGACCTGAAGCTCAGACATACCCATACACCTGGGACAGCACTGTCCAGGAAGGGTGTGGCTCAGGTGAGCGGGGCATGACAGCACAGGACACACCTCCTTCATGCAGAGAGTCCGTCCTCCCTGAAAAACCCAACACATCCTAATCACCAGCATGCGTTAGAACGGTTACAAACATATGTAGATCACATTAACATCCAAGCTCTTAAGCTCTGTCAAAGACGTCGGTGTCATGCACTGCAGTTCAAAAAAGGTCTAATACATAGCTGTCCAAACTTTTTCCATACATTAAAGGTAATATTTTTCCATAACAACAGATATTAGATAAACCATAATACAGGAATTTAAACGGCATTAAAAACATTCAGCGTCATAAGGAGCTCTGTTAACTTTGTAAATAAACGGGGAAAACTATGACAACAAATTGCTCAAGTGTTTGTTTAAAAAAAAACCCTGCAGGGTGCCAACACATTAATACTTAAATGTGTTTATGGACCTGCCTGTAGGGTTTGCTTGTTTGGCAGGAACATGGGAGGAATTAAGTGGGCAAAAAGCAAACAGGAGGATGTTGCTCCAACCAGAAATTTGTGACTCCGAAGAGACTCCAAAGCAAACTAATCTGCAGGACAGAGATCTTGTTGGACAGGTGAATTTATGGTGTATGTGTACTCACAGTGCACATGCACTTGATGCAGGGTTTGCCTTCAGGACTGAACTCTTCTTTCTCTTTATAAAGGTGACCCTCAAAGATGCAACCTGCAGCAAGAGATGTTAGGCACCAGAAATATTTCATTTAAACCTCTTTTTAGTTTTAGTTTATTAAAGTATATTGTATATGTGCTCATTAAAGACAGTTGTAGGTATTTTCCAAACCAACAAAGCTATGGCAACCTAGACTTTTCACTTTGAAAATGATTTACTGTTTAAAAAAGGTTAAAAAAAAAAAAAAACCCACAGAAACGTCAACTGAAAACATAAAAATGATTATGACTTTAATGTTTTGTTCTGCAGTGATAATAATATCAACGTCTAAATAACTATCAAAAAATACTGGAATAAAGAGATAAAATCTGAAAATATCTATTAAACAAAGTTGCAAAAACAAAAGTTTAAGAACACAAACCTAAAGTTATTTTGAGTGCAAACAAAAGTGCAGATTAAAAACATGAATATGCTGCTGATATGAATTTAATTAAACTTATTTTTTATTTGAAAGTAAAAAATGAGTCTCCTGTAAATAAAGACAAGTAGAATAACTAACGATGAAAAGTTTTCGAAACCAGAACTCACTGGGGCAGGTCGGGCAGCACTTTTTTGGGTGGACCTTTGGGTTCTTGCAGTGAATGACACACTGTACCTCCGCCTCTGTGATCACACCTTCCTGAGAAAGAAGCAAAATACTTCCTTCAGTTTTACATCTAAAAGATATCATTACATCTTCGTTTTATTTTCCAGTCTTTTTTCCACTCTGATACAGTTCACATCTTTTCTAATCTCTTATTTCAATCCCCATCATTGATCATTTCCTAACAATTATGTTGTTATTTTTATCCAGGCATGAGTCTATCCTTCCTCGGGACTTTTTCCAGTATTTATCATTTCCCCCTTCTATCTGTTACCAGTCAGGATCGCTATATCCCAGAGACACACCTGACAGCGTCTTGTTATGCAGGGTTTGGTGGAGGTCATCCAGGATACGGAGCTGTTATAGGACCGTCCATCTAACATGCAACCTGAAGTAGAGACAGACAGAGAGACAAATAATACGCGGTTTTAAGGTTAAATTTATTTTTTTAAATTCTCTGTACTGTTTTAACATTTATAAAATCACCAGCTGTGGAGTGCAAGGAATATTCCGACATTGCATCTGTAACCATGCAGAAATCTCAGAGTTTTTGGTTGGAAAACACTTCTTTTTGTGTCTGGAAATGTCATTGTTTGTTTCAGGTCAAAGCACGATTGCCTGAATGCTTAAACTGAGCTGAGAGGAAAAGCAGCTATCCAACTATATTCCTACAACAACACACAACATACATCTGCAAGTTTTACATAACATAACTGATGTAACTGAGAATTAAAGTGTGATTTTGTGAATGAACTCATCTCAGCACATAAACTTAACCACCTCTTCCTCCCACATGAAAATATCATATATTAGGCTTAATTAGGCAAAAGCTAAAAAAGTCATTCTTCCAAAGCTCATAGGCGTACTGCAGGTGTGATTTACAAAGAAGGAAACCTGCAAAGGTAAAATCCTGATTCGTGAACTCAATGATTTGGATTAAGGGCAGCAATAAAACAGGGAGATGCTTCTAAACTGTAGGTAGTGTGATCAGATAAGTTATTATTTCTCAAGATGGTTTTATTTTTATTTTTCCTGTCAGGAACTATATATGACATGTCACTGGAGGCTTATTGGCTTTAAAGTGGTTACCAGAATCAGTGCTGCCTCTGTTACATGTTGTCTCACTAGTAGATGTGATGCAAAAACACAAACTGATAAAGGTTTGATCGAATAATTCTTCAACCTATAACTTTTCCAAGCTTTACTTTCTTTTTCGATTTACCTGTTTAAAATCCCTTCATTAAGAAAAAAAGCAGTCAGCTACATTTTTTCCATGTTGAAAGTTCACAAAGAGATGGCACAAATGTATGGGGTCACCACTTTTTATGAATCACATCTGCTTGGTCCCAGCCTCTAGGAAATTTGGACTCTAACAGCTACAGGGTTGCTTCTACTTTGTCCTGCAATAAACTCAGCTCTCTTGGCAATAAATCCTCATTTTTTGGATGACTTAATTTAAAAAATCCTGTGTGATGGGAATAAAAATGCCTTGGAAAAAGTATTCATACCGTTCCAACTTTCCCAGATTTTATCAAGTTGCGTTTTATTAGGATTTTAATTTCTTTCTTTCCTTCTTTTTTTTTTTTTAACGAATACAAATCTGAAACATTTGGCATAATTGCATTCAGTCTCATCTAATCTCACAAATTCAGAACAAATACTTGACTCCAGAAGACGCCATATTAGTAAGCAGAGTCTATGAGTGTAATTTGTTTGTTGGAGAACATTAGTGAACAAACAGCATCCTGAAGACCAAGGAGCACACCAGACACATCAGCGATGGGTTTGTGGAGAAGTTTAAGACGGTTAGTTTACCAAACAATCACCACTAAATCTGGAAACAGAAAAATGTGCATATGAAACCCTAGTCCTCTGCCACTCTCACACAAATACAGTCTTAGAGCAAAGCATTTAGATGCAACAGCTACTCGTTGCATTACGACCGCTCCACTGTCACCCACTTTCCTTTCAGTGCTGAATGAGAAGCCTATTCATTTCATCCCTTTTACAGTAAGCGGTCTCAGATCAATGTTTAACTTTTCATACACTGAAACCTAATCAGAGCCATTGATCTACTTTCTGCTTTGTAAAAGAAACCCAGTGATGCTATGTCACTGCTGCAGGAAGTTTTGCAGTAATTTAGAGAAAAGGTTGAGTTTAGGTAACAAAATCCTGTTGTTAAAGAACAACCCACAGTGCCTTTTTTTACTCTTGCCTTATGAACTTTACCCACATGTTGTGTTTTTACAACCTCAAACTTCAATGTATTTTCTTCTGATTTTATGTGATAGCTCAGTCTAATGTCTCTATCAGCTTTGCACGTCAAGAAATTTCAAGACTTTATGGACCCTCCCCATTTCAAAGAGTCCATCTTGCCCTCATTCTGGTTAAACAAAACTCATTTAGAGCTCCAAATGTTTCATGACCTTTAGAAAAAAGACAACTTACATTTTTGATAGGTATATGCAACAGGAAATTTGCTTTCATTTTTAAAGAATTACCATTTTATTTCTATTTTTATTAAACATAAACCCTTTTCAAAAACAGGATGGATACATTTTCTTCTATGGAATGTTGATATTTGTGGGAAATTATGTAAAAAAAAAAAAAAAAAGCTCACAGTTTCCAAACTAATGACAAGGTTTCCAAACTTGTAAAAAAATTACTGGTACTTTTCTGTTGCAGAAATTTAATGCAATTATTCTTTGAAAAAAATGGAAAACAACTGGGACCTGGATTTGTCATTATATCTAGTTTTTAAAAGCATTGGTTGGCTCTTTCTCATTTTTTGGCAAAGTTTTAAAGAGCCAATGCTGAAGGTCCAAAGAGCCACTTACGGTTCAGGAGATGCAGGTTGCAGACTCCTGCTCTCACTGTTTCTAATTTATTTGTGAAAATTCACTGCAGTTGCACCATTTCTATTGTATTTTATTCACTTTAAGCCAGTAAAAAATAGAGATTTAAAACACTTCTGCAGGACTGGACTGCTAAGAGCAATATACTGGTTACGGTTCAAACATTAAAGAAACTCACACTGCCAACAATGACACGTTGTACTTATGTGAAACAAATGACTGTCATTATTTCTACACTGCAGCATGTGTAAACTTGTTTTCTAAAGAAATTTTAGACCATAGTCTTTGTAATAAAATGAACAGTCTGACTGGGATTCTCATCAACTGTGAGCATGATTTCATAAGGAAGTGAAAAAACAGCAATATGACCTGCTGGTGTGTTTTCAGCAGTAAAGACAAAGCAGGGTCCATCATTCAGTCAGAGGAATATCAAATCAACCTCACAATAAGAACTAACACTGGCCACAGTGACGACACGGGGCTTTTCCTCTTCTGAGCTGAACACGGTCTGCCTCGATTAATGAAGTGCTGAATCGTAAAACAGAAAGCTGCGAACAAAAGGGCTGCGGTCCCTCAGAAAGCTGGAGGTAGGTGTGAGTGTTTTTAGATTTCCATGAATCCGCATGGCTTCATCAAACCCATTTTCAAACAATAAGGACATTTTGGAGGCTTGGAGGTTTGTTTAGTATTTAAAGGTTAAGTTTGGCAGCCAGAAGCTAAAAAGGACAGAGATTTTGGAAGCTCTACAATAACAAATGTTATGCTCAAGTAAAAACACAAATTTTATGGGTTCTTTCTTTAAAAACATCTTTCTTCTGCATCATTTTTGGTTATTTTGTTGGCATCTTTCTTAGTGTTGACTTTGACTTAAGCATCTCAAACATGACTGTTAAATCTTAGCTTACTGTAGGTGACTTTATTAATGTGAGTCGATAAATTTCTGCTTTGTCAGATTTTTTTTTTTTTTTTTTTTTTTTTTTGCAACAAAAGAAAGAAACATTGAACATAAAATTCAAATCTTCAGAAGCCATTTCATTTCCATCCAACTGATTCTGATTTAAGAATTATACAAACGTTAAGCTAAACTTAAATGTGAAAACGCAGAAAGGAAAAATGTTCTGAAAAAATAATGAAACAGTATTTTTATCCTATTGTTGCATAAATTGCCGCCTCTGGTCCTCCTCTTAAATACAAATTGAGGAAATGCAGGTATAACAACCTTCAGCCTATAAGTTATAGAACAGCCTCTCATTTCAAGTGAGCATCCAGTACCAACATTTGGTGGATCAACAATTTGTTAATTTAATGTAAATCTATTTGGCTGAAAGTGATAAGGAAATCCATAAGCACATTTAAATACACAGATTTTCTTCCACTGAGATTTTCCAATCATTTTGAAGACCAGAATGATGCTGCCCATGTGGATGAATTAACAAATATAGCCTCTTGCATGATTCCAGACTCATAAAGGTAACTATATTTCTGTTGCTTGTAAACCTGACAGTGAACCCCTTCAGCAGCCAAACTGTCTCCACATGCTACAGCTGTGTGTATGTGGCTTCACATGAGGTGAAAAAACATCCAGATTTACTCCCACAGGTTGCATTGAGGCCTGGCTGTTTGCATCCAGTGCAATAAAGTGGTCTCTGAAGGTTTGGTAAGTCTGTATGAGCTTTATGTTTATGCATTATAGCACTCCCCCCATTAAAGTCCTGCAGTTGCAGATAACACAGAGCTGCAATAAACCCTCCAAAGTTCGTTATTATCATCATCGCTGTTTATTCACCATCATATCAGGTTCAGAAAACATAGTAACACAGGCTGCTCTCAGTCTGGCTTTGTTAAACTGTCTTACCTTTGCATCTCTCACAGCAGGCGCCGGTCTGTTTTACCACCAGAGCACAGTCATCAGAGACCAGCGGACATTTCTCCTGTTTACAGTCTGCTTTCCCGTCCTGCCGGAGACACACAGAAAGAGAGCACCGGTCGGTTGTTTCCGTATTTTTCCAACTGTCAAAACTCCAACTTTAATCTAACAGTCATATCATGTTCTCATTTTATCTCTTCCATTATTTATTTATGTGAGTTTTTTCAGTTGTTGATGAACTGGACAAGTTTATCATTATTGACAAAACCATAATTATCAGAGCCCCAGTTTTAGTGTATAAGTGTTTGTCATTTCCAAATAACTGTTAGGAAACAGCTATCCTGACCAAGATGGCACCTAATAAAAATGCTTTGAAGTTTTCTGGAAGAGCCAACATTTGGGCCTCATGAGAAGCATTGTTCAAGGTAATCACCCCAAATGCAATTATTTCATATTCAGTTCTTATTACTCTGACATGACCAACCTTGCGGTTTTGATTTGAAGCACGAGCACTACGTAAGCCTTCAATTATTTATCTTTTTTTCCTTCATATTTACAAATACCCCTTTAAGAATGAATATTTGTGACCTGATTACATTTTTTCTGAATTTATAGCCTGATGTGGTGCAAATCCTCTTTGTCACATCTTCTCCTGCTGTCCAGATACAGATAAAAGCTCTTTATAGATTAGTAAGCTGCATTAGAAGGAAGAATGCTATAGTAAAATTGGGTGCTTAGAAAAAAAGGAAACTATACTCAGCGACATGATTGTAGAAAGTAACACAGTGCAAGTCTGTAGCCTGTTCAGAAAGGACAGCCTACTTAAGAAAAACGATTGTTGAATAAAGACATTAATGCTTTTTATTAATTTTTATCCCTGTTTTTTTAAATAAACTTTCACAGCTGTGGAAGTAAAGAGCGAAGGGACTCAAATGAATCATTTCTTCGTTTAAATGTATTTAGACATGGAAACACCCAACAACCCAAAGTACAGCATATGATGAATTACATGCTTATTAACAGCACAAAAGGCACATTTTAGTTTATTTAGGGCATATTTAACAAGTGCAAAGTCAGTCAAATTTAGATATGAAGCCTCTTCACCACTATTGATTACGCCAGTGCTTGGAGCTACTTGCAAATAATCTGTTGCTATGGATATTCTCAGTATTATGAAGATCAAAGGTCACACTAACCAAGTAAGGGATAAAGAAATGAAAACAGGGTTAGGTTATAAAACCATATTTCAAGCTTTGAACATCTCACAGAGATCTAATCAGCCATTCATCTGAAAACAGAAAAAGTATGGCACAAATCTACCGCCTAAACTTCCAGGCCGAGCAAGTAGAACATTAATCAGAGAAGAAGACAACAGATCCAGGGTTTCTCTGGAGGAGCGACAGAGTGTGCTGATAGGATAGTTATTACTTCTCCACTCTACAAATCTGGTCTTCATGAAAAGGTGGAAAAAACAAAGTCCTCATTTAAAGAATGACTAAAGAAGTCCTGTTTGATCAATGAGCAATGCATATCGTCCTGGACACACCATCCAAATGGTGACCCATCGTAGCTGGTCAAATACCAGAAGACTGGAGCTAAACTAGACTGGAAATTCACCTTCTAACAGGACAACAACCCAAACACACACCCAGAGCTACATTGGAGAGGTTTAAAGCAAAGCACGCTCATTAATTAGAATGGCCTAGTCAAAGTACAGTCTGATTCCCTCCTTTCTAACACAGAAGACATTCAGTTAAATAATATTCAGCACCACCAACCATAAAGGTATGAATGATGAAGACATAATTAAATGGAATTACTATACCTACTCGATGTTTTTGCAAATTCACAACTTGGTTTGAAATTTGGAGCCTGAGAAATAAAATATGGTTCAGCCTTGACGGTTTAGCTGTGAATTTTCACACCAGCACAACAAACCTCCTGTCGCCTCCAGAAACACTGCACACTGTGTCCGTCAGCACTGCAACACACAGCGTGGGACTGGACAGAACCGGCGTCGCTTAATTCTCTCAAGTTTCACACCCAGTCTTTACTGCCGATTTCGTCTCCACTCTGAGTGTGTTTTATTTTACAAACTGTGAGGGTTTATAAAGTGAAGGCTGGCCGGGCCTGTGGCCCTGCGGCAGGAGGCTCCAACAAGGACGGATCAAACGAGTGCGAAAATAAACCCGGTCAGTTTAATATAGCTGCAGCTCTCCGAATAAACCCCAACCACACCGAGGTCAGATGATGTCATGACAAAAGAGGAGGGAGGAGAGGAACCGAGATGGAAAGAAGCAACTGATGAAATGCAACAGATCAGAGGGAAAATGACAACTTGATGAAAATGACCCATGAACATTACAAGCTCAGGATAAGAGTCTGGTAAGTTCAGTGTTAAAGGTTACTATGGAAATGTAAAAACTCTTTAACACGCTGCTATCAAACTCCAAATGTGATTTTATTCCAAAGAACAAAGGTGAGTTATCTCAAAATATAAGTCAGTTATAAGTTAACGAGTTATAATAGTCATCAAGAAGCTTACAATGTCAAAAAAAAGGTAAAGAATTTAAAATTTGAATGACTTGATTGCTATCAGTTATTACTGCGTCCTTATGAAGCAAAGGGATTGAAATATTGTACCTGACAAAGATACTTTGAAATTACAGGATGCTAATATTAATCATGGCACAGTAACATAAAATATTACAAATAAAAGTTAGAAGAACATTTAGTAGATATAAATAGCCCTGTTAAAATTCCCTTCTTCTGACTGATACCTGTGCAACAATGATGTCGTGTGACCTCTCTGTGACCTCTCTGCAAACGATGGCTTTAGCTACAGGATGCAAACAAATCCAACAAGGACAGCTGAACTTTACATCCGCTTCAATCTAACTTCCTCTTTTTTAGGAAATTAATAAAGTATTATTGTATTAATTTATTCATCTGGGTAGTCAGATTCACTATAATTGATGCCAAAGATGAAAGTATTTATCAGGGTCTCATTTTAACAAGTGTTTGTTCACTTTGAATAACCAACAAAATAACATAATAAATACCTAATTTAAAAAAAAAAAAATGTTTGTTAATATAAAAAAATAAAAGTTTGTGTTCAGTTGTAGTCTTTCAAAAGAAGTACCTGACATAAGAGACAGTAACAATACAGATCCTAGAAGAGTTTAGAGTGTTTTAACATCACCGACTGTCAAACAGGAGTCCAATCTAATGCCAACTACTGCTAATTTAAAGATTTGCCACAAAAAGATCAAGACTTACGCCACATTCAAGCTTTTGCTGCACTCAAACATTTTTTATAGACGTCATTTACCGCAAAACTTACAGAATCTGTTAAATATTGGTGCACGTTAGGGCAAAGTGTTACTGATTTCAACATGATATTTACATATGTTCATTGCAGACATGTTGTAAAGTTCTTCAAGTCAAGAGGTTTTTTTCTTCTTCTTCTTCTGAATTTCTGTTGACTGCAGTAATTCGGAACAACTGCACCACTGGAAAGAAAGATTGGGTGTGGATGGAGAACCACTAAATGGTGGAAATGTGACAAGTCAAAGTGCAAAACAACCAGAACACTATATGATCAATTGCTGATGAGGTGGTTCCTCAGACCACTGCTGTTTTATAAGCATAACCCTGGGCTCAGTCTGTAATTTTAAAGTAAAGCCATGGGTAAATTAGGAAAGCTTCACAGTGGGTATTCAAGGAACTGCAAGGCAAAAGATTTCTATATATATTTAAACCATAATCATCTATCATGGAAGACAGCTGTAGTTGAGTTTGTGAAATGTTCCCATAGACTGTTAAAGTTGATTGTAGACATGCGGTGGACTGCTGCTGCAAGGAGAGAAACGGGAAGCTTCTGAGTCTTGGATCTGAGATCTTTCTCATACATCTACAGCATTTTTATAACTGATGAATCTATTTTCAAAAATCCTTGCAGCATCACAATGAGGGGCTGGTGCTTATCTTTTAGAGGCGGTCTACAGGCAAAAGTTGAGGTACATGTTTGTCCATAATAGGTTAAACAACGATATACTGAAACCTAAGGAAAACTTAGGGTGTTCAGTTAACTAGCTAATTAATTGATTTGCATGTTTTCAAACTGTAGGAAGAAGTTGGAGTACCCAGAGAAGACCTATTCATGCACTGGAACATGAAAACTCCACACAGGAAGGTGGTGAATGCTCAAATAAAAGCACGGTAAAAACAGCACCACCAGCCCCACATTTTGATATTCTAAATAAATGTATCTAAATTTGGATTTGACCAAATACCAATCACCGTAATTTAAGTGTTTTAATTGCTTTCATTAAGGCAGAATCAATTGAAAGCCTGTTAAATATACAGGACCCTGCAAAAGTGTTTATAGAATATTTTTAAATTGTAATAAACAATTTATATATATATATATATATATATATATATATATATATATATATATATATATATATATATATATATATATATATATATATTTATTATGTTGGGTTTTTTTGATAGACAAGCACAAATTAGTGCATAATTGTGCAGTGGAAGGAAATGGATGCATAGTTTTCTTATAGAGATGTTTGCCCATTGAAGTTCAGTTAGGTTTGATGGAGAGCGCCTGTAGCAGATTGTCAAATGAATTTTGGTCTGAACTTTGGCTGGGCCATTCTGAGATAACTATAGTCTTTGATCTAAACGATTCCATTGCATCTGTCTGTATGTTTAGGGTCACTGTCCTGCTGGAAGGTGAAGCTCCAACCCAGTCTCAATTCTTTTCCAGCCATTAACAGGTTTTTTCCCCAGGACTGTTCTGAATCCTGCTCCACCTAACCATCCTCCCAGCAACTCTGACCAAGTTCCTGACCCTATGAATAAATAATCCCCACAGCATGATGCTGCTGCCTCCATTTTAAGTTAAGGGGGGGTGGAGGGGTATCATAAAATCAACTTTTTTGAGCTTTAAATCATATTACAATTTCATTTCCTCATCAAAAACATACCCGGAGTTCCTACTGGAACTGTGCGTCTGATGAGTTCATCATACGAGCTACTTCTCAGTCCAATGCTCGTAAGAATGTTGTAAACGACATAATGGAGGAGCACTGTTGTGATGATGTGCTGAAGGTGGATTGTCAGAAAGAGCAGGAGCTTCTTTCACACAATTTCTAGGTGTCAAATTGTGAAGTCAAATTTATTTCAAGACATATTGTACAAGAATTTTTATAACAACTGAAGGTAACAGTTACTTGACTGTGCTATAAAATGGCACAATGTGCCTGGAAAATACATAATACCATCTCTTTAAATGAGTAAAATGTGCTGAATAAGAAGCACATTTGATGTTTTGTTTTTTTTCTACTGCACAATCATGCACTACTTACTCTTACTTCTTTTGGGTAAATTCAAAAAAATCAATTTAAGTTTGTGGATGTTATCTGATAAAATGTGACAAAGTGACAAAGCAGGATTAGTTTTGCAATGCACTGTGACTTTAGGGAAAATACATATAAAACAATATAAAACAATAGTTTTATATGTTTAAATATATAAAACAATTGCTAAACAGCAAAAACTTGTCAATGTCCCTTTAAATTCTGAGAATCAGTTTGGTAAATGCATCTGGAAGGTCATATCCTCCTCTGTCTTAGTACTAGTATCCATTAGCAGAGTATTGGTGGTACCATGTGACCCTCTCCACTGCTACCCTCGTTGCACTGGGGTCAGCGGTCACACTGGGTCACCTCGCCTTATAAACACTCGAAATACCACCACGGCACCAAGGCTGCTTGACTGTCTGTGGCAGAGACCGAGACCCCCACCCCCACAATAACACAAACATTATAAGCGATAAAGCACTGGTATGCTTATAAGTGGGTTTGTGTCAAAGGGAAAGTGAGCATGATGATGCCAGTGAGATGTTCTGTGGTTATACAAAAGTAGATGTGTTTTTGTTCCACTGCCTGAATTTACAACTTTTATTTTTCTTCATAGTAAGCTGCTTGACAAACTGCTACCCAAACTCACAGCTGAACTTTGGTAAATTGGTTAAAACAATCAATCACAATGTGAGCTGCTGAGATGCTGGATTTAACCAAGAACAAAAAGCTGCAGAAGTAATCAGATTGTTTAAACTCAATCAGTGAAATTCAGTCATTTACTAATGTGTTTATTGAATGTAAAAGGTCAACTACTGTAACATGGTTGAGCTAAAGCACGCTACTGTTAGCTGCTCAGCTCCAGCACAAAATATCCAGACAGGTTCGAGGAAAAGTGTCCAATTAGGAATGATGGAAATATTAGATTCAGATGGTTATTATAAAATCAGAAAAAAAGAATGAGACAGCCTTTAAAGAGCAGATATTTTTTAAAGAAAAGGCACAAATCTAATTTGAAATAAGGGATTTCCGCAAAACACTGAAATTTTATGCAAAAACTTTAATCGGCAAAATTTGAATAAATGTTTCCATTTACGGTTTACATTATGTAGCTTATCCTATAATCGGTTTTAACGTTGTTTACTACTCAAAAATAAATTGTTTCATAATGCCATGTGGGAAAAAGTTATTATAAAAACATTAAAACATAAAATCGATGGACATCTGAGTTATTCAACAATACTTTATCAACATAATTTCCTAAAAGTTAAAATAAAGTCGGGGAGCTCTGCCACTTGGAGGCGACAGTGTTCACTGCTTCACCTCATTGTGTTTCTTAATTTTTCTTCATCTTCATTTCCCCCTTTATGTTACCCACATCCATCAATCTCTCTAATCTCCATCCACTTTATTCTGGTTTCTTTTTATCAGTTTCTGGTTATAATTTCCAACCAAAACTGGGCAAAAATTAAATAAAATTGGAAAACAGACTACGTCTTATTCAAAACACACCCTTCCTACTCATATGTGCTTCAAACAAACCCACTGCACAAAAGAAAAAAAGATCTTCCAAAGCTTTCATCTTGCAAGCATCCTTTTCCTTTTCATGTTTTCGCTCTGTCCTGGTAAAGGGATGGGGAGATAAGGCCGTGTCAGCTCATCACCATCAGCCCTTAAATTAAAACCCCATTTATGTCCGTGGACCGTAACGCCTCCCAACCTCTCAAACCTTAACGGCCTTTTCTAAATGTGACCTTTCACCTTGTCTCCAAAACATAAAAGGTGACAAACATCCAAAGCAGGAGTCTGAGCAGACAAATTTAGCTGTGCTTCTAATTTGTTTTTCAACAAGTAAGATCATTCATTTAACCTGAGATGGATTTGATAATAGCACCACGGGTTGGCTTTTAAAAAAAAGATAAAGTGGGACATAATACACGAAGAAAGACCTAGCAATTTTACAGTGCTGTGAAAAGTATTTGTGACCTAACATTTCTTTTTTTCACTGTTAAATATTTCAGATCAAATAACTGATAATATTAATCACAGATAATCTGAAAAAAATTCAAAATGCATAGTTTAAATGAGGATTTCACTTATTAAAGGGACTTAAGTCCCCAAGCCAACCTGAAAAGATAATTACCCACACTCTCAAATCCAAAATCACACAAGAAATCACTTAAACAGTACCTCTCTGTCAGCATGAGGTAGGCTAAAAGATCACATCATCCGCTGACATAAATATAGTTAAAAACAGATGCGAAACAAAACCACTGATATCTATTAGTCCTAAATGGTTAAAAAGCCACTTCTAAGGTTTAGGGACCCCCTGAACTCCAATGAGACCAAGAGCCCGTCAACGCCTCATTCTGCTAAATCATATTTAAAGATTATAATTTTCACTGGCAGAGAGAGAAGAGAGATCTTCCATTAACTTGCTTAAAGTAGTAATATGAGGGTAAAAAATACAAATATTGGTTGTTCAGCATGAATCAACAATGAAATAGCATGAGAAGTTCTAACTTTAGATTTCCATGTTGTTTCTGCCTCATAAGCTGCAGTATATTCAGAAGAAAATTTTGAATACATATACTGTATAACAAGGCAAATATCACTTCAAATCACGCTGCATTTACTGTTCTGCAAAAGTTAGAAAACGTGGTTCTTCAGAGACAATAATGGTTCTGAATTTCATTGTTTTTCACTGTGTTATCTCAGAAAAATCTAATTAACTTTTGATAACATACACATGAGGTCAGATTAAAATGATGTCACAGGTTTTTCTTCCACACAACTTGAAAAGAGCATGACTTTTTGTGTCTTCATCAAGTCATTGGTGCATTGTGCAAAAGTTTAAATACAATGATTTTGTATTTTGCAATTGGGAATAATTTTTATTACAGTATTTAACTTTTAGGACTACAAAACTAAATATGAAAAACAAAGCATCTTAAATTTCTTTGGGGATTTTTTGTTGTTGTTGCAAAATTTAATAAAGGTTTGTTTTTTGAAAGAGGAGTTAGCTGCAAACCAGGTGGAGAATCCCCACCAAAAACATGTGACCTCCACTGTCAGAAACACCCCAGTTCTACCAATGGATTTATCATTATTTGAAGGTAGCAAAGTGCACCTTATCCCCTGACAAATATAGGTGTTATTAAAATGTATGCGCATCTTCTATTTCTTTGGACATGTGCAATCCAAAACTAAAAACAAAAAGGCATGAAATATTCCTTCTGAGAAAATGATGATGAATTGAGTTATGTTGCTGCTGATGAATTTCCGTTGATTGACTTTTAGAATCATTTTATTGACCCACAGGGAGTCAGCCTTGTTTCTCACCCCACACTAAAGAATTGAGTTCCTACAGTTCCTTCATCACATATTTCATTAAAGCAGATAAAATAGCTATAAGCACTCATGACAGTGACAGAGGCGTTTTCACATAAGTTGTTATATTATGAGCAGAAGACAAAAGGTTAGATTGTATCTTAATTCTGTAGCAAAAGCTGAACATGACATTTATTCAGATTTATTAGCAGCGTGAAACAGAGTAAAAGAAGGCAACAGATAAAGGAGTAGCTGTTTTCTTATCAGCTGCCTACCAGGTAAACTTCCCTCCTCCTGTATTGATCATCTACTCTTTAGGTTGAAGCAGAAAACAACCTTTGACCTTCCTCACAGATCGATCCCTGCTACTGGGTGTAAAAACTTCTGCACAGAACTCAACATTCTGCTGGAATGTTAGTTTATCAATTAACAGCCTGTGGGGGCTTTGACCTCTTTGGTGTCGGCTCTTGTTATCTCCGAGGATGAAATAATGCAGAGTTGTCCTGCTATTAAATGAATATGCTCACCACAGGATGAGCTGGGGAAAAGTTTGTTTGATTCAGCGTCACTCACAAGTGAAAAACAACTTGACGGATCAAAGCTCCCTGCTTTTCACATTTCATTATATTGTGTTTCCCATCAACATTCGTCTATTAAATAATCCAGTATTTACACTGAGGTTTCATTTGAGATTTCTTTTCTCTTTCTCACAAAACAGCCTCTAATCAGCATCTACAGCACAAATATACAGAGTCTCATATTCCAGCTCTGATTTGGGTCATATGGATATTTATTTTAGTCAGTTTCATGAATGTTGCCATGTGAAGAAATGGGCCACAGAGTGATTTAAAAAACCTGCTTGAACAAATCTAGAATGGATTGTTTTGCAAGAGCAAAACAGTATTCAGTAACAATTTTTAATTTGATATTTACTTTAACCTGCGAAATATGTTGGTGAAAGGTATATATTACTTACACTATACACTAGAGGTATTAGTTAAAGAATGACAAAATGTCAGTACATGATATGGTGAAGGTTGTTTTAAAGTTGAAAAATATGTTTTAACTTTATATAACCTGGAAACATTCTCTGGGATTTACCATTTCATTTCAAGGATGTCCTGACAGCAAAACAACACACATACAACCATTTAACACATTATAAAAAGAACAAAGGTAATTTCAATTATAATAATGAGTCAAATGACACACAAATAAAATAATCAACCAAAGACAGTGGCATTAAAGGACTCAAACAGGGGAAAAATGTGCTAAACTGCTCCCAGAGAAAGTTTTAGAAACATTTGTGTTTCTAATTATAGTTGTTGTCAGAGCAGCTTGTTTGCTCAGCTGTCAATGCTTTCATCAGGAATGCATTTAACCAAGTGTCCAGAATATCTTCATTTACTTCATAACAAAACTTCTGTGAGGGAAAAGGCACACATTTTTAAGAATTTATCATAATTATATTTAATAACCAATATCTTATCTGTGGTACAGTTTTCATTTTCTTAGCAGGCCCGGCACTATGCAGGAATCAGTGGAGTCTATGTGTTTCTCATATCCTCAAATGTCTTTTGCTTGTAAAGAGTTTCTAGTTTTTCCACCTTTCTTTTTCTGCCCTGAACAGAAACAAAATTTAAGTTGCAGTAACAACAAAAGATTTTAGTCTTATTTTTCTTTTAATTTGTAAAAGAAACTTTAGACAAGCACTTTTAACTTGATTTTATGTCATATCCCATCTATCCATTGTCTATACCTACTTTTCCTTGCAGGGTTGTGAGGGGTTGCTGCCTATCTCCAGCGGTCATTGGACGAGAGGCGTGATAAAGCAGGGGTCCTCAAATCCAGGCCTCTAGGGCCGGTGTCCTGCAACTTTTAGATGGTTCAACACACCTCAATCAAATGGCTAAATTACCTCCTCAGTATGCAGTCAGGTTCTCCAGAGTCCTGCTAATGATCTGATTATTTGACTCAGGTGTGTCGAAGCAGAGACACATCTAAAACCTGCAGCACAACTTGCAGGATTTAGAGCAATAAAACTTAACCTAACAGTCATGTTTTTGGACTGTGGGAGGAAGCTGGAGTACCCAGAGAAAACCCACCCATGCATGGGGAGAATATGCAAATGCCATGCAGAGGAACCCCTGTCTGGGATTTGAACCCAGGAACTTCTTGCTGCAAGGTAAGGGTGCTACCAACTATACCGCAGTGAAGCCCTATTTCATAACCCGCAAGCGGCAAATAAATAAATAAAATTAAAATAAGTTAGGATAAAATAAAACAATCTCAATCAGACTTTTCCATAAATATTTTGAAGCATATAACCCGAGTTACATAGTGTTACCAGAAGGAGGCAGTATAGTTGATATTGTTCGTAAATATGTAGAAGTTGTCCCGATGGGCTGTACGGTGGCACAGTTTAGTTCCGTCTCCTCACAGAAAGCTCTCTCCTACAATCCCAAAATGTTCATGTGTGTTTTATTGAAGAGCCTAAATTGTCCGTAGGTGTGTGTTTCCAAACAGGTATGAGTGTGTGACTGTGTGTGTTTGCAGGGTTATCTGTTCTGTCTGTTTCCGTGTGGTCCTGTGATGGACTGGTGACTTGCCCAGGGTGAATCCCACCTTTCACCTGTTGACTCCTGGACTTAAACACCGGCCCACCCATCTGTCAAGCCACCCTGCAGGAATTAAATAGGCGCAGCAAACAGAGGGATGTCCCAATGAAAAAGGAGCTATGAGCAGGAAAAACAGGAACAAATGTGTTGCATCTGAAAGTAGGAAATTGACTTTGCCCCATGTTAGCTAGGACTGAAAACAACTGGTCGGTCAAATCATAACGGGTATCTGCAAAGTCGATCTTCCACCTCCTGTTGTGTGCATCATTGCTTCTCCAAAGCAGACAAAGAATGCCTTTAAATGTAAACTCTTTCAGCTTTATAGATATTTTATTTCTTGTTTTATTTACATTTTTTTTACACATATACTAAATATCAAACAATTGCCACACAGGTATAAATACTCACAACAGCATTTGTCCCATACTAAGCTCACTGTATCTGCTCCTTAGCCTGACAAGGACGTATAAATCCAGCTTTGGAGAAAAGAGTTCTGCAAACTTTAACACTGATACTCATCCACTATTTTGAACTTTATTTGTAACTGCTAAAACTTTCACCATTAATAACATTTCCTGACCTAAAAACTAGATCTAACTATGTTTCTGACTCAGTGGCGACATACAAACAGGCGCCCGTTTAGGTCCTAGATGTTCTGGGAGAACTGCATCTACATGATGGGATTAGAAGGGGGGGCGACCTGGGGGTGAAGGAGGAGAGGAAGAACCGATGAGAGAGTGGAAAAAGACATGCAGATGGACAGACAGATAAGACGAGGATGATGAAGAGTATGACGGAGATGGACCGACTCCTTCCAAGATAACAGATCGCCATGGCGACCTGTCTGTCAATCAGTCTGTCAGCCACATCCACTCTCTGCTTTGCCTCAACCTGGACACACACAATGGACCCTCTGTGTGTCCATACATGTGTGTGTCCATACTATGGACTCAGAGAGCATACCCCCCTCCCACCCCCACTTCTCTGACCCATGTATAAATGACACTGGAGACCCAGTGGCTGGTTACCCCCCAAAGGGACTTCATGGTGACATAGGACCTTTTTTGGAAGTGCAGAAATGAGTGTGTCAGTCATGCAACACTGTGAATTTCACTTTTTTTTCCACACAGCTTGGAAAACTGAACTTAATGTGCCGTCAGGTTGAAATTATTCAGCGAAATTTGGAACAAGAATGATCCTAACATTCAGAATAGCAAATGGAAAGTGAAGATGAGGGATGGCAAACAGTAGCAAGTCACTCATACTATAAAGGAAACCAAAATAAAAACAAAACCATCTTAGCCATAAAAGCAGAACAGACCTGAAGATCTCCTGTTGTATTTGTCTGACAGTCAGGGAGGCTAAACCAGAAGAATCCCAAAATATAGCCAACAAAAACAGAGGAAATTTAAGAAACCCTGAGCATGGATGTGTGGAAGATTATGAAGGAATGTATATATGTGTGTGTGTGTGTGTGTGTGTGTGTGTGTGTGTGTGTGTGTGTGTGTGTGTGTGTGTGTGGAGGAAAAGGGGGGGAGGGGTTGTATGTAAGTGTGTGGAGTGGAGGGGTTAAAGTAGAGATGAAAGGGCAGCCATTGCCTGCTGATGACTGATAGCATTCGGCAGGACTTTGCTGATGTCTGCCTGATAACACAGAGGACAGAAGAACGTCCCCGCAAACAACCAGGAGCCAAACAGTAGCCGAGGTTTATGACACATGTGCAATATCTGAGGTTGGAGTTAAAAAAAAAAAAAAAAAAAAAAAAAAAAAAGGGGGGGGGGTTATTTGGTTTATTACTCTGGGAGCTTTCTAAAAGTATAAACAGACTGGGCCTTGCAAAAGTACAGAGCGCAGAATTATCAAGTGGAGTATTCATGGTTGTTTAAATTAAAAAAATTAAATTAAAAATCTAAAAAGTGTGATGTGTATTTGTATTCCCCCAAATTAACTCTCCTGCTTTTAAATAAAATCCAGTAGAACCAGCTGCCTTAACAAGTTACTCAATGATTAAATATAGAGCCTACCTTTAAGTAAATTAATTATAGCATAAATGCAGCTGTTCTTTGAAGGCCTCAGTGGTTTACTAGAGAACATCAGTGTTCAAACACCATCATGAAGACCAAGGAACACAGCAGGGATAAAGCTGAGGAGAAGTTTAAAGCAGGGTTAGGTGATAAAACAAATCAACAACAGCAGCAAACCAACCAGGACGTGGCCGTCCATTTAAAATAACAGGTCAGGCAAGAAGGGTGTTGATCAGAGAAACAGCCAAGAAGCCAATGGCAACTGGAAAAGCTGCAAAAATCCACAAATCAAGTGGGAGAATCTGTTAACAGGACAAATATTAATCGTGACCTTTATGGAAATGTGCAAAAAAGAAATCCACTGTTGAATTAAACCATAATAAGAAAAGCCATGTATGGGACCCTGCAGACATGAGGAAGAAGGCGTTCTGGTCTGATGACATCAAATTTTAACTTTCAGGCCTTGATACAAAACAATATGTGTGGCAGAAAATTAAAACTGCATAACCCAGCAATGTGGTGGTGGTAGCATCATGCTGCGGGAATGCTTTTCTTCAGTGGGGACAGTGAAGATGGTGAAAGTTAATGAGAAGATGAATGGAGCTTAACACATGGAAGAAAACCTGTTTGAGGCTGCAGATTGCCTGAGTCTGTCACAGAGGTTCACCTTCCAACAGGGATCATATCCATCTGGCAGAAAGGTCCAGTCAAAGTCCAGACCTAATTCAACTGAATGACTCAGTGGCAGGACTTAAAAATGATATTCACATAAGCTCTCTGTCCAATCTGACTGAGTCCCAGCAATTTTGCAAAGAAGAACAGACAAATGTTTCAGTCTGCAGAAACGTACCCCAAAGTATGTAATTGCAGGGAAAGGTGATTTTCCAAAGTATTAACTGTGCTAAACTGAAGAGACGTGCATGCATGGTCTCTGCAAAATACCAGCTATATGCTGTAGTTTGTGGGTGAAATGGGACATAATGTAAAAAAAAAAAA
This sequence comes from Anableps anableps, assembly GCA_014839685.1. Classification (NCBI taxonomy): domain Eukaryota; kingdom Metazoa; phylum Chordata; class Actinopteri; order Cyprinodontiformes; family Anablepidae; genus Anableps; species Anableps anableps. The sequence continues at coordinate 4,649,726 of CM026072.1, forward strand.
AAAAAAAAAAAAAAAAGTTCAAGGGTTGTAAAACATTTGCATGGCACATTATAGATAACCAGGATTTGTCTACGGGTAGCCTTTCTGAAGTCAGAACTCCAAGATCCATGTGTTCCAGTCCATAATTCAGGATTATTTATTGATGCTGTGACTTCAAATATTAATATCAATACAACAGAGGTTTCAGGTGTTCCAATGTGACTGTCACAACTGTAAGGGGAAAAAATTCTAATGCAACCTTCAAATGCAACAGTCAAGATGTCAGTACATGTAGGACTGAACAGAACTGTTTTAAATCGCAGTACTTAACACAATCTGTGCAGAACTCAAGTTTCTCACACGTTTTCTGGACAATCTGTTGGTTTGGCCGGTGTGTGACTCCGTCAGCTGAATGTACTTAGGTGATAACTAAACATGCAGATTCTTAGAGTAAACAGCAACTTTCTCCTCCTGATTTGTATGGAAGCTGTCAAACAAAGCTGTGGTAACAATTCCTCTGTCAGCTGAGAAAAATGCAGCTCAAACTGTTAATTTAGTGGTTCCCAAAGTTTGGGTCTGGACCCAGCTGTTGTTTGTAAGACAAAGTGGAGGAGCTAGACATGATGTGAGAAATTATCACAAATTTAAAATTTGTTGCCTAAAGCATTTTTTCTTAAAGATGGTTGAGATTGTTTGTCATGTAATTATGTCTCTGTTGAATTTGTTTATTAGCATATTAGCCAATATCTGCACATTTTGACCAGAAACAGCAGTTGATGCATATTTCTGCTGCCATGTGTCAGAAGAAAGCTGTTGATCTAAGTCAATGGAGATTCCTTTTTCAAGTTGCGGGGTTAATAACCAAATCTTTTTGACACAAACTATTTGTACACTTAATGTCTCTGACATCATCCATAAGCTAGTAACCACTTCTAACGATTTCCAAGTCTCCACAATACTACAGGAAAAGACAGAAAAGACAACTTTAACTTGTCTAAATTATGTAGGAATTTTCAATTCTTGTCTAAATAATGTGTAAATCGGTGAAAAGTAAAAGATGAAAAGATGTCAACTGGTGCCTAAATCTGTTGAAAAGTTAAACAAGCTAACCAAGGCTGACTGTCAGTGTCTTTGTTTGAGCTGCATTCAGACAGGAGTTATGAGCTAAACAAAGTCAAATGTTCACATAAACTCACCACTCACTTAATTAGATACACCTGTTCAACTGCCAAACCACATGGCAACAACACAATGCATGTAGGCCTCTATCTGTGGAAAAGACAACCTGCTGAAGTTCAAATCGAACATCAGAATAGGCAAAAACTGGGGATTTGGTTATTTGTGCCAGATGGATTGCTCTGAATATTTCAGAAATCACTGGGATTTTCATGCATCACCATCTCTCTGGGTAAAAGAGAAAAATATCCGGTGCGCTGCAGTTCAGTAAATGAAAATGCCTCATTAAGGTCGGAACTAACAACAGCAAAAGTAGCTGAACCCCCCCCATTACTCATTTCAACCGAGGCATGTGGAACACCATCTCAATGTGTGAGATGTTTAACCTAGAAGCAGATGGGCTACAGCAGCAGAAAACCAAACCAGGTGTATTTTCTTGGCATCCTTTGGGTCCTTCAATTGCAGATCTCAATGCAATTGATTTAATTTGCAGATCTTTTGGAACCTGTGGGTTGGTGAGAGGAGTCTTCATAAATCTGGCTTGCTCTAGAACTACAGTGGACACCCTCCTCCCTCCCCCCATATTTGCGAAGGTGAGTAACCACAGTCACCCAGGAATAATTAAAATTTGCAACATTTGATAAAGACAAGTTCAAACACCAAAATGTCTTAATATGCATTATTATGCACAGCAGAAACCATTTTACCACTACTGAAGAAGCTAACATCCATGGTCTTCCTTATTTCCACTCTTGGAGGTATAGCTAATCAGCGGCGAGGAAAATGAACAGTGCTCATTGATCAGCTGCTTTGCAAACATCAGCCAGTAGTGTAGTAATGCATTGTTTCCACTGAGTGGCATGGATCAGTGGCTTGGAATGCTATTTTATGGTCAGGCACACTATTTTATTTTCTGGAGTGTTTCCAAAGCCAGTTGCACTCTCACTGGGCAAATGCCTAATATGGCGTCATATGAGTCTGATGACAAATGTGACACACTTGTATGTCTTGTGTTTGTCGCAAGCAGTGATGTTTTTCTCCACAATCAATAGACGCTGTTGTGTGAGGCCAGTAGCTCCCCCCTGATTGTACCGTACTATTGTCCTGTGGACCTATAACTGAAGGCGGCCCAGGAATGATGCAGTACGGGTCGGTTGTATGAGCCACTTTTACCATGTAAACAGACAAAATAGCGTATTGAACTGTGCCATACCGCTCAGTGGAAATGAGAAGAAATTAGCATTGTGCCTAGGTGTTTCAGCTTCTCCAGCTGCTTTTTTTGGTTTTCTTTATCTATATTTTAGATGTGCTCTATATAAATCTGTGGATGGGTGGATTTTTTTGCTCATAATTTGGAGCTACGCTCCACAGAAAAATCTAAGAACAGTTGGATCCACGAATGCTGAAACGCAAATGGGCAGCGGTCTACTGTAATGCTGTGTTTGACTTGCCTTGAAAGTCAGAGGCGGGCTCTGGAAATGGATCTGAGATGCATTAAACACACCCCTCAGCATCACACCTTCTTGCTTCCTGCTTGATAAACTCAGGCCATGTGACAGCATTTAAAAGCCAAAGCTTTTCATTCAGCCAAAATTAAAGCGGTGACCAGAAAAGCCTTACTGGTCCATTCTCATCCTCTGAAACAAAGACCTCTACAGCGGTAATGGGGGATGAGGGGTCAAAGAGCACATGCTCCGGGAAAGAGTTGTCTCCCAACATTCTGTAGGCCTGTTTTAACAACCGGACCGAGGCAGGACAAGGGGCATGTCTGGAAAAAGAAACAATACCCACTTTGTGCTTCACTGCAAGTTTTACATCATGCTCCACAAAACATCTAAAGGAAAAGCTAATGACATTTGGTTTTTTTGAACTGCAAACTGCTTACTGATATAATTTGATGTTAGAGTTTACCATCCAATCAAATCATTCAAACTACTGATCTGTCATGAAACACCAGCTGAAACTGTCCTGCTCCTGTTGCAGTCTTCTGATAAAATGATCACCTTTGCAAATACTGCTACCAGTGCAAAAGGAGTTCATGTCATTCACTCAGTCAGAACGGAAATAACAAGTTATACATTAAAGAGACCAGAACAAACAGAGAAGGTGGATAGCTTAACGTGAGCAGAGCGGAGAAGAAAACGGCTCCCTACCAGGCAGACGCAGGTGATGCAAGGGTTGTCGGTGATGTTGGGGATGTGCAGGACCTCTCCTTCATTGTCACAGCTGGCTTCAGTGCCTGTGAAGGAAACGAAAGTGAGGAGCATTCCTAATCCTGTGAGAAGAAAAATGTCTTTGGTCATCTGATTGTCCGTAGTCTAAGTGCAATTAATCAATTGTTTTGTAATTTCCATATTTTTGTATTTTCTATATTTGCTCTTATTCAGATAAAATCATATCTATAATACCAAAATCATGTATTAAGTATGTTATGTATAAATTTGTTTAACTTTCCCCCCTTGTATTCATTTGTCTGCCCAGGTAAAAAGAGTGACACTCGAACCCAAGTCTTAAAAGCACAAGTCAGCCACTTTGTTACGAGTGTGAATGTAACCTGAACCAACGAGGGGAAACGACTCCAAACACATGGGTTTATGGGTTGAAGCATGCAGATGTCAACATCTCAGAGCGCAGCGGTTCCTGCAGGAAGAAATTTGCTCCAGACTGACTGCTCTGATGTTTACTCATGCGTCTGATCTGTTTTATACAGAGAACCCCTCCCTCCCTCCCCCGCCCCCCCATGGTGACAGAGATGGGAAAAATATTATTGGATGGAAACAAGCTGATGCATTGCCACAGATGTGGAAGAGATATAAAGATGTGGTTGCAACTTTGTTCTTGTTAAGCCAAGGTTTCCAGGGAAAGATTGCACTGCATCTGAACTGAATGATGGGAGTCCAATATGCTGCAGGGATTACTAAAAGAAGTCATCTTTGATGTTCCTCTGAACAGATCTGGTTGACTACTGAATCACAACTTGCAGATAATTAAATGTCATCCACTTCATCAAACTGCAACTGGATGGAGGTGAGGTTTAAAGTTGGGGGTCTCCATCCAATAAACTCATACACTGCATCGTCTTTCTTCACTTCTGAAGATGTGTAAATCCAACTGAAGTCATGCTGCCTCTCAGGTCGCTGCTAAGTGGCTTCTAAAACTTGCTGAGCAGTTCAGTATACTGTGTGCCGCAACTAGAAAATGCAAGATGTCTGAGCTCACAATTAGATCCAATTAGTTTAAAATCATCATTTTCTTGTTTGGTGTGACATAACTTACAACAAAGCACATTTATTGACACACTTGATGAAAAATGTGTTGAAGAAGATCTTGGCTTCAAATCCCGGACTGTTGGAGTTTTCATGTTCTGCATGTGTGGGTTCTCTCCGGGTACTCCAGCTTCCTCCCACAGTCCAAAACTATACTGTTAGAGTCATAGGTCTCTCTAAATTGCCCTTTGGGGTGTGTGTGTGTGTGTGTGTGTGTGTGTGTGTGTGTGTGTGTGTGTGTGTGTGTGTGTGTCTGGGTTGCCCTGTTATGGATAGGCAACCTGTACAGAATGTACCCCGCCTTTTGCCCGACAATTGCTGGACATAAGCACCAATCCACACACACACACCCTCCACAACCCTGCATGGGCAAGCGGGTATAGACAATAATCAGATATATATATATATATATTTTTTTTTAAATTGCCGTACTAGTGATACTCCTATTAATTCCCATAAAATGAATGTACCTGAAGCATTTTTAAATGTAACTTTCTTTAGTTAACCAGAGTGTCTAGTGACCTTTAATTATTAACACTTGGCTTCTCTTTTTGACTTCCTGGAGTATAAATATGAAATACACAGTGGCCCTTTTCCTTATCGGCTTATCAAAATTGTGAAAACTATACCAGAACATTCTAGTAGACAGATGTGTGCGCACCTATGATTTTAACAGAGATAAAGAAAAAAGCTGAAAATAGTGGCATCTTGGAGGCACCAAATCTCCATAAGGACTAATCGAAGCCCAGGTACATGCCAACCAGTTGTTTGGAAGGTATGCCAGAAAAAACAAACGTGTTTTGTTTTCAAAATGCTCCTTAGAGATTAACTGGAACTGAATACTTTGGTCAGATGCTGTTAAACAAAGAATGAATAAGTGGAAAGTACCTCATGTCCAATGTTATGGGTGGTGGAGGGTCTGTGATGCTGTGGGCCTCTTTTTTCCCCCCTAGGCACCTTGTTCGAGTGCGTGGCATCATTTTATTTTAACAGGACATCTGGAGGTCTTTACAAAAAAAAAGGTAATCATTGGGTCTTTCGGTAGGAAATTAATCCAAAACATGTGGCCAAATCAACACAGAAATGGTTCACTAGATACAAAATTTCTTATCTTCTATGGTCACCTCAGTCGCCAAACCTAAATCCAAACCTGTGTGGTGAGCTGAAGAGAAAAGAACATCAGAGTGGACCCCAGACACTGAAAGGATCTAGAACAGGGATGTCCAACTCCAGTCCTCCAGAGCTAACATCCTGCAGCTTTTAGATGCATCTCCGCTCCAACACACCTGACTCAAATTAATAACTCATTACCAGGCCTCTGCAGAGCTGAATGACTGATGAGGAAATTCAGCCATGTGAATAAAGTTTGTTGGAGCAGGAATAAATCCAAAAGTTGTAGGACAGTAGCTCTCGAAAATGGGAGTTGGACACCCACGATCAGATTGTCCAGACGTAAGCAGTCAAAACACTGTGAAATGTTAAAGGAGAACACTAAGTGCTCTCCAAATGGGAAAAGGGAGGGCTGTACAAAGTTTAAACAGCAGGGGTGCTAATGAGTGTGGCACCACTGATTCTGGTAAAAACAAGCATTTCCTTAACTTAGAGTTTTTTTCCCTACTAAATAAATTTACTCAAATTAAAGGTTGATTTTTCCCACTTTTTTCTACTGCAGTATTTATTATAAAGATTTTTATGCACTTTTACCAAGGGGGCCAATGAGTGTGAAGGTTGTAAATAGTGTTTAACTTGTTTAGTGGCAGTTCTGACTAATATTTCCTCTCTGGGGAATGTACGTAGAATAAAACCCAATAACTCCCTTTGTGGCTCATGTAAGCAATTGATTCTGAATTCTGAATCATGCAGTGAATGCAATCAAACTGTTGCACCAACTTAATCATCTCGTACGATTGCAATGTTTTGCAATCCTCTCCAGGGAGTCGTGCTGGTACATAGACACAGTAAAGATTAAAACATTTTGAGCGACATCAGGGTCAATTCTCTCTATCTTTGTGCTGTAACCTCTGACCTGATGTCTCTTCAGTTTGAGGAAATGATGATAGATCAGGAGTTAACCATTCCCTGAACCCATATCCCAAACTAAAGCAATGTGTACTTAGTTGGAGTTGGGCCAATATTCAGCATTTAAAGGGGAGATTTTCAGCTCATTCATGGACCGACAATAAACAAAACTGATGCTGATCAGACGATGCGGTGTGTTTCTGAAAAGAAATGTGCTCATGTTATCAATGTCGATTAAAAATGGGACCTTAAACAACAGCTTTAAAAGTGTTTTCTGTCATCCGTAGTGTCAGGATTCCTGTTGTAATGAGTTGTGCTGTCTGACTTCAGCAGTAAAAACCAGCTTGTGAATTCAGGCAGAGCAGACAAACCCTGCCGACTCCACCACCACTGTAAAATTTACAACCTTCGAGCGTAATTAAAATTGCAGGGCTGTAAGTGTTTGGGGGGTGGGGGGGGACTGGGGATCCATCTGGGACCCAAAAACTTTTCGTGCCTTGTTTTTTTAGCTGTTGTGTTTGTCTTTTACTCACAGATTTCTTTAAATGTTACCCTGATTTTACCTCAAACCTATACACTCATCAAGCTGAGCAAATTATTTACATTCTCTGACCTTTATTTAACCAGGACATCAATAAAGATTAAAATCTCCTTCTTACATTAAACTGAAACCACCTCCAGCAGAACACAAAAAAGAATCAAACGGAACAGAGAGAAACTAGTGGGATAATGCTAATTACTTAAAACTACAACTTTCCTTCGCTGATCTCTCTAACAGGAGATGTTATCTTACTTCAGTGGCTCCTTCTTTCTACATCCCGTCAAGTAACTTGAACTTATTAAAGTGAGGAATCGGAAAATGAATCAACTGAGTCAGCTAAATGAACTTCAGGTGTAAGAATTTAACCATCCAGTCATACAGGCCTTCAAGAAAACCTCATACATCACATATTTTTGAAGGAGAAAAATTCAGACTCTTGTAAGGAAGTAATAATAGGAACAAGAGGCCATCGTCTCAATTTAAACATAGATATGCACTGCTGTTCCAACAAATTTCAACAAAAACTGCTTTGTGACAAAACTAAATTGCTGTTTTTAAGAAATATAAATAAAGGATTCAAATTTGTAGAGTTCTATGTAGAATCTCTAATTAAATGCATTTTAATATTGCATTGCACAAGTCAAACATTGAATTTTCCAGTTAATCTGGGGGTTAAGGATGCAGAAAGGAGATATGAATTAGCTTTCATATAATCATGTACCATAAATAGTTCAAAGTCTTTTAATGATGAATGCATAAATATTCTTTTTAACTTTATTTAAGGCTCAAGGGTGAACGTCACCTATTTAGTTATGCAAAAAGTTAGATTTAAATTCATTCAGGTGCTTTGCTGTGAAGTGGATTTAGACCAGAAATGTTGTGCTTATGATCACTGACAGAATCCTGCAGAGAAGAAAATGACCTCAATTTCCACCTGCGGCACTGTTCAACTGAAAGACCCCAGAACCCCGCAGTATGATGAGGAACAGCCTCAGGTCTTACTGGGCAGAGACTGGGTCTACTTTCTGTCATTTGGCAACTGTAAGCCCGAGCAAACAATGGTGAACTCTGAGGTTCCTCAAGGCTTCATTCTTAGGCCACTTTTACCCAACATCTGCAGCTCATATTAAGTTTATCTTCCCCTATATCTATGTTAATTAGACTTTATATTTCTGTGTCAGCACATGACCACAGTACCTTCTAGTCTCCAAACTGTCTAGAATATCAGTGAGTGAATGGACAACAGTTTCCACCAGCCTCATGCAGAAAAGACAGAAGGTATTGTTTTTGGGCCCAAAAATGTAAAGTTAGAGATCAGCAACGCTGCTATCAGTGAAACTAAAAAACAGAAAGCATTCAAGCAACCTTGGTGTCATTATGGACTCAGACCTGAAATCTATCACATAAACTCTCTTAATCAGCCAACAATAAGAACAAAAGTTTTCCTGTCAGAACAGAAAACAAAAAACTGGTGCATGCTTTTATGTTTAGGAGGTTATACTTTTGTAAAGACGTGTAACAAATAATTGTAAAAAAAAAAAAAAACAAACAAAAAAAAAAAACAAACAAAAAAACCAAACTAATAATAATAATAACGAAGCAGTTGCAGCTCATGAAAATGCAGCAGCCAGAGCCCTGACTAACACCAGGAAAACACATCATACCAAAGAACTGGCTTCATCTTTGTGAAAGAATGGATTTCAAAATCCCTTTAATGGTCTTTAGGCCACTGAATGGACTTGGGCCTAAATACATTCAAGAGCTGTTGGTCAGGTATGAACAATGCGGACCCCCCAGGTCATCTGAGACATGTTCATCCAGAGTTCCCAGGGCCAGAACTGAGAAAGGAAAGGCAACGCTTAGTTACTCTTCAGTTCTGGAACCAGAAAACCTGACGTGCAGAAACTGTCGACTGCTTTAAATCACATTTTTATTATGTATTTGCATGTTTGCTGTAAATTTGCATTGTTTCTTTATATGTGTTGCTTACATTTTTCCAGTTATTCTTTCATTCTTGTATCTCTTCTTTAATTAAATTGTCTTAGCCTTTGTTCCTTTATTTTCCTTAAAAGCACTTTATTTGTGTATGAATGGTGATACACAAACACCTTACCCTGTCTTGCCAAAGTGCTTCTGCAGATCATATTTGGGATGTGAGAAGAATGAATCTGATGTGCGATGGTCATATTGTCCATCCGATTCAAACAGACTGCCAGGTTCCCTGATACATGTTTTACTCTCATCTCCAAGTGTTTGAGTCAGACAGAGGAATAACTCCCAAAATATGGAAGACACATAAAAACTCTCGGAAGCTCTATGTTGGTTCTGACAGCTTCTAGTTTATGTTCTTGGGATTTAAAAATAATTTAAAAAAAAATAAAAAAAATCAAGTAGGCCAAATCGAGTCCTAAAAACCAGAAGAAAAAAAAAAACTAAATAAATCTGCTGCATTTTCAGATCACTAAAAGCCGCAGAGACGCACAAGTCCTATCAGTCGTGAAGCTTTCACGCATCCCGAAATATTTCATCCACTCCGCACCTCATCCTCTAAAACCTCTGCAGCGCTGCAGAAAAAGCGGTTGTCAAACGGAGAGCAAGCGTTAAACAGACACAGAGACGCATGAAAGTCGTTCAGGATGAAGGACAGAAAAGCGGTTCAATCTTCGCAGCCTGCTTTTAACTAAAAAAAACGATGTAATTATAACTCCCCAAGTGACACAAACTATAATTTCAGCAAAGATCACAAGTTAACAGAAACCTTTTATCCAAAAGATTCAAATTATTGAGTCGTTTTTTAAAGTTATGACGCAAATTGTACAGAAATGTTGATGCATGCGCGACGGAAAATGAGCGAAATAAAACGCGCCCTCCTGGAAATAAGATGAGCGCAAACAGCTTCTTTCCCTCCCCAGGGCGCAGAGGGGATGATTGTGGTAAAGTTTCGTTAACCGGGGTCATCGTTCCTGGTGGAACATTCTCTGTGGAGTTCAAATATTCATTTTAGTAAAAAAAAAATAAATAATTGGGATTTATGCTAAAAGACAAAGACAACAAATTCGCTGTTTCGAGGGAGCAGAACGCATGTGTCTTTTGGATAGAAATAAACGTCTTCAACCTGGATCATGTTTATTTGTTGATTCCCATGGTGATCATGCGCCGACCTGCAGGCGAATGCCGAGGGATCCTACCCAGAACTTCACCGCTAAATTACCGCTGATGAAAAACACAGAGAGGTTGCAGCGCGGCTCCAGGGTTGGTGCGCTGAAGGCTGCAGGAGCGCAGAGACGCGGCAGCAGACCGAATAACCAGCGGTTTGCAGGAGATTTTCTTACGCACAGTGGGTGTTGTGAGGTGTTATTATGAAGCCATATGATCTCTTTAATCTTACCTGTAATTAGCGGAGAGGAAGAGCGGGGCGTTTGTAGCAGCCACAAAAAGCACAGGAAAACCCTACAGGTGGACCAGGAGGAAGGCAAGCAGCAGGACGACATCATCGGTTTGCTCCAGGAAGGCAGGACCAAAAAGTTTGGAAGCATAAAAATATCCCAATAAAAAAAATAAAGATCAGAAGTCTACAATAAGCGTCTGCCTTGCAACCAGCAGAGAGACTCCTCAGTGTGTTGGTTTGTTCTGAAATGCGGAGCGGCAATCAGGCAGACGCGCGATAATGACAGCGACATTAAAATGACAAAGACGCGCCTGCAGGCAGGAGACAGCGCGTTTGCACAGGTTCTGCAGGGAAAACTGAGTCCATTGTGGCAAGAAAGTCATTCATGAGGAAAAGAACTGTCACAAATCCTGCTCATGGCTGTCCATACAGGATCCGTGGAGCGCGCTGAGCTTTAAAAATAGTAATAGTAAAAAATTATAATTTTTAAATCTAAGTCTGAGGTACCAATCCAGAAACCCTCTTCACACACTGATGCGAAACGTCTGCCTGTTCAGGGCTGCATGCAGCCTCCGTGTCTGCTCGGTGTTAAAAGCCGACCTGCTTCCACTCCTCGTCTGATATTAAAGCGGACCTCTGGTGTCGGAGCGCACCACGGAGCCAGAAAGTCCTGCCTCCTCTGCGCAGCCCGGGACCTCCCTCCCTCCCTCTGGCTTCCAGACCTCTGCAGACCTCCGTCAGACGCACTCTGTGGTCCGCTGCTTCAGATCTGCAGCTCCACGCCTCAGCTTGTCACTGCCGCCGAGTTTTTATGACGACGACGGAGCCGCTTCTGTTCGCCGAGCTGCTGAAGCTGTGCGCTCCGTGTGAACGTATTGATGAAGGAGAAGCAGCTTCGCTTTTTTTTTTTTTTTTTTTTTTTTTTAGATTCAGTTCCCGAACAAGCAGCACTTCAGAGATTTGGCATAATGTGTTTTCAAAAGTAGCACAACAATAACAAAAATCCTATATGGCTTTCAGAAATAAGTGGGGCCGGGGGAGGGCAACGTCCCCCTGTAAACGTGTGTTTTTTTCTTTTTTGTTGTTGTTGTTAATATAAAGTTACATATTTTGAGTTGCAATATTTATTTATTTTGAGCTTTATACAACAACAGCAAAGTAAAACTTGAAAAGTTGTTAAATTCAACCCATTTTTGAAAGATATTAAGTTATACTTTCGTATGATAAATTGATCATCTACCCGAGTCAAAAATTAAGAGGGGGATAGTATTTCCTAATTATGGGCATTATATATTTGTTTCAGAATTTTTAGGTAAATTAGGATTACCCAAATTATTTCTATTAGCTAAATGCCAGAATAATAAGAAACTGACTTTTTAAAAGTTTTGTATCACTTTCTTTAAAGTCAGAAGCTTACATGCACTTATATTAATATGCTCTGACAATGACGTCATGGTTTTGTAAGCTTCTGATAGGTTAATTCCCAACATTTCAGTTAAGGGAAGGCATACCTCAAACACACCACTTCCTTGTGTGACATCATGGGGGGGAAATTAACGAAATAAGCCAAGATATCAGGAAGAGAAATGCAGACAAGTCATGTGTTTATGTACCTTCAGATCCCTGAAGGCGACGCAGTTATTTGTTCAAGCGATTTCCTACTACAAACCTCGTGGGACTCTCCAGCCATCATACCCTTCAGGAAGGAGACGTATAATCTGTCCCACAAACAAACTCAAAAGACTTTGGAAAAATGGTGGCTGAAGCTGGAAAGAAACCTACATTATCAAGATTAAAGGAAATCCTGCACCTGCATGGGCTGAAAGGCCGCTCACTGAAGAAGAAGCCAGTGTTCCAAAAGCAGCAGAAAAAGCTGTAATACAGTTTGCGAATGTGTTAAGAAGAGCTTCATTTATGGGGACAGGTCCTGTGATCTGTTGATACTAAAACTGAAGAAAATGGTCTCATTCATTCTAGCATTTAGCAAACAGAAATAATGTTGATAAAAATGTAAATAAAAAAAATGACTGTGCTTTAACTCTCAGCATGTAAAAAAAAAAAAAAAAAAAAAAAAAAAGGACTTAGAAGTTTTTTTTGTTTTTTTTAATCCTAGCAAAGATCAAGCCCTTTTTATTTTATTTTATTTATTTGTTTTGATAAGACATCACTTCAAAGGTCTCCTATAGCAACATGCTTATTTAAACTCCTGAAACTGATATGGTTTTTGGTTTTGTTGTACCACCCATAGATTATTAGTGGCCCCAGCTGGCCACCTCTTACAAAACCTTCTGGAGGGGCCCCTGGAAAAGGAAGTCTGCAAACCCACTTTCCTAAAGCTGTTTATTATGGGAGGATGTATTTCAGACTTGATTTCAAATAGTCATAAACAAGTTGTTGCTTTGTTCAAAGAATTTTAATGATAAAGTAAGGTAGGAATAACAGTGTGTTCAGTATGACTTGATAATATGTTCTTAACCTTAAGAACAACTCTCTTGTCTCGTTTCAAAGTTTTATCCTGCATAGACTGGCTGCTGTTCCAGAATAAAATACCAGCAAAAGTTTGATTTGTTCCCATTTGGTTTGGCCAGCTGTTCTTAAACCTCCATGTGTTTTCAATGTAGTGTGTCTGCTTCTATTATTTCTAAACTAATTTATTTCAGCTCTTTTTAAAGATCATCTCATTTTCTTTTCAAAGTGTTTGAAGTTTCTAGAAGGTTAAAAATATTAAGTAGGTCTTAAATGAACTAATAAAATGACAGCCCTGGCAGTGGGGTAGGGCTTTTAGGTTTTAGTTCTAGATCTGAAATAAAGAATCTAAAAAGGTAATTTGTAAACAAAACAGCTTTTAGAAGAAGATTTCTATTGTGCAGAGTTTGTTTTCAGTCAACATAGAAAGAAATGCAATAAATCACCTGCATGTCTTGTTCTGTTTCTGCGTTTAATATGGAAGAAAAAACTATGCATTAGTTCAATAATGGGTGTCATGTTCCTGGAAAAAAGCTTTGTATATTAATGGAATTTGATATTTTGAAACAGAGTTTTTGTTGTATTAATTATGTGGGATTAAAACATTAGAAAATCTTCCCCAGCACTTTGCAAACATTTGCAGCAGGCAGCCTTAAGACCCAGACTCGGGTGACTTCGAGGACTCTTGAACTGCCACCCTGGAACGTGGATGGAAAATGCATCTAACTGACTTCAGGCAAACATAGGAGAACCGAGACCTGACCAACCAAAGCAGACTCATACATCTCCCCTGTGGATACTTTCTGATGGCTGGCATTGCTTTGTCATCTTTCCTCAACATGATTTAAGGTGTTTGCATTCAGAATCTTGTTCTGTTGATCATGATCCACACTGGTCATTGTGAGCACAGGTGAGGGCCAGAGGGAGCTTAAAGTAGAGCTGCTGCTTTTCCTTCCCAACTGGAGACCACGGGAGGTGGTTTGAGAATCTGATCGGGATTCCTCCTGGGCACCTTTCCTTTTAGAGGTTCTCTGAGCACATCCCACTTGCAGAACATGTTGCTGGGACTATGTTTCACCTATGAGCTGAAAAGTGTCAGAAAGGGAAGTCAGAGCTTTTGCCTCATTGAACGGTGGAAGAATGAATGGACAGATGGTGCACCAATCACCCTGAATCATCCAATCTGAACTATAGACATGTGTCCATTTTCCCAGGAATTGATTTTGTTAGTTTAGTAATTTAGTTTAATTATCCATTCATCATTTATATGAGACTGGTTCACAGAGGCAACAGGTCCAGGAGGGAACCCCAGACATCCCTCTCTGCAGCGACATCCTCCAGCTCATTCTGGGGGATCCCAAGGGGTTTTCATGCCAGATGGGATAACTAGCCCCTCCAGCGGGTTCTGAGTCTTCCCTGGGGTCTCCTCCCAGGGGGACATGCCCGGAAAACCTTCAAAGGGAGGCGCCTGATCAGATGCTGAAACCACCTCAACTGACACCTTTCGATGTGGAGAAACAGTGGCTCTATTTTGAGCTCCCTTTGGATGATGGAGCTCCTCACCCCATCTCAAACGCTGAGTCCAGCCATCCTCCAAAGGAAGCTGATTTTAGCTACTTTGTTTAGTAATTTATTAATTTAGTTTTTAGATTTCCAAAGACACTTTAGTCTCAATTATAGCCTGATTGACACACGTAATTTTTTTTGTCTGAGTTCCTAACATTTCCTTTTCATAGATTGTAAAAACATTCCTTTTTCCACTGAACAATGTATTTAGTATCACTGTCGATCACTGATCAGATTTATATCCCCCCAAAATAAAAAAAAAAAAAAAAAAAAAAAAATTAAAAAAAAAAAACAAAAAAAAAAAAAAACAAAACAAAAAAAAAAAAACAATTATTGCAATGTTTCGATATTTTTCTTTGCTAAAACAATGGCTTTAACAATTGGTTGAACAATTTTTAACAAACATTCCTTGTGATTTCAGTCATCTCAGTTGCTTTTCTTCCTTAAATGCTAATAAATAAACATTTCTGAAACTGAGCTGAATCTTTCCTGTGCATTGAAGATGCATCTTCAGCTGTGGTCATTTCAGGAATGAGAAGCACAGCAGCAGACTGCAGCCTAGTTTTGGCAAAGTTCAGGACATTCATGTTATGAAACGGATCTTTTTCAGTGGTCATAGCAGTAAAGATTGTAGCAAAGCATGAGACAGGTAATGCTAAAAAGGCAAAAACATGGTGTTAAGAGGAGACGAACCATGACACTTCTCCAAACTCAATACGCTTCACATCGCAAACATTTACATTTAAGCATCATGTTCTCATAAATCGACAGCCTGGAGACAGCAAGTTGTTTCTGATACATGAGGCAGGCTGCCTGACTCTGCCTCTGTGTTTGTGTGTGTCTGACCTCTTTAAAGTGAAGCCCATCAGAAGCTCAGACGGGGAGGAAAAGCGAGTCTTCAAAGAAATAATTAGGACCCACCCAGCAGCTTTTAACTGAGTTTCAGCTGCTGCACACTGGAAACACCACAGGGCTGGTTGAGGTGTGAGTGTGTGAAGAAGAGATGGCTACAGCGAGGCTCAAAGGAAACTGGCTCTGTGATGTAGAGTGAAGAAAATGAAAGCTTACGCTTTAAGAAGAAAGAGACAATGTGAAGAAGAAGAAGAAAAAAAAAAAAAAAAAAAAAAAAGGAAGGGAAAAGCATCATGCCTTAAAACAAAACCATCAATTTCAATTTGTCTTTTAGGGATGAAAAATGCTCCAAATAAAATGGCTAAGGTTTGGTTTTAGGAATTTTAACCACTAGATGGCAACAGAGAAAGGTTGGGGGATTTGACCTGATGTGACCACAGCCTTCTCACATATTATGTAGCAAGAAAACTTACACACAGACACATAAACATGGAAGGACGAAAGAGGAGGATCCCTTAACCTGTGCCTCTAGGTCCCAGGGTTGGGTACATAAATGTGTAAATATCTGTGGCAGAAAAACGCCTGTGGTCTCTTTACAGAAACCCAAACACCCCAGCTTTCTGTTTAAAATGGAGATACTGTAACTGTTTAAAAGATGAATAAACTTTCCTAGATAAATCATCCGAAAAGAGGAGACAAACTATGATATACTAATTTTAAAATATGATGCACAGTTGGTAGTGCTGGTCTTCTTAGATTTAATAGATGGGTGAACAGATGGTCTGTCCTGTCCACATAAAGATCTACATCTTGTGTCTAATGGACAAATTTAACAGATAACCAGTCTTATATATCGTACATGCATGTCTAAAACTGTAACAAGGTGACTTAGCTTGCATTTTAAAGTATCACTTCAAAATCCAATGAATTCAAATTAATTTGACGTCATTGCCAATCTTGATATGTAAACATTTTTCATTTGCGTCATTAAGAATCTATGAGCTGTTTAATAAATAAGGGACAAAAGAAATGGAAGTAAAATCCCTTTTTTTCTTTAAAGCAAGGGTGGGTATCTTGTAAAGTTTAGACGTGTCCCTGGTCCAACACACCTGAATAAAATGCCTAAAATGCATCCTTGGGATGCAGTCAAGTTCTACAGAGCCTGAGTAATGACTAACTTCTATGATTCAGGTGTGTTGAAGCACAGACGCAGCTAAAAGTTGCAGGAAACTGGCCCTCGAAGACTGGAGTTCCACACCCCCGCTTTAAAGGAAAAGTTACATCTGATAAGTAGAGATTTTAAGGCTATCGATCCGTAGGGAACGCTCCTTTTGGGTCGTCTAAATCACGTGGGAATTATCTGAGGCTGTGGCTCATTGTAATGCTTCTGCTGCCTGCAGACGGGAGCTAGAGCTCTCAGGAGCTCCGAGGTTAAAGCCCCCTGCAGCCGGTGGGTCTGCCTCTGGAGGGCTGGGGGGGGAGGAGGAGTTAAACACAGCAGTCTGAGTCAGGCTGAAGAGCCTCCCCGAGAACCCTGGGCTGGCTCTTTATACTCTGGAACCTGAGTTTAAATTGAATTTCTACTCATTGGTTCTGGCATCAGAAAAGTGAAGCACTTTCCCACAAAGAGTGAACATAAAGCTCACAGAGCTGATTCGTCCAACACAAACTTGGCTGCCAGAGTTTGAATAAAAGCTTCATGTGAACGTGCAGTAAGCGAACAGCTGCCACTAGGGCATCGTTTGTCAGTTTATATTAGAGTAAAAAAAATAAATGGGGGGCTCTTAAATAGGGTAAAAAAAACCCAAATAAAAACACTAAATGAAGCTTTAAAATGAGTTTCTTTAGGTAAAGATGGGGAGTATGACTGCAAACGGATGACATCAATGCATTTAAAAACAAATATTTGCCAGAGAACAATAAAAATGCACAAAAAGACATAAAAACTAGTTCTAAAGCAGTAACTTTCTCTGTGCTCTACATTCATTAGACATGCACCTGCCTGTCTATGAAATGTGCAACTGCATAAATCTATTTAACAGAGAAAGAAATGTGGTTTATGTTTAATCAGCTGAATTCATGTTGCCATTTCTATGGAAAAACTGCAAACAGCTCCAATATTTATTCAGAGCTTTCTCATGGATTGTACAAGTGCTTTTGGGTAATCTTCATACTGCAGACTAATACTGCTGCAGGACAAATGTTAGTTATCTCAATTAGTTAAGTAATAAGTCTACCTGGGCTACCATCCTCAGTCAGACAGAGCTGGCAGCTGAGAGGGTGGAGCAACGCAATAAAAACAAATTGTATCATTTAACTGTTCACAGTTTACATCCTTGTAAGCGAGTGAACTGTAGATTTCCAAGATGTTTATGGAGCTTTTTATGAATGACCTCCTATTTTCACAATACACAACACCACCCTGGAAACTGGATATAAAGTGTAAATGAGCTTAGCAGAAGCTTTGATGCTTCCAGCTTGCACCAGAGCTGCTTTTCCTGCATCTATCAGAGGGCACGTCAAGATGTTTTCAAATGAATGCAGGAGCTATGGGATCTTTCATACTGCTGGTTTTACAAGCTTCTTGCAGGAGCACGGCCCGAGACTTAATCTTTTGGCACGTCTCCCTGCAGTCGGACAGAAGCCACGTATTTGCAGGAAAGGACGGTTCACAGGAAGGAAGCCAGGAATGCTTTTCTTTCAGGTTTCATGGGCCCAGAGGTCATGAAAGTCATACAGCACATAACTGACTTTTTAAAACCTCAGCTCAAGTAAGAAAAAGAAAAACAGTTAAACTGCTGCAGTGGGGAAGTGAGGGGGGTTTCCCCATGTAATTTTGAGAACACTCAGCTTTCAGATCGTTACCTGCAGCTCTGGACCAAGACTGGAAAGTGGACAAAATCTCCCACAAGCAATACCTCCTTCTACATTGAATGAACATGGAAAACAAGCTGAGACCGTCGATGCATTCGGGGTCATAATAATAATTTGCTTTTTCCCCTCATTGATTAACCATGAGGTTAACCAGCAATTTGAGGAGCTGAAAAACTCCTTCAGATGATAAACTTACTTTGGCAAACCTGACAGGAGTAGAACCACAAAGCAGTAATAAAGAACTGAGTCAACAACGTGTAAAATATTGAATCAATCTACCTGGAATTTGTATTTACAGCAGCGGCAGACTGAGCTGTGAACGGCAGCATGCCTTCACAGCTGCATCCAATCAGACGATTAACATGCTGAAGTCGAAGTACCACCCAAACATTTATACTGTCACCGCAGGCCCGGCGGATATTCACAACAGTTGGATGGTCAGAAAGTAATGTAGGAGAAAATTTACCCTCAACTCTCTTCAGATGTGAACTCGTGATAAAACCTTATGGGAGAGTTGTCCTACGAGGAACAGGAAGTCGGGATAAATGCTGTCCGAGAGGCAGAAGCTTGGACATCGACCCCACGTCCACCCGACCAGTCTGAACCTGTCTGAGCCAAAGGCTCTGCTTCAGCTGACAAGATTTTCTTTTACTGTTTTCTTTTATTGACTCGCTCTGTATTTGAAATTTACATCCAGGGATAATCCACATTCATACTCCCCACAGTAAAAGGATGAGCCTTCACTTTTTATAGCCTCTGTACAGCGTTGAAAGTGATGAGAAGCACACAAAGTGATAAGATGTTGGCGCAAAGCTTACAGAAATGTGGAACAAAACACTCTCCCTAAAAAAAAAGAGGCTGGTGGGATGGATGTGGATGTGGATGGATGGATGGATGGAATGAATGTTTAGAGAATGTGATTAGGAATAAAGTCTGAAAATATTAATATTTTCCATTTAGATAATTTTTCAGAAAATAAATGATCACAGTTTCAACCTTCCCAAACTACATAAGAATAATGTACATCCATCCATCCATCCATCCATCCATTATTTTCCGCTTATCGGGTCGTGGGTTCAGCAGCCTAAGCAGGGAGGCCCAGACTTCCCTCTCTCCAGCCGCTTGGGCCAGCTCCTCTGGGGGAATCCAGAGGCGTTCCCAGGCCAGCCGAGAAACATAGTCCTTCCAGCATTTCCAGGGTCTTGCTTTGGGTCTCCTCCCAGTAGGACATACCTTCCAGGAGGCATCCTAACCAGATGTCCGAGCCACCTCAACTGGCTGCTCTCAATGTGGGGAAGCAGCGGCTCTACTCTGAGTCCCTCCCGGATGAACGAGCTTCTCGCCCTATCTCTAAGGGAGAGCCCAGACACCCTGCGGGGGGCTGCCACCTTACCGTGGTGGGGGGGTTTGAGTGTCCCAGTGATGTTATCAGGGGTAGGGTCACCCAAGGCAAACAGGTCCTAGGCGAGGGATCAGACAAAGCGCAGCCCAAAGACCCCTGATGATGAGTTCAACCTTTGGAAACTGTGTTCCCTCACCCGGACGCGGGTCACCGAGGCCCCACCCTGGAGCCAGGCCTGGAGGTGGGGCATGCTGGCGAGCGCCTGGTGGCCAGGCTTTCACCCGTGAAGCCTGGCCGGGCACTGAAGGCGGGGACCTTGGCGGTCTGATCCTCGGCTACAGACGCTGGCTCTTGGGACGTGGAATCTCACAATGTACATATTTCCCTCAATAAGAACAGCACTGAACAACAGCTGATGTCATACAAGACTTTTAAATAACAAATAAATAAAAAAAACAAAGCAAAAATATGTATTTATGTAAATATGCATTAATCCTTGAGCATTGATTGTATTAAATCCTGGACAAAATGTGTATCCCTCCATCCTATAGAAGCTTCGTTCTAAATGTTCTAATTTGGCAAATCTAACTTGATAAACGCATTTAGGCAAATACCTAAACCATTATTCATGAACAGATCATCCTTATCAAACAAAACATTAGGTAGAAATGAAGACATCATAGGTAAAAAATATATATATATTACAGAGAGAGAAAACTGTTGACACTGTTTAATGAATAAAAGCAAAATTCAGAAATGCTACCGAGACAATAGACATAATTTAGGGTAATTTTCTCAAAACATGGGATCAGCATCTTTCAAACAAACAAAAAAGGAATAAGATTCTCTTCGGTTTAATTAAAAACTGCTGAACCTGCATCAAATCTGGAGCAAGAGAAATACAATACCACAATTATCTAATCCATCATGTTTACACCTTAAACCCTGTGAGATGAGCATAAGATGCAAACTAAAACCCAGAGAACGACATCTGCGCCTCTAAATCCAAACCCTGCTTATCCAGACTGCTACTCAGGATCTGCATTGTTGAGGTTTTGTTTGATGTTCTCCTAACAGCTGGGTGTGTGCAGATTGGTCTCAAATTTGAGGTGATTTACCAGACACAAGTGTGAAACCTGGGAGAAGTTACTGAATCTAAAAGACAAACTTTCAAAACAGACATCAAAGACCAAATGAGAAGCAAGATGAAGAGGAAGAAGCTGAAACAACCAAAATGATGAAAAAGTATCTTGAATTCTGGGAAAGATAGGACCCTGAATGTTTCATCTCTTAAGCTACTTCAACATTACACAACAAACAAGACTTCACTGAGAATGTCTTCAGTCAGTAAGCGGAGCAGATAAATCGGGTTTTAAAGTAGCTTTTGCAACATTTCCAAGAGAGCAACTCAGACATCCTTCTACCCAGAGACGCACTCCTGTTCACTTACAATAAAACTTACAATGCACTTACCATAAAAACATGAATTAACAATGTATTTCAGTCCTTTAACTGACGGTCCACACAAGCTGTCCTTCAATTCATTGAGCTCGATTTCTGATGCTAAACTGCCTGAAGGATGAGAGATTTGTCTGGATTTGTGTCTCACTAGATTGTGTCAGCATTTAAATCATCACAATGTCCACATCTTAACTTTCTGCACAACTCCACATCATTCTTTTGTTTATTTTATATTCTGCTCAGTCAGCTGGAGAGAATTTATGCAGCGCTTTTCTACAGATCAGTAGCCAGCTAGCCCAGGGGCACACCAACATGCAGCAGGAGGAAGCTAAAATTGATTGCAAGACGACTACTCTTCCCACTGAGTCACAGTCCGATGGATGATGATGGATGCTGTTATGTTACAATAAATCATAAAATCACAAGAACAAAAGCAATATATGGAATACTTTTTTAGTCTCTTATGTTTTAAAGCAGAGACCTGAGTAGAACATTAAAAAGAGAAAGAAAACTATTATGTAGTTTTTCTGTTGCCTTGCAGCTAAAATATCCTGGGTTCAAATCCCAGCCTTTGTGAGTGGATGTGTTTTTTCTTCCCACACACAGATTTTCTCCAGGTATTCCAGTTTCTTCTCACAACCCACAAACATGAATATTAGGCGAATTGAAATAGCTAAATTTGGTACGGCTGTGTGCCTGAAGGGTCATTTTTCCTGTCTGCGTTTCACTGGCAGTCTGTCCATAATGCATTCTGGCTCTCACCCAGTAACCCCCAGAGACAGAAACCAGCACACCTGCAACTGTCTGGCAGACTTTCAGTTGAAATTTAATTTTTCTTGTTGAATAAAATAATTAATGAAGCTGCTGAACTGGCAGAGGGTTAAACTGGTAAAACTGATTCAAACAAAGAAAAAGGTTATGTTTTCATAAATATGTACCTTTAAGGATGTTTTGCAAGCAATGCAATGTTTTACTGACCACCGTTTACTGAAATGCATCACAGCTGCATTATGGGTTGTACCCCAGATAAACGAAGACGGAGGAAAGCAGAGAACAAGTGAACTTTTTCTGCATGTGGTCCAAGAAGCGCACTTCATATTTGTCTATCTGGTTCTACTGCTATTTATCCATCTATCAGAGGGCAATATAGCACACTGATGTGGCTGTTATTTTGGGTTATTATATATCTGTGCATTTAAGAAGGTTTACTGATTAATGGCTAGAGCTTAAAAATAAATTTAAGATGTAACATTTGAGCCAAATGTCCTTTATTTTGAAGTTTTCACTGTGCTGAAAGGAGGAGCAGGAAAATGAAACTTTAAAAGATGATGTGTGGTAATTATTTCTACAGACCTGTGCAGCTACAACACTTGCGACAATAAATGGGTGAGTATGGATAATGGATGGACAAATGATGCTGCAGGTCAAACAACCAGAACCTGAAAAGCAATTCCAAGCAAGGAAGCATGGAGAATGAGCTGCTAAGATGGTGGACTGTGCTTCAAATCATGACAATAATTAGAGACTCTTTCCTTTAAAATGTGAAGTTAAAACCTCTTCTGGGTGAAGAGGATAAAGTTCAGAATCTCTTTTAAAAAGTCATACACCCAAAAACAAGTTCCTTTCAGTGAAGCAACATCTAAAGAGAGCAGGAAATATATATATATATATATATATATATATATATATATATATATATATATATATATATATATATATATATATATATATATATATATAAACTAAGCTGGCAGTTTCATGAAGGTTGATGGATGGAGTGGTGCAGAAAGACAGGAAGCAAATGTATAAAGTTAACAAAGGTGACGAAAGAAGATAACAGAAGTCATCAGAAAGTGATTTTTAAAGTCAGGGAGAGGAAATGGAAATCTAAAGTTTAAAAAACTGCCAAAACAATAAGTGGATTGGGAATAAGACATGAAAGGAAAGCAGAAAATCTAAAAGGAACAAAAAGACAAGAAAAAACAACCGAACTTCAGGGTATGAGATGGATGTAAACGGAAGAAATTCAGCAGCGTTTTTTGATAGCGAGATAATATGGACCGAGACTGAAGTAAAAACATTTACCTAAACAAAGAAGAAAAACAAAAATTAGGGGAGTGTAACTTCATCTGCAACGCTCATCAAAGTGCGCCCACTGTTCACGGCTGCCAAATGAAACAACGATGACTTCGCTTCAGCACCGTTACCCGACCTGCAGTCGATCCTGCTTTTACTGCCAGAAAGACTGAGATAAAAACGTCACGTCAAAAGTCTTCAGCTGATGATGGTTGGGTTGATTTTTACTCTTTGTAAAAAAATTCTCAGGAGGGATGAATAAAAAGATCCCACTGGCTCTGAGAAACACTGGGAACACTGGGAATCCAAACATGCACTTCAGTAAAAAGGTCAGATTGGTGGAAAACTTAAACTAATCCAAAATGCACTTCTGATGTAAATTGAAACACCAAACTGTTTTTTAACCAATCATAAAACATGACACAAGATGAGGTTGAAGGCTAAAAAGAAATCCATCATTTATCGCGTCAGTTAAGTAGCCCTATCTTGTTTTGCCAACCTGCAAAAAGAAAATCTGCACTGTTATCTACTGTGTGTTTCAGTTGTATTCAACTCTAAATACTGCAGCAGACATAAAAAAAAAAAAAAAAAAACAAAACACAGCAGATAATTATCCTGAGACAGATCTCTAAATACTCATGATCAGAAATATTCAGACTATAAACTTTAAACAATTTTATCTGCTCTAAGTTTAAACATTTGAAAAATTCAGACAAAAATGTACTTCCAGCTCTTGAATCGGTGCAGCAGGACGGTGAGGGAAAATGACTTCTCAGAGTAAATGTAGATTTAAGATGTACTTCAGTGTGGATCATGTTTTAACTGGCAAAAGATTAAACTTACCTCACTGAATGAAAGTGATTTACTCCCCACAAGCAGAACAAAAAGAGAAATATTACACAATCAACCACAATTAGAGGGCATTGATTGCCAAAAGTAAGAAACTTTTATTACTAAATAATCATAAATAACTTTATTTAATTCTCATGTTTGGGGATTTTCACTATAGGCTTCACAGTTATACCAAAATTTATACACAAACATCTTCTCAGATGAACGATGGCTATAAAAGCAGACTCAAAGGAGGAGCCTGATGGATCAGAACCATTAGTACATTTACAAAACCTGCTCTACATCTCAAACATCCAAAGTGTTATGAAACAGTAACTTATGGAGCACGGTATCCAGTAGAAACTTTTACAACATCGCCAAGATTTCTAACAATCTTTCTTGGCAAAGATAAGATGGCGCTACTTCAACTTCTATGTTGTTATCATTTGTCAAACAGTTAAGTAAAAAGAAGGAAAACTACATTTAAACGAGAGGGCATGAGGTTTTTGTTCAGACAACAGAGGCTGTGACCAGCGTTGCAAACAGCCATCTGTTTCACAATAAGCTAAAAATAAAAATAAGTGTTCCCAACAAGAAAAGAGCCTAAATTGGACCCACAGACAGGCTTGATGTGGACTTAGAGTGTAACGCAGAGCTGCTGGCACAGCAACTATGGCAAGAGTCTACAAACGTCTATTCTGGCAAAAAATACAGCTAAAAATTCTTCAAATCTACTGTTTTTGCATGAAAAAAAAGTGTACAGATGTGTGTAAACTTTCATCAAAATGGAAGAAAAATTTGTTTTTCCAAAAACTTGCATCCAAGGATGTGTGGACATGTATACGCAATTAGAATTTGTCTCAATGTCATAATCATACAGTGTGACAATCATTGCAAAAAAGACAAGATACAGCTGAATTCTGTGAAAGATCTTTCTGAATTAAAGTGTTTGGAACATTTAAAGGGAACTTTCAAACTATGTCTGTGTCTAATGGGCTCTGATCATCGGAAAAAGTTTTGTTGCAGTCCTAACGCTCCTCTTTATTCTCTTTAAATTGACATTCCCGAAGCTGTTTAAACCACAGACGAGTGGAGGAGCCCGGGCTGCTAAGCTTCCCTGGTATCCTGTTTTTCTGAATAAAAGAGGCTCTGCTGGTTTCTATCATGCAAACACAGGGTCAGGTTGGGGCTCCAAGGGGACAAGTATGTGCCCATATGCCACCACGTGTCCTTCTTGAGTGTCCCTGGAAGCAAACTTAAAAAAGCGGTGAAGGTCAGGCGGGGGTGGCAGCAGCAGCGGCTGCGGCGGCTGTGGGATGTAGCCTTGATTTACCCGGAAGCAGCGGGGCGGCTGGACAAGCCAGACGCTTTTATTCCTGGTGGAAAGGCGGCGAGGGCTCCGGCGAACCCTCGAAGTGTGTGTGGGTGTGAGCTGGTTTGGGGCCCTTGCTGGGATTAGTGCTGTGGGTTCAGCTGCTGCTGAGGCAAGACGAAGACTACGACGGGGAAGGAGAGCATCAGCAAAACGCGTGAGGAGGAGGAGAAGGATTTCGTGTTGATCCTCACTCCTCGTCGGCTCCGAGCTCACCACAGTCGGGAAACACACTCAGTGAACGGCTAAATGTGGTGGATTCGGCAGAAGAACAGCGGATCAGCGTGGTTGTGGAAAAGCATCTGGGAGGAAATGGTTTTGCCACTGAGAGATGTAACCCTAACAGAGAATATTTACAACTAAATACATATTTCAACCATAAATAGCGATGTTTCTGTTAGATTACCCTGTTTATGTTGACATGTAAACAAACATACACATATTTATGAGTGGGAGGTCTGCGGATGTGCATATGTGGAAGAGGAATAGAAGTGTTTAGTTTATGTATGTTTTTTAGATGCATATAAAGAGAGCTCATTGCATTGCTTCCATCAGGCCTCTCCAGCTTCCGGGTCCTTCTTCTTCTCTTTTACTTTTAAAGAGGACTTCCTGGACACCTTTTTGTCCCCAGACTCCTTTCCTTCCTTCTCTTTGTCTTTCTCCTTCTTCTCCTTCTTTTCCTTGGAAGAAGATGACTCCTTCTTCTTTGCCTCATCCTTGGGCTCTTTGGCCTCCTTGCTGGAATCCTTCTTTGACTCTTTTCTGTCTTTGGACGACTCCTTCTTCTCTTTTTTCACCTCCTTGATGGGCTCCTCGGGAACTCCTGCTTCCTCTTTCACATCTGCCTCAGATGGCTCTCTGGAAACATCTTTCTTTTCTTTTTCTGAAGCAGGAAAAAACAAGATACAAAAACACAATTACTTTTTGATTATGAGAATGAAACACAGGTTTAGCTTGGCTGGAGGAAGGGAATTAAACATTTATTTTAGTTAGAGTTAAATGTGGAGATTTTATCTCATAGAGCAACACAAAGTAAAAAGAAAATGATACAAGTAGAGCCGCCTTAAGCTGCAGGTGTTTCAGGGAATGTCTCGACCACCTTTGTACATTTAAATGGGTGAAATCTGTTCTTTGATGGAGAGCGGCTGAGAACATCTGTTTTCAAGTTTTACCATCAATTCTCAATTGGCTTAATGCCTGTACGTTGACTAGGCCATTATAACAAATGAATAGGTTTGATTTAAACAATTCCATTACATTTCTGGTCAAGACTATTGCGGCCCGTAAAAGGTTTTCTTTCAGAATTACCCTACATTAAGCTCCATCCATATTCCCATCAACTCTGACCAGCTCCCTGTCCCTTCTAAAGAATACCACCCCCACAGCACGATGCTGCCACCATGCATTCCTATTTTTCCTCTTGCTGTCTCGCCTACAGGACTCACAGCAAACTTTATACAGGACCCCTTACGGATTTCTCTCAACATGGCTTTGATCTTTCTACTTTTCCATAAAGGTCATCTCTACAGGCTCAACCAGTGGTTCTTCCATCCACAGATTTTCCCACATGACATGTGGATCTCTGTAGCTCCTCCACAGTTACCGTATACAGTTTAGTTGCTTCTCTTAATACTCTTCTGGCCTGTCATTTTAGGTGGATGGACACACCTCAGCAGATTTGAACTCTTTCTATTTTAAGAAAGCTTGGGACGTTATTATGTAACATAATCCTTTAAACTTCCTCATGCTTTCTCTCTGACCTGTCTGCTGTGCTCCTTGGTCTTCACTATGTTACCTGTTCTCTAAACACTGAGGCCTTTACAGAACAACTGCAGGTATACTGAGAATAATTTACACACAGGTGGACTCTATTTTTTTTATTTTTTTTTAAATTAGGTAACTTTTTTTATACTTTTCTGATTTTTATTTGTAAAAAAAAAAACAAAAAAGAAAGCTATGCATTCTTTTCCTTTTGCTTCATTTTACCATATTATATAAATCCCAATAAAACACCCTGATGTTTGTGCTTATAACATGAGAAAATGCGAAAAAGTTCAAGAGGTATGAAAACTTTTGCAGGGGCTGTGCATGTGTGAAGTTAATGACAGAGTATCCAGCTGCATTTCTTAGCAGAAAATCGACTGATGCAACAAAGAAGACATTCGGCTCTGTTGTTATTTAATCGCCCTAGAATGAGGATTAGCTCATGTTTGCAAAAGACTGATGCAAACTCGTTTAATGTGAGCACAAATTGAGTGACAACAGCACCTGCTGCATGACAAAGAAACTCCTCTTAATCTAAATTCCCCACGTCCCTTGTAAAGACACACACGTATACACACAGTCTTCAGACCCACCTCCTCCAGCTTGAACTGGCACTCTGATAAGATGATAACGGGACTGTTGTCTGCCAACAATGAGACGCACTTCTTATCTCCATGAGAACGGAGAGGATTTAGAGACCGCAGACGACAGCCTGGTATCTCGCTGTGAGTGGAGACTGCGTTACAACAACCACCTCTAACAGTATCTGAATGTGTCTGTGTGTGGGGCTGGATCTTTCCTCGGATGTACGTGATGGAGACAACAGGCTGTCCTCTCAATCTGCTTGCAGACTCCAGGAAGAAGCTCTAATCAGACGGCCCATCGTCTACAGCTTTAGAGACAGAGACTCGAGTACCGTGTGGTAGCAGGGTGCCATAAACACAGATTACAGTGAGCACAGAACATGGGATCTGTGCTCAAAACAAATTGAATTCAAAGAAAATAAAGCTGATTTCTTGTATGATTGTTCCTTTTTCAAATTCTGCTAAGAGAAAGTGAAAGATGATAAAATCGGTCTGCAGCAACAAAATTTAACGCCTCATACTGTAACAATTTAATTGGTTCTAACTGTGACGGCTCATTAAACCGCCTGTGTTTTACCGCCTAAAGCCACTTGTCTCCCCACCCGACCATAAAACCACAAAACTACAAGAGAGACAAAAGTTGTATACATGTATAGACAAGAAAACACACTTTTATATGCAAATTTACACCTAATCCACCAAACTGTGAACGATGACCAAATTAAGAGAAACTTTTAAAGCATACAATAACAGCTGCATGCAAATTATTCTACCCCTCCCTTTTTCTCAGAACATTTATAGTCGGACTAAAAGACATACTGGGTATGGGTGTGTCAATCAGAATAGTGAAGCTGTAAAGAAACAAAATCCCATGGAGAAAGTGTCTGCAAACACACTACTGTTTCTTCACGAGTGCTGTCAAAAAAAACACCCAAGAAAATCCGTATTTTATGTGAATCGAGAGCATTTCAACAGTGGCTCTGAGTGGGTTAATCCCATACCGACAGGCTAATCCAGACTGGATGCTAACTGTCTGGTTACAACTTCACACAAAATCCTTCAGAAGACACATCATTCCTCAGCAGCTGAGCCAACAAACACAGCGAGTCTGTGTGAGTTCATATCAGTCAGTCCACACTGACGCAAAAGAATACCAATGAGAAAGAGTCGAGGCAGACTCAACAGGTTCCAAGAGGTTAGATGTTTTAATGTTGCTTGTGCTTTGATAACCAGTGCTTGGATACCCAAGTACTGGTCCTCCCCTGGGTCTGAGGGGAGGAAATTAACCCCCCAAAAGGTCAGCTCTCTTCTGAAGAGGTTAGAGTCCAACTCAGTGCTACAAATATTCTAACAAGGAACAAACATATTTTAAAAGAGAGAAAATCTAAAAAAAATCTTCTACCTAAAATAGTCAAACCAACATAAACAGTTTAACTGAACTAATCTGAACTTGGATTGGCCCCTTAATAATGTCTATGTCTCCCACTGGGCCCACTGGGAAGGATACATGTAACACTGAGACTCTTCTTAACTGTAAAGTAAGAGAAAGAGGTAGCTTTTTTTTTTTTTTTTTTTTATCAGTTTTTAATTTTCCTTTTTTTAAAAATGTTCAGTTAATTAAGCAATGTCTCTATGTGTTATTCCAATATATTTATTTTTACGTTCATTACCATCGTTATTCTGTGAAATGATTAGTAGAAGCACACTTGTTTAATCTTAATCTTTTACACACCATCAACCACTAATAAGGTATAAATAATTGACATAACCATGTTTATGATGCAGTTCATAGTTCACTGTTTTTTTGCATGTACAGTTGGGCCCAGAGGTATTAAAACCCCTGGCAAAATTACATTTAAAATAGCTTTCATTTAACAAAAAACAAACGAGATAGAAATTTCTCAATATACAATAAAATGAGGATGATCAGTTTTGAACAAAAACAAAGTGTATCTGTGTTTATTTACGTTTTATTTAAAAAAAAAAAAAAAAAAAAACGTAATGTGGAAAATTATTTACAGTGTTTAATCAACCATTGGAAATATCTCTATTGGCATTACAGCAATCAAACGAGTTTTATAATTGCTAAGCAGTTTTTTGCATGTTTTCTCTGGTATTTGAACATAACCCTAATTTTAGGACAGCTCCCTTCACACATTTGCTAACAGATTCAACTCGGGATGATAGTACATGATAGTAATATGTTAGTGAAATTAAAATATTACCTTTAAACCTTTTAATTGTCCCGGAGGATGAATAATTTTAGCTAAAGTATGAGCACTTCTGTGTGCTTACATAAATGATGCTGAAATGAGCCATTACCAGGAGTCAAAATGGTTATAATAAGGTGTTATTCCTGTTGCACTCCACTTCACACCTACTCACCATATTGGTTCTGTGGCTGGCTTCTTTGGTGGCTCAGAGGCAACAGCAACAGGTTAACATCAACACATAATGTCTTCTCGGTCTTTACTCAGGTCAAATCAAGACAGCAAGAAGGTTTCTAAGACGGAGCTATAAGTTGCTAAACTCTAGGCCTTTTTATGTATTGCTTTTTACATAACTGATAAAATAACAACAATAAAAGTTTAAAATAGAGCATGGTTATG
The DNA here is from genome assembly GCA_014839685.1 of Anableps anableps. NCBI lineage: Eukaryota > Metazoa > Chordata > Actinopteri > Cyprinodontiformes > Anablepidae > Anableps > Anableps anableps. Next base: position 4,679,892 of record CM026072.1, read on the forward strand.
ACAAATAATACAATGCCTTTTTTTCTAGATGGCTGGAAGGATAAAAGTGACTGTCACATCAGATTAGAGAAATACAGTTGTTTAATTTAATACCTTGATTTAACAGTCAATAATTCAGCCTAACTGATGCATTTAATGGGTCATGAACTGATTTACCAGCAGCCTGGTTATGTTTACGTGCCTATGTGTAGGATGCTGAGAGATTAATGTGATTCTATTTTGGCATTTTATCGGTTTACAGATGTCAGCATGCCAGTGAGGTTCAGCTTAATCTAATCAATATGATGATTCACTGTGTTCTGTTGTTGGATGGCTTTGTTTCACAAAGGTCATATGTGTAATATTGGCTTAAATACAATTATTTTTAACATCTGAGGTAAAAGGTTCATCAGAAGGTCTGAGTACAAAGAAGCAAAAATAAATATTGCAGAAATATTGTCTTTGTTTTTGTATCATTGTGTTGATGAATAAAAGGTTTAAAAATGAAAGTATGAGCTGAAGATCAAATTTGACCATTAATGTGAACCAGCAGCTAATCTAAAAATAATCCTAATAGTGAAACTTGGATTAAATTTATTTTTTGGAGTCAATAGTTCCATCCAATACTGTTCATTCAGATGAATGCTGATGATAAATCTGGGGCTGTGGAGGAACTCCGCACTAATGAGAGGTCAATGATCATCTTTGCAGGCAGGGGTCAACCCCTCATTGGCTGTGTCAAAGGTCAACGGTCCTCACCTCTTTGGCTTGTTTTCTCAGCACAAATATAAAATAAACGCGAACTAAAAAAACTCAATTTAGAAGTTTACTTTTGTTTTAAAGAACAACAAAACAGCCAAGCGACTGCCAATCTGTTTCACATAAACAATCAATATCTTTCCAAGATAAATGTTTTACTTTTTCTGTCAATATTTTTCAGGACAAGCACATACAGAGCCATTTATCTTACCAAATTCCAGAGATCGGGGCAACAATTTCCACATAAAAAGTTTGTGAGGGGTTTTGAACATTCAGCTGCTACACATTTCTATGTCACAATTCAAAACCTTTTCTACACTCAGTTTTTAAGACTTCTTAATTCTTTTGGCCCCTTTTAGAAGCATGAAAACAAAAGTTCACAATCAGTTAATGGAACATATTTCTACAGTGGACAGGGGAAAACCAGGAGAAGGATGGAGGGATGCAATGGAAGGAGGGATGAAAGAGATGAGGAAGAATGGGCAAATGGATAAATTGACTGATGGATGGAATGTTTAGAAACCAAGGCAGGAAATTAAGTCCTGAAATACAAATATTTTCTTTTTTCATTCTTAGCCAGACTTGTCCCAACTGTTAATGAACCCTGTCAACCAGAATTATGTGCAAGAAAGTTGAATCTCACACAAACACTTTTAGTTTGACTAAATATCTTCAAATTTCAAAAAATACATTTCATGACATCTTTTATGTCATTAAATCTTTCAGCCTACCCTACCATCACTAACAGGCTGATGATAGGAATTAGTTTGTTGTTTGCATGTGACTTAATTTGTGGTGCTGAAAGGACAGTTCCTTAAAAGATGTGTGTGTAAATCATCTAGTTTGTTGCAATAATTCTGATTAAAGGATTGTTAGAGTTTGCAATCTTTTAATAGCCTTTACCCATTTCTGTTTTTCCCTGTTGAATATTTTCCATGTTGAACTTGAAGGACTTTTCTTCTAACAGGTATGCGATTAAATCTGCCAGTGTTTTTACAATTGCCAGGAGGTACCCCTTTCTAAAACATTGATGAAAAAGAAGTCACGGCTAATCTGAAGTCTAACAGTAAGGACAGAGCACACCATCATGCCAGACCTTAAATCCTGTAGCATAGCATTATAAAAGTCAAATAAGCAGATCAGTGAAAACTTTCCGTGTGTTTATAGGTCAGGAACATTCACAATCACCCAGGGAGACCTAAGTGTTGAAAATTTTGCTTTTACTTCCAAAGTATGAAATAAAACTGTGTGCCAGGGTCAGGTCCTGGAGGGAGTGGTAGCAATAAGTCGATAAACATTAATGTTGTAAGACAAGATGGTAGCTTCTCTCTGGTATGGAAACCTAAAGGGGTCAGGTCACATCATGTCAGTGTGTTACTTAAACAAACTAACAAAGTTGAAGTGTGTAGACAAAACAGTGCAGAGCTCTGTGCACTATGTCATTCTGATATGAAGAGATCGATGTGACTTTAACCTCTTTTCACATGGGACAGCAGCTACCTGGAAAAGTTAAAACAGTCTAGAGTCGTTTTAATCCAATGTGAATCTGACCCAGCTGGGTCCGGTGTAGATCTGTTAAACAGGAAACTAAGCTATGGATAATTTAATTCATTATACAGCATGTTATTAGTTAAAGTAAATGTTTCTTAGGAGAATAAACCTATTATGGTATTGTTCGCTGAAACGAATGAGGAGGTGTTTCATTTTTAGAAACTTGTTTGTCGGCATAAAGAAAAAAAAAAAATAAAGGCTGTCACCTAATTTATGTCGTGACTGCCTCTAATGACATGACAGCCCTTGTGCAGTTAGGGGTTTGCACATTGATTCCGTGTTTCTGATTTTGTTGTATGTCTTCTCTCACTTAGTTTGGGTTTCTAAAGAACATTTTAAATTTGAACACAGATGGTTTCATGATCAGAAGTCTACAATTTGTTTTTTGTCAAGGAATCAGTTTGTGGATATTACTTCCCTTTGGCTTTATGGTTAGCAATCATACTCCTGTTGCAAATTGTCAATGGGAAAAACTAAATGATTTCACTTTAGGCAACAACCAGATGGTGTGAGGAAATAGTCTGTTGTAGATGTGAACATAAGGTGAGAAAGCAGCAATCAGAAATCCAGGAAGACAAAAAAGGTGGAAGGGATGATTTTCTTACATATTTTAAGATTTCAGTGTAGTTATACTACATACAAAACATCTCCATAAACTATCAAAGAACTTGTTTTAGTCTCATTATCAAATATATAACCTTAACTCAAATAGTTAGGAGTTTTTTTCTGAATGAACTGGGCTGAGAACACTGGGAATATTCTACAAAAAAACTGGATAGAACTGACAGGACGCTTTTACAACAGATGGTTGTTTTGTATTGATCTTTATACTACACCGTCCCACTATAGTCTTGATTGTGTTATTTTCATTGATTTCATTCTTAAATTTGAGTGTTCCTCTGTTATTTTCAATCCATGTGCAACTTTGTAAGTGGTCTTTATTTTTTCTGTACAGAACTGATTGAAAATGCTTCACAAATAAAATGATTAATTTTTGATTCCATTAACCCCCTTTTCCCCTCATAACCGCCTCAATTCTTCGTGGCACAGATCCAACAAGGTGTCAGAATCCTTCCTCAGAGATTTTGGTCCTTATTGACATGGCAGTGTCACACATTTGCTGCAAATTTGTAAATGATGTAAATCTCCTGTTCCACCACATCCCATATGTGCCGTGGAGGCCAGTGGAACCCAGTGAACTCACTATTTGTGCTAAAATACAACTAAACACATATATCTAATAATGTGGCCATAAAAAGGTGAAAAGGAAAACCTTGCAAATATGCAATAAATGAATTGTGCAGTCATTTCCACACACGACTGGTGTGATCCTTTTCAGTTTAAAAGAGTTTACTCGTAAACACTTGTTTGCTTCAAGTGACACAAAAACAAAAACCACAGCAACAAAGCTCAGCGTGTCCAAAAGACAAGGAGAACGATGCTATCTGTAGTTTGTTCAAAGCCCACATGTTCTGCCTGGATTCATGTGCTAGCAGTGGATCATAGCAATGCATTCATCTGCAGGGAGGCAAAGTCAAAATACAGGAGGCCGCACAGATCGCCCGCATCCGAGTGCCGTCAGTATGCCCGGACGCGGACACTGAAGACTTGCTGATTTACAGAATCCACTATGGTGACTGATTGGATCTGTGCTGAAGTGTATGTTTGGAGAATGTGAAATTTGTGGGTATGTGTGCTGGAATCCCATGTGTCTTTGTGCTGCAAATCTTAGACAATATTAGGTGGAGTCTAAAAAAAAAACAAATCTGTGTAGTCGATAGCATGGGAAACAACAAGAGAGCAAACTACAATAAGCAGCCACCAAATTCTCAAAGCTTACAGAGGAGTACATTAAACACACACTGTTATATTTAAACAGGGGGCAAGATGACAGGATGTATCAAACAAAAGCCAGTATAGTCATTGCTTAATTTTTCTTTTAATATTTCAAATTTTCTAATTCAAAAAGCAATATTATTGCAGTGTATCTGTGTGACTTTTGCCTTTTTGCACTCAGAGGCGGGAATGCAAAAAGGATTTTACAGCTTTTAAGTGTTTGCAAACTTAAGTTTGTGCTTGCAAATCTGAAACTAGACACAGAGGCAGATCTGCTCTTAAAACAGCTTCACCAACAAAAAAGCATATATCGTCACTGATAAAGTTTGTTGATATTTAAATGAGGAAATATATGCATTTAGAGGAAAGCCTGCAGATATTTGTACATACTTTTGTAAATCACAGCTAGAGAAAATTGCTTGGCATTTTCAAATATCAGTTATTTGTCGATTGCAGATTGTGTAGAAAAATAAGCACCTGCAGAAAGCGGGAGTTTAATTCGCTGAAATGTAACGAGTCCTGCATAAATTTGTGAAAACTACATTTAATCATTTTACAATCTGACATTTAAATCAATGCTTTTAATCTTTAGGTAAATCTGGTGAACAATTTCACCAATATTTACAATCTGAAGCTGTGGAATAAAAACAATAAGTGTTTTTGGCAGAAAATCATAAATAGATTGTGAAGGGAGATCAGTGTCGATGGAGAGCTAACTGCTCACGCTTTCTGAACTTGATAGGCATGTTTGCACCAGCGTATCAGACGTTGAGACAAGTGCAAAACATTTGCTAATTCTACTTGTTGCACAATGACAGTGATCCAAGCATTAAAAAACTTTCAGCCTTTAAAACAAGGTTTTAGGCAGATTCTTTTTAAAGTAGCAACTTTTGATTGAAACTAAAATCCCATTGCTATAGGAACTTGATTCTTGAACTTTAACTCTCATTCTGAAACAAATTGCTTGTACAAATAGTGGCAGCAAAATGCCTGGCTTCTATACAGCACAAGGCTTCCCCATCCTTGATTTTGGGCATTTAAAATTACAAGAGATAGGTCTGATAAGTTTTGAGGACTCACTAATAAAAAACCAAGAAGTAGTCAGTTAAAATCAGATAAATTAACAAAGACAGAGAGAAAAATACTGATTTATGTTTTCAGATGAGGCAATAAAGTTGAGAAATGCAATGAGAGACAAAAATTTAAAGATAAAGAGAGGCTGAGACCATTGGTTGGGTTCTCTCTCTCTCTCTCTCTCTCTCTCTCTCTGGGTGTGGTATAGTGGGTGGGTTCATTCCCGTGGTCGACCAAGATATTTTTTCTCTGCTCAGCTACGCCCTGCAACTAACCAACATGCAGACACACACATACCAGCACACACATAATGTACAGAAAAATATATGGTGGCCAGTCCAAAGAACCGATGATAGAAAAGAACACGAAGCTTCCCAGGTCTGGTAGTGACATAAAACCTCTGCATTTGTCTCTCCCAATCACACACTGATACACAAAAACATACACAAATTCAGTCATACATGCCTCTGCCTATTTCTTCCTCAGCACTCTCTGCTCTCTGTCTAAATACAGCCAACCACATCAGAGACAACATTTACAACACTGGGTGAGTAACACACTCACATACATACACACATGTAAACTGTAAATTTTACTCAATACGCATAGCATATACATAACTCTAAAATGAAAACACACACCATGCAATAAAAACAGGATGATGATTTACACATGTGAACAGACACATACATACTGTACCTTAAATGTAGGATGCTAAATCTAGTTTGGGTATGCGTGTTTGTTCAGTTGGCTTCTGTTGTGGTTGGCCTGTTGTTCTGGTCTGAGACACAACAGTCCATCCCTGGAAAGTGTTTTAACACTCCTCCACCATAGCAACATCAACACACATATTTAAATAGACACACAGCAGCTCTAAATGTAAGGAAAAGAAAATCAGAGTATATCTTTGCACATTGATTGTGCATGCTATCTGAAATAATAAATACAGAGAGAGCAAACATTTAATTATTTAGTATCAAGCCCAAAGTTATTCATACTTATGGCTTATTTAGATTTAAAATTATTTTCATTCAGCCAAGAAGTTTGTTTTTGATAGGATTAATTAGACAGGCATTACTCTAAAGATAATACAACAATGTAAAAGGAATATCAATTTTGGGGGAAAAATTATATATTTATATTTTATGGATATTTTATTTAAAACAATTCTTTATGGCTTTCACAATATTCAATTGAATGACCAGCTTCTGTGCGTTTCTACTGGTATTTCCATAAGTCATCTTTTGCGATGAACTCCAAGTCTTGGAGGCTGGAAGGCGTGTTTGCCATCACCCTAATTTTAAGATCCCTTCATAGATTCTCTATCAGATACAAGTCAGGATTCTGGCTGGACCACACCATCAATATTACTTCCTGTCAGATGAAAGATGTTGATAAAATTAAAAGATTACTTAGAACCTAAAACTGCCAGCGGTATGAATAATATTAGCTCAACTGTCACATACTTGTTACGGCCGTTAAGTCCTTGTAGGACTAGTGTCAGAGCTTGGTTTGCATTGCCGGCAGTAAGTTGGACTTGTTTCTGGTGAGAGTTGGACTCCGCCAAGGTTTCCTTCTGTCACCGATTCTGTTCATAACCTTAATGGACAGAATTTCTTGGAGCAGCCAAGGTGTTGAAGGGATCCGTTTTGACGGCATCAGAATCAAGTTTTTACTTTTTGCAGATGATCTGGTTCTGTTGGCTTCATCGGACAGTGATCTCTAGCTTTCATTGGAGCAGTTAGCAGCTTAGTGTAAAGAGGCCGGGAAGAAAATCTGCACCTCCAAATCTGAGTCTTGAACAGGAAAAAGATGGAGTGGCTCCTCTAGATCGGGGACGAGGTCCTGCCCCAAGTGGAGGAGTATCTTGGGATCTTATTCACAAATGAGGGAAAAATGGAGTGGGAGTTCAATAGGGGCTGCATCTGAAGTGATGGGTACCGGTCTGTCGTTGTGAGGAGAGAGCTAAGTCAAAAGGCGAAGCTCTCGATTTACCAGTCGATCTATGTTCCTGCCCTCATCTACGGTCACAAGCTTTGGGTAGTGACTGAAACAATGAGATCGCAGATACAAGTGGCCAAAATAAGTTTCCTCTGCAAGGTGAGACAAGCAAGAGGCTCGGTCATCCTGGAGGGGCTCAGAGTAGAGCTGCTGCTCCTCCATATCAAGAGGAGACAGTTAAGGTGGCTCGGGCATCTGGTCAAGATGCCTCCTGGAAGGTATGTCCTACTGGGAGGAGACCCAAAGCAAGACCCTGGAAATGCTGGAAGGACCATAATTCTCGGCTGGCCTGGGAACATGTTGGGATTCCCCCCAGAGGAGCTGGCCCAATTGGTTGGTGAGAGGGAAGTCTGGGCCTTTCTGCTTAGGCTGCAGCCCCACGACCCAACCCCAGATAAACAGAAGATGATGGATGGATGGAGATACTTGCAGTATTTTTTCTGGGTACTTTTGGTTTCATAACAGCACCAGTTTTAACACAGAGCATTGTTTTCCTTTGGCACAGTTATGGTTAGAAAGTAAGTACATTCTCCTTCAGTTCTAAACTTCTACAAGCCTACCCTTACATGTACAATTAAAAAAACACCAGTCATTACCTGGTAAATAATACTATGAAAGAAGAACAACAAATGATATATTACAATGAGTCAATATTGTGATACCTAAAACTTGGCTAAAAAAGTAGAATTAGTCCCTGATGAAGTACCCCTATTGCTCCCTATAACACCTAATGGGATATAGACCAGCACCAACACCAACAAGTGTCGTCAAATCAATGCTTGTACAACATCAGCAGGTGTAACCCTTTTAGTAGTTTACTGTTGTAGAGGTCATCACTGCTACGGTTAATATGGATAATGTGCTGTAATTTCAAAACTGTTATTCAATGAAGCAATATCCCCAGGAGAAAAATATTTAAGACTGGGTGTGACTGACTTAACAACAGATCTATTGGGTGCTGCTGTGGCACAGGGACAGAGCACGCAACCCATATACCGGCTATCACATGTTTGAGTGCCGGCCTGTTGACCTTTGTCGAATGTTTTCCCCCTCTCTCATATCCCACTTTCTGTCACTCAACTTACAAATAAAGGCCACTAGAGCCACAAAACTCCTTAAAAAACAAAACAAACAAAAAAACCAGCTCTATCTACAACTTTCAGAGGTGTGTTTAAATGACCCAAAAGGAAGATTAAAACAAAACTGCTCATACCTTTTAAAGGAGAAGTCACAATGACGGGAAATTGTGAAGTCCATCCATCATTATCTTCTACTTATTTGAGATTGTGTTGTGGAAGTAGCTAGTCCTTACAGAAATCACACACATCCCCCTCCCCAGTGCCAATCCTTAAGGCAGGATCTTTGGTGTCCCCAGAAAAGGAAGGAGATATTGTCCCCGAATTATTTCTTGATCTGCCCCAGGGTCTCCTTCTAATGGCAGAAACCCAAAACACCTTCAAAGAGGGGCTTGCTGATCAGATATGTAAATCACATCAACTGACTTCTTTCTATGTGAAGTAGTAGAGGCCCCAATCTATGTCCTGTAGGAACTTCAACATTGCCATTAGGAAATCTGCAATGCCTGTAAACAATTTGTGAAATAGTATGTAATGCATTTATGTATCTGGATCAGTTTAAATAATTTATCTGATTTAAACTCCAGAATTTTGAATTTACTACCCACCCTCCTACTGCCCAAACACTTACTGAATGACAGCATCAATAAAACTCCCACCATGTGAAATATAAATGGACAAGGCATACCCAGCAGGCCTGTGGCTTTTGCTCTTCATGAAGCTAATTATAAAAATATTTCCAGATATTTTCAGATCTTCTTATATTTCACTGTACTATGTGTTTTTCTTGTTGCTCATGTGGAGTAAAGAGAGGAAGGGGAAACACCCAGGCTGCCACAAAAGAAGCACCCTTATGGGGAAATACCCTGCACACAGACTCCCCTTTTTCCCAGCCTTAAAACCAGTCTGAAAGACCCCAGAGGATCTGAGGAACACTAAAGGATATATAAAGTTAGACTTTTCTACATGTACAAAAAGAGAACCAAATCACACACACCTCAAGATGTTCATCATAACACAGTTACAGAGAGTTAATACCCACTTTGTACGCACAGCTAAAGGAGGTAAACTGAGAAATCCTTAACCCTGTTAATAGGATGGAAAAACCAGAGTGGGATATCTGAATGGTAACATGCAATTCTCTTTCTCCTGAAAAAAATCAGCAAATATGTTCTTTTTTTTATAGTCCCTTAGTTCCAACCCTTTTCACCTGCTCCCTTTACCTGTTTTCTTCCATCCATATACCTGCTCCCTGTCCCAGTTTCCACTTGTTTTGCTTTTTTACCCTTTTCTCTCTTATATTCCAAGTTTATCCCTTTTACCTCATAACTATTTACTTCTTTTACATATGTCTCCCCCTTTTTCTTTCTGTACAAACATTTATTTTATCTGCTCCCTTTTATTTCTAAATGGGCACCTGTTCAACTTCATTATAGGAAACAGCAGCTGCGGCTCTGCATGTGTCTTTTAATTGTACTGTGGTAAGCCACCATTCTTCCTCCTTCTCCTCCGCACCACTACCTCTGCCAAAGATACACTTCCCATTGCCAGGAAAGAATAAGGGCAAAAGCAGGGAAGAAACCAGAAAGTAAGCTTTCTGACCCCTGCAGGGTAAAAACAGAGGAGACATTGTACTTGCATGAAGGAGTCATTTCATTTTTCTGTATTTCCCACATCCATGAATTCCATATAATCTATGAATAAAATCTCTCATTTATTACTTGTATTTCATTTGCATACAAATAATTTTGAATCACTCAAGTTGCAAAATAACTTTCAGTTGTAAATACAAAACCTGTCTTCACAATTCAAATTCAAGTCATAAATACTTTTTTTTTTTTTTTTTTAATCTCAAAGGGAAATTAGATGTTGAAACTCATATCATCCAAATATGCTTAAGGAGCAGCAAGGCAGTTCTTAGTGCTGCACATCATAAAAACATCAATCAGATACATAGCAAAATCATCAAGCAAACATCAATGCATCAAAATTATAAGGATCATTAAGTAAATATAGTTTGAAAATACTGATCAGTGTTCCACTTACTACAAATCAAAGGCAGCTCTAAACAGGTGGGGTTTTAGCTTTTATTTAAAGGAACTCAGTGTTCCAGCTGTTTTGCAGTTTTCTGGGAGTTTGTTCCAGATTTGTGGTGCATAAAAACTGAAAGCTGCTTCTCCATGATTAGACTGTCATGACATGCTAACAGTTCAATATCCGGAAAGTAGAGACAATATCCCACAGTAATGTCCTAAATGACACCATCAGTTGTTGGCAAGCACTGCTAATCCACCTCATTTGCTTCTGCTGCTCCTCTTTAAACTTCTGCTGTCTGGCCCATATGGTTAGAAAGCCAGGCAGAGGGACCTTGAAGTTGGGGATATGATGCTTTCCCATTTTGATCGATGGAAGAGATGGTTTGATCTTCCTCCTTCTCTCTCTGCTCTATGGTCCTGCTCTGCATCCATGAAGCCTCTTTTACAACTGGTCTAGGATTTGGAGTTGTAGTTCAGGTATTATTTGAGCTTTTGAGATTCTAATCAGCTGTTCCTTGTTCAAACAATACCTGGTCATAACCTGGTCATCATAACATTGGTTCAAAAGTAAAAAAGTGAGGGAATAATTGTCCAAACATGCAACACTTAAACCAAAGAAATTAGGAACAAAAATCGACAAAAAAGAATGAAACAGAACTTATATAACAGAGCTACTCCAACATGCTGCCACCACAAGTGGCACAGTTCTAGATTCCCAGCATCAATATAAATTACCATCATCACAAATCATCATTTGCAGCTTTGTGCATTAACAGTCTCAGTACCTGGTGTTTATGAAGCTTGCATAAATCTCCATTTGTACCTTCCATATTCAGTGTTATTACAAAAGCTATTGCTGTAACGAGATCTCTGTGATATGAAAATACTACATCACACAACAATATTTCAAGTCAAAAATGAATTATGTCATGCAAAGTAGAATCCAGTTACTATCAGAATGGGACTTTATCGGATGAAGAAAATTCTACGAAGGTGAGTGCTTGAAGCTTGACACCCTGTTGTTTGAGGCTCTTATTTTACAGCCTTAAACATTATACATCTTGAGTTGGTTGCCCTGTTGTGTTGACAAAGTTGGATTCTCGTCAGACAGGCACACAAGACTTTGCTATAAAAGTATTGAAGAAGCCTTCACCACTTTTAAATCCTTTGTGTGGCAGCAAGCTAAGAACTTGACAGAAAAAAAAAACAAAGTGACAGATAAGATACAAATGACTTGTAAGCACCGAAAAATCTGTTACTGGCCAACCATTAGCCACTCACAATGCTGAAGTTAGTCTGTGCTTCGTAGCTTCCTAGTGGTGCTTGTCCAAATATGTTCTTCATAATTTTTGTTAAACTGTAATGTATATACTAAATTAAATTAGGAAATTAGGTATTTTCATGACTATTTATGTTAATAATTACTGTAACTACAAAGAAAAATAAAACAATGTGTAATGGGTGAAGTAAAACGATACAGTGTACTTGTGTTACAGATATGGAAGCAGATATGGATGAAATGACAACAAGTGGGTACAAAATTGGGCTTTGGATTGGTAAAAAGGCAAATAGAGCCAGAGATGCAGGAAATACATATTTGGCACTATAAACACCAACAGCTGTTTAAAATAAATGGCATACCAGAAAAGAGTTCACAGTTCAAATGGCAAGATTCCAGCTGGGGAGAACAAGTTTTTTGTTTGGTTGTTTGTTTTTAAAGTGCAGCTGAAAAAAAAAAGTTTAAGCAACAGACACAATATGTATTGTTTTTACAACGACTAAGCTTAACAGAACACCGACAGTTTCTTTGTAGAATTACAATAAAAAGGCAATTATAAATAGCTATACGAGTCAAAAAAAACTTTTCGTCTCTTTTCACTTTACTTTTTTTCTGTTTCTAAAACAAACTAAAACACCATTAATGACAAGTTGACAGCATAGTGACATAATATTAGTGCAGGGTGTATGACCATCCTTCACACTGCCTGTTTCTGGCACTACGGTTGCCAGATCCAAATCCATCAACTGTGCCTGTAATTAATAAGCCACACACACACACACACACACACACACACACACACACACACACACACACATACAGGCACAGCAAATTTACAGCAAACACACTTTATTCCACCAAATTAACAGACAGAGCTGAACCACATGGAGCATTCTGACAAACACAAACATACCAAATTGATTCAACAAACAGCCTTCAAGTAATGCTTAATATGATTTTGGAATGACTCAATTATTTTAATGACATTTTACCTAAGACACACACACACATGCGCCTGGGGGAAAAAGCTTTCTCGTTAATCAAACATTTTCAACAACTTGCAGTCACACAACTCAGCTTCTTTCCTAGAACTGACTGACACTTCCTTACCCTCCTTTCTGCCTCTGCAGCAAGGTAATCCCTTAAGTACTATTTGTGGTTTCACAGAACAGTTCTGTCAGTGGCCTCACAATAAACCCTTTTTTTAATGGCAAGCATTTGGGAAATTAATAACAACTAAGAGTTATATTGAGTTGCTTCTCTCACAGATGTTAAATATCTCCACTGAGTGCAGACTGCAACAGTAGACCTCCTTCTGTCCTTTTAAGGGTGGCAAAATCATCTCAAGCTGTTTTTAACAGAAAAATCACAATCATGGTTTTATCATAGTCTTGCTTTCATAAAACATAATTTTAAAGAAACAAACCTAACAGGGCACTGAAGCCAAGAGAAGCTTTCTGAACAGATTTTAATCAGTGCATTTTGTCCAATTTGTAGCTGAAGATACATTAACATTTGATAAATACATACTTAAGGTTTGCACAACAAATAGTCACAAACTATTTTGTTTAACTGATTTTTTATTTTCAATGAAAAAGGTAAACAAAGACAGCACCATCCAGGTAATGTGCATACTTGCCACATATTAGGGATATAACCTTTGAATAAAATTGGAATGATTGTGTGCAAATTCATCCCAGTTGTAAGTTCAACTTCTGTATTCAGACTATTGTGGTTTTAAAAGCAGAGCATACTGTAAGTTATCTTAATCAGCTATAGAAAATGTATTATTCAAGTTCAGAGCAGAATTCTAAAAGCTTTTATTCAGAAGGTTTGCAGCTCACCTGCTTCCTTGACTTTACAAAGTAGCTGCTCGTCTAACAGCTTCAAGCAAAAAGCTTAGTACATTTTCGGTTGCAAAGTAAGGCAGAACTTTGAATAGATTGTTGATATTGAAATAAATCTGACAAGCTGGTAATAAGTTAACTGGCAAAACCAGACCACTCTAAAGACTGCATCTATTCTGCTAAAAGTTAACTGATGTTCCTACAGAGCAAAGGACAGGACTGGACAGAATGCGCTTCATAAATGATTCCATGATTTCTCTGATTTGGCAGATTGTTGACAGTTTAATAGAAAAAGAACGAGCCTTTATTGTCCCACAGAAGCGAATTTCAGGAGGCTTTAGCCTGATCTGATACAATACTGGATCAGATTGATTCTATAGGAAGTTAGTGAAGTAATCAGTTGCCTTTCACACTTAATCTGATAATGTTGAGAAGTCCTAGCTCAACTCATCTGAATTCTAGCTGACAAGGTTATAGAGCTGGTCAATATAACAGTAATCTAATCCATCCACCATTCCAGCCAGAGAAATATCTGGAGATATTTTAGTGCTTTGAGGGAGATATTTTTTATGCAAATATTTCAACAGTGGAAATTTTGTTGGACTGATACAGAAGTAATACCTGCCGATGGAACTCAGTGTAGCAAAACTCTGTACTTTAATAGAGTTTTGGGACCAAGGAGCCTTAGCATCAACAGGTAGGCTAACCACATTACAAAGAATAATTTTAATTTATCTTTTAAAGCTTTTAACCTCCATATGCCATGGAATATATAGGATCTGGAAATGTTTGCAGCCTGTTAAAAGACATTGACAAAACTGTTACAGGTAACTATGCTAACTGCGCTAACAGCACTACTTGCTAATAATAGTTTGCAACAAACTGTCACTGTTACAAGTTCTTGACTAATTTTAACAAAACCATTATTTTTGAGCTTTTTGGTGGAACTTCTCTTAATCTTTAAGGTAAACCTGTTATCCCTTTTCACTTGAGATTCTTCATTTTCAGTATTCTTCATCTTCTCTCTCAAGCTCTTTCTCACCCTCACTGGTAAAGTCTCAGATGTATGTAAATTATTGCTGCAGTTCTTTAATCACAGCTCCAAACAGCCGCCAAGATTCCTGCTATGAGCCTAAGCCAGGCTGTAAACACATGCATGAACCTAACATCTTAACCTATAACTTTTGTAGGTAATTACATACTTTTCTGGGAGCGTTATGATAATTTTTCTCACAAGGAATCAAGACGGAGGAGCAAGAAGCTTTGTTTTGAATGAGGTGCACATCAGTTCTGTCTACACTACAATCCCTTTTAAACAATGTTAAACTTAACTTGCATGCAACCCCTTTAAATATCTGAGATAATTAACAGCTTTATTTTGATATGCACTTAGAATAGATGTAGCACAAATAAAATCAAGTTTTTACTGAATATTGTGCCTGGTACTTGAATATTAACTCTAGGGTAGGTCTGTTTTTTATAAAGAAATGTTCACAGCTGCTAAAGGTTTGGATTTCAAGAGACTCTGCTCTCAAACACCAGGCTTTGTATGGACAGCAGCTTCATGCAGAGAGGCGAAGGGGAAAAAAAATTCAAAAGGAAACAGACATCAGATGAAAACACATGAGAAATACTGAACATGTGTGAGAGGGTGGGTCATCTTTAGCAGAATCATCACATTTCATGTTAACACAGGTGTGAATGTGGGCGGAATAAACGCGCATTTGAAATTTAAGAGATCTGGCAAATTATACCGCTCATCAGCGCACATGCACACTCACACATACAGTACACATACAGGCAGGACTGGGGTGGATGGATAACTGCTCACTTTGAGCTTACTTACACATTCAGAGCCAGTCAACCACACCCACATACCACAGACATACACTCTGATTTTTGGACTGCTGGCTTTTGAGCTGCTGTCCTGTGTTTCCTCCATCTACTGAACATGTGGAAACATCTGCAGAAATTAGTTTTATTTGAGTGAAACAATTTCCAACTCATGACATGGTTTTGCATTGTGTTTCTATAATACAGACTTAAGCATCAAAATTGGCATGAAAATCAACCTTTGCGCAAAAGGTTCAAAAACTGTGTGAAACTCGTAATTAAATGAGCTTTTAAAATAAAAATCCTGAGCATGGAGTTTTGCCTTATTGCAGTGTCTCAGAATGAATTGGAAGGAGATAAAAAAAAAAAAAAAAAAATCTCACTGACTGTATGGCAAGACAAAAAAGTTTGGCCTAATACAAAATATTTGTTTTTTTATACATGAAGCCATGTTACACATGAATTACCACCAAAACATCTGGATGCAATATTAATTTTAGACAGAGGTGCTAAAACTACATTAGTCAGCATCATGTATAATATTTTGCCATCATGGTAAAGTCAAGCTGCTTTGTAGTTTGACCTTTGAACAGTCACAAAAAACATCCTTGATATGTTGAAACTGTTTAGATCAAATTGAAGTTATCAATCTATGCACACCCTCAATATTGTACAACTTTAAAAACACATATTCCCCCCCACACACACGCACAGACACACACACACACACACACACACACACACAGAAGTGATTAATCTGACCACTCCTGTTCTTTGGCAGTGTGCTTCCGCCAGTAAATCCAGACTCTGGTGGCAGCCTGCATTCCACACACACATACACACACTTTGTACACGTTAATAAGCCAAACTTTAACACAGTTCACACAGTCAGATCCACACATGCATCCACCTAGAGAAAAATGCATGCACACAAAAAGTATGCAACTGTGAATTCAAGTACAAACATCCACCTGGAATTACCTGTTAATCACAGCTGGGCTGTGGTTACTACAATAAAAAAGGTACCAATGAAAATTAGTAGTTAGAGTAGAACCTCTTTATACTAATGTAATTCCTCTGAGCAATTTATATCTTGAAACTTTGTATGTGGAAACAATTTTTCCATTAAAATACAAACAAAAAAAAAAAAATAAAAGCATTGTTTATTTTACCTTTGTCATTTTCACCACAAATATTTTCAGCATATTTGAGGAATTATTTCAACATAATAACATAATTGGAATTACTGTATGTTAAAATTAGAGCAAAACAAGAAATGAAAAATGCACACAAAGACATGCACCCATTTTGGATGGGACCGACTGCCAAACAACAATCGCTTTCTTAGCAGCACTGACATCCATTACATCACTGCCTTCAGAGGTGCTGACAGAATGACTGCACTTCTATTTGCTGGTGAAAGCATTCAACAGGATAACAAATGCAACTTTTATGAATCATATCTGTTGCTGTCTAACTTCTTCTATCTCCTCTATAAAGTGCTGGGTTTCACTGCAAAGATTCCTCCTTGGTCATTGTTGCACTAGTAATCCATTAGAAATTTCATTGGTGTAAATGTTAAAAAATACCAATGCTTTTTTTTTTTTTTTTTTTTTTTTTTTTAATTGATATCTCATCACTAAATTATCTGAAAAAGCCAATCAATACAGATATAACAGACTGTGGTTTTCCATGGACAGCGAGCTCCACTCATTTGTTTAGAAATGAAACCTCCTTTTAAACACAAATTATGAGAATATATTTTATTATCTATATCTCTCATGAATAACATCGATAACTTTGCTGTGTTGGCCAATCTTCCTGTCTTCTCGTGGGAATCCTTGACATCTTAAATCTTACTCAACAAGTGATCATGCCCCCCAGTGTAGATACACACTTCAAATACAGACAAAAAAGGCACTGATTATCGAAGTAAAAGCAGCACTATGGCCAACTACAAATCAAGAGCCATTTCATGACTGTTGTACTTAAAAGAAGAACCTGACAATGTTACCCTTTATTTTCTGAATAATCTGACTGTAGATGTGCCTCCATGTACAGTGCAAAGGATCTTGTACCATGAGTGAACATCCCAAGTGCGTGTGTATGTTGTGGTCAGGATGGCCTAATTGTAAAGAGAAGTGTCTTCTTTTGGGGAGAGCATATGTATCATAATCATAATTAAGAGTGGTGCATCTTATAATTTCACCCTAAAATGTTCTTAGACATATATGAACACACACTACCAAAGGCAGGAAAGAAATTTCTTTGAGACAACAACCGAAAACCAAAGTGACCTCATTTTTGGTATGTTTTGGCTGACTAATTTATTATACCATGCCTTATCTAATCAGGCAAGGAACAAACCAAAAATACACACAATCAAACAACCTAAATTTATAATTTGAGATAAGATAAGGAGCTAAACAGTAAACAGGAAATGTGTGGAACTGTGGGAACCAACACATACAGCTTTAGCCCAACCTTTCATGTATGAAACATTACTTTGATTTTCAAAGCCACTCTGGTAGCATATACAGTATCTCCAGCTCTAATGTTTGTCTTTTCATTTGGTCGCATGTTGAATACAATCCAAGAGTTATTTCTGAAAAGATTACAATCGCTAAAATACCAGAGCTATCCCTTCTATTTACCAGTAACTGTATTTTCTCAGTGAACATCTAACAGAGCTCTGAAACAGGAGGGACCAGCAGTGAGACAAGCTCAAACGTGGCTGCACGATGCAAATAAATCAGGCTTGCCTTTATGTCAATTATTGCAAAGCTGGGAGATTTTCTACATCCAACATATAACACATGCTTGAGATGAAACACTCCATCATTTACCTCAGTGCAAAGAATACACCATCTTTCACATTTCACCTATTTGGATAGTTGCATTGCGAGGAGTTTGTAATGTCACCTGATTATAGGACATTGTACAACTACAGCTACATACCTTTTGCTATTGAATACTTTTTTATAGTTAAAAAGACTTGTATTGTGCCTTATAAAAGTATTTATAACCACAGAACTTCTCCTTTATGACCACAAACTGTATTTCATTCTATGCCCAATAGACCAATACAAAGTGGGGCATTAGGTGAAAAGAAAATGATGTGGATTTCCTTTTTTTCATAAGTCAAAATCTGTTGCATCTCAATTCAGCCACACAAGTCAATACTTTGTAGAACCACCTCTGCTGCCACTACAGTGGACCCCCAATATTCCCAGGGGTTAGGGAATACAGACTCCCACCAATAGCTAAAATCTTACTTGAGACACCCTCTAAAAACACCTACAGCTGCCTATTTTAATAGTTCAAACTTTAAATATACCTTAATATGCATTAATATGCACACTGGAAGCTGTCTTAGCACTAACACAGAAGCTAATGTTTACAGTCTTGTAGAAGACTGTAAAATGGCTCCTGAAGTGGCTGCTTTGCCAACCCCAGCCAATAGTGTGTCAAGCAGCATTGCGCCTTGGGATTTCAGCTTCATCAGTTTCATTTTCTTTTGAATATTCTACATATGTTCTATGTAAAAATCTGTGAATTGGCTGGTTTTCTATTAATAATTTGGAGTCATGTTCCACAGAAAAATCCACAAGTAGGTGAATTCACAAATACTGAAAAAGTCAAATAGTCACTAATTAGGTGACTTCTGGAGGCAATTTTTAACTAGATTTTTTTAGAGGTATCACAATAAAGGGAGCTTAATACAAAAATAATTAATTTCAGATTACTTCAACATAATACTGAATACAGTGATGCTAAAGACATTGCTATAAAGCATAAAACATAGACTCAATCTATGTGTGTGAGAGCGTCGCCAGCAAAAAGTTCACCTTCATGTCCACACGTGTGAGGAGATTTTAAGTTATGGCTGTGTGTGAATGTGAGAGATAATGCTACTCTTTGTGTGTGCATGCGAGTGTGCAGAATAAGACTTATGGGTCGCTGGAGTGAATGTTTGTCTGTGTGGGAACTTTAAGAAAACAAGCAGCGTCTGAACAGAGGTAAAAATGAACTGAGTGTGTGTTGTGGGTTGTTAAGATGAATGAAGGTTGGGACACTTTTCTAAAGCAAACAGCTCTCTGTTTGTTCTTGCTCTATCAATTTAGAGGCCTGACACTGCCTCTGTGTGAAGGAGTGAAAATAAAAAGTGAACAGGCATCTGAAACAATACGCAGAGATATTTTACTCCAGTGGGTAAAAAAAGAAAGTTACTTTTCTATTATTTGGCAGAAAAAAAACGTACAAATAGCTTGAATAGAGAACACACTGATTCTAACCCACCTGCAAAAAATGATGCTAAATAATAGTGTTAGCTGCTTAATGGCTGATGCATGTGTTGCATGAACACAAATCTATATGTCGCCCCTTTCATCAGTAAGTCTCTGTTCTTCATTAACAAAGGAACACTGGGGCCATTTGTGTGATCACACAGAGTTAAAGTGTGTGCAGGTCAAAGACAGGCGCTATTTTTATGTTCTTTCCCCTCATTATCTCCCTTAAAGTCACACAGTGATATGGCGTTAGCTCATCAGAAAAGGAAGAGAAGATGAGAGACAACTTGCCTCCAAATACAGGAAAAAACAGAAGAACCCAAAATCAAACTGTCTGGCTGATTTATCCTTTGCATGTCCAAAACGATGCATTTCTGCTGTCACTATTTTACTTATCTAAGTGGTACCTAAGTGGTAGGTTGTGTAGCAATTTGCAAAGAAATCTGTAACTGCTGGGTAAAAGAAGTCGAGATAAAAAAATGTTGTTTAAAATGTTAATCCTTTTTGTTTGTGTTTAATCCAAAGGGATATCACTTTAAATTTCTGTTCACACAGAAGTGCTGAACTTCCACCCTGGCTACAAGATTGCTAATGCATCAAAATCTGACTTGGGGCTCAAATTTCCCCCACAAACCAAATATGGAGAAAATGTATTTAAAAATCAGAGGATTTAACAATAACTATAATTTCCTTGGATTTTCATTGGACTTCTATGAGTATATTTAACTTATCTGATTAGACAAAATCAGTGGCATGGTAATTCATCAGAACAGATGTTTACAAATGGTATTATCAGCAAAATTCAGTCAAGCAGCAAAGCCTCCAAACTACTTTTTCAAAAAATGTCAAAATGTTTAAAAACAAAGAAAAGAGAAGAAGCTCAAAAGAAAGTCTCAAAGATAAACATTTTATGATTAGAGTTGCTGCAATGAGCCGCTGTTTGTGCAATTTCACTCTAAAATATAAACAGAACATCACTTCATCAAATTCTTATACTTTACTGGCAGCGTCTCTATAAACTATGTAACATTAACAACAAAAACAATGATGGTAAATAAAAAAAAAAAATCATATATTTTCTTATCTCCTTTAATAATTTGTGAAAAACTTAAAAAAAAAAAAAAAAAACAAAAAAAAAACGATTCACCTAAATTTAAAGTTGATCATTGCCAAGCTCCTGTTTGGTCTGATCACATTTGCAGATAAATGTATCTAAGCACACAAAGATTGAGGTGGATATATGTTGAGTATTGACTTGGCTTTGAAGCTGATCCCCCATTTAATCCACTCCGTATACTACTCTTTGGTTTATGTGAACAAGGGTCAGTTTATATAAATGTGATTTCATCTCTCTGCTGCCCAGTCAAACAACCTTCAGCACAGATTTTTACCCAGTTTCATGTTTGCAAAATTCAAACATTGACAAGTTTAATGCTACAAGCTGACAGATGATAAAATGAAATTATCATTTTATCCAAGTCAAAGTAAAGGTGTGATTTAATAAAAATTTTGATGTATGTAATTTTCTAGATAAATGTTATTTGTTGCTGAGTAATACGCTCCCCACTACCTTCATAGAGATTTCACCTAAAAGCTGTACCAAAAAAAAAAAAAAAAAAAAAAAAAAAAAAAATCAGAGTTCATAAACTTCCCCATGCATTCTGCAGCGCACTTTACACATCATTTGCAAAAAACAGAAAGAAACCAAAACAAATAATGAAATACAATTAATAGCTGGCCCAGAGCATGGAGCATAGTTTTGCAGTACTGCCCCTCCCCTGCCTGTTGCTGTGCATTGCCACCAGCAAGCTCAGGGGCCTGCCCTCCACTTTTACCTTGGTAACATAAAAGATGTGGTTGTTTGAATACTAGCTTGGGGTCTTTCTGCATGAAGTTTGCATGTTCTCCCCATGCTTGCATGGGTTCTCTCTAGGTACTCTGGTCTCTCTAAATTGCCCTTATGTATTAGTGTGTGGTTGTCTGTCCAGTGTGTGTCCGTGTTGCTCTGTGATGGACTAGTGACCTGTCCAGGGTGTACCCCGCTTCTTGGCCACTGACCCCCAGAGACAGACACCAGCTCTCCTGCAAACGTGGACGGAAAAGCGGGTATAGATGATGAATGTTTTGCAATCATAGTTTTCAAGCTGACTATCTTGACTAACCAGCAATAAAGCTTAACAATGTGTATTGACAAATTACAGGAAGAGCAAAGTTGCAGTAGCGAACATGAGGCAAAGGAAGCTAGGCTAATAGTTGATGCATTGAACTAGACAAGAGGGGGTACGCTCCAAGTGCGCTGGCCAAATTTTTTTAACTCTGTGCGAATCGCATCCGCCACCTTTCAATCAAAATGCACAATTTGGAAGGTGCTCTTGCAGAGGAGGTTTGTCTGTACTGCCATTTATATGATCCCTCCATGAGGCCTCATTTTCAAAGAATACTGTACCAACTCACGTAGCAAGTATAAAAGCCACACCGCTTGCTGGGCTCATGCACGCTCAACATGAACCTCTAAAAGCATGACTATAAATCAGCCTTAAAGAACCTGCAAATTGGAAGCTCATAAGGAGTTAAAAACTTAATTAACAGTCAAAATGTATCAATGCAGAGCTGGAGTTTTTGCTCTTAAAAACATTAAATTATTTGGTCGCAAATATTTACCATTTACAGTAGGTGTAGAAGTATTTTTCCATGTTTCCCTTGTGTATTTTAAGCTTGGTTTCTTTCACTTTTTCTGAACAGCTGATGTAAACCAGTGACATGCTGTTAATGCGATATCTGACTTGCTAATCTGCAGAAGTGAAAGCCCAGCCAAAGTTTTCAGCTTCTTAATGAGGGGAAAAGAAAACAAAATAAACATTTGTCCTGGTTAAATATTTCCTTCACGGTTTTGGTTCCATCGTTGCTACTCCAAACACTCAAACCTCAAAAAAAAAAACTCTGTTTACTTCCTCACTCTCTTGTTATGATGTCATTTGGGCACATTCAGAAGTCCTTTTGGACAGAACTGCCATGAAGGATCCAGAAACTGTCCAGCCTCTACAGACAATGAGAGTGATGTGTTTCCCCTTGATAACTGTTTGGAATGTGTGTACAAAAAATACATTATCAACTGTTCAAACATGGCCAATACAGCTGCAGGGGTTTACACTACGTGCTGATGCATAACCATCATATCAACAGAGCACAACGTTATGATTACCACAGTGATTGCGGCAAAATATTCACAATCTACATTTCTAAATTGATTTAGAACTTTCTTTCTGTGAGTATATCATGCAAGATTTTTGCTACTTTCATTAAACACTCACTCTGCCCGTCTCTCTCAGTCCATCTGTCTCTCAGCGCCATCTCTAAACGGTCCATTCATGAATGTGATGAATGGGCATGATCATGTGCATGAGGTACAGCCATACACACAAAAAAGCCTAAACATTGTGCAGAGGGAGTGTTTTAATTTGTATCCAACAGTCTTTTCCATCATTTCTGTTGACATTTTTACTGAACCCCATATGCATTATTAGAAGAGGATATGACAACTGATTGGTTTGTCCCAGATGGGCTCTGTAGCTGACAAGATAATTTCCAGATGGCAGATGGTAGTGGAAAAGGCAAAGGATAAAAAAGTAGAAAAACACAAATTCTGAGCTGCAAACATGTAAAAAGACAGTTGTTCAAGTACCAGAGGTGGTCATGGGAGAGAAGCTGTGCTTACAGGGGAAAGGAAATCATCCCTTTAGTCTTAATGGAGCTCTCCGTGAGACACATACCTTTACATAAACTAAATCACACTGAGAGGAAGACGTTATGTTCCCTGTGGTCACATCCTCAGTCAGAGGTTTGTTTTGTTTTCACTGACAAAAAAAAACCCCAAAACAAACAAACAAAAAAAAAAAAAAAAAAAAAAAAAACTGTAGGCAGAAACAGTTATAGACAGCTTATATTTGTTCAGGCACCTGAGAAACTCAGAGTAAAACAACTCAACAGTTTAGATAAAAAAGATAAAAATAATATTTGGGCTAAAGTGTATTTATCTGCTAAAAATGTATGGGTAATTGAACAGCTTTGAAAATTGAAAAGCTTTGCACATTTGCAGCACTCGTCACCTGCTGTCACCTGTCTTTAAATTGGGCTGTAAAGAATATTAACTTTGCAGATGAAAGTTTATCCAATATTTTAAACACAGATTAAAAATAATCTGTGTTATTGTTTATTTCCACTGTCCCATGCTTGCTCAGTAGGATTTAATGCAATTGGCTGGACTTCCTTAGAGGGATTACTTTATATAAAGTGGCATTGTGGAGTTAATTTGACTGCATTATATTATAATTGAACTGGTCTGTATATAATTAAATCTAAAACTGTATATGATTGGATTACTTTGGGTATGTATTTCTTTATGGTTGTACAACATATAAATTAGACTCGCTTTTCATGTGAAGAGCCTTGAGATGATGTTTGTAGCCAGTTAGCGTTGAATAAATCAACTTAACTGAATTAAATGAAGTAGGAAACTAGAATATCTCACTGAATGTATCTGTAGAGCAGAGGAGGGAGACGAAAAGAGGGAGAGACAGATTGGGGGAGGAAGTGTGTACATTCCAGGCTAATCCTGATAGGACAAACCCGCTGGTTTTCCAGCCAGGACACAACTACCACAACATATCATGTTGATGCAGCAGAAACACACCCATAAAGTCAGACACAAGGAACTTCAATCATACTAAAGTTTTCCCTGACCATGATGTTAAAACTCTTCTTCTAAATCATGTTTCAATAAACATGAGATTAAAGGCAAAGGAGTCAGATTTAAAACCCTACCACATGAGTAATACCTGAGCAACCCACCAACACACACCTAGGCAGTGCTTATTATTTATGCGCTGGTGGTTTGACGCTGTTTGTTAAGGGCTTGTGTGAACGGATATCGGTACCTTTGTATGTGTGCAAACCTCACACATCTTCTGTTTGAATTTCAGTATATGCGGGTGAATCTTTTACATATGAAAGAAAAGGAACGTGTATTATTGACTACATTTTTTTGTGGTGTTGACTAAAAAAAAAAAAAGTGTATTTGCACAAAAACACAAAGGCAGAAAAAAATAAGCATATTTCAAGAAAAGAATTGGACTTTTTTTTATCTCATGTCCCATAAATCTGTTAGAGTACACCAGCACTATTCATCCGGTGACCTGACCTGCACAAACACACACCTACAGGTGCACCTTGCAGTGTGTATTGAGTTCACCACTGCTGCTATTAACCTTTTGTTCCTAAAGCAGTTAATATGTAATTATAACATTCAGAAAATCTGGTACCACAGCAAACCAAACCTACTCAAAAAGATGACAAAAAATAACTTAGTTTTAGATTAATGTTTGACTTGGAGGACCTTAAACATCAACAGTTTTACGAATCACACTTCAGCTGTTTAGTTAAAAAAAACATAACAGCAGAGATTACATCTTCACAAACACTGACAACAGGGACTAGTTGATTTCTCCCAAGAACCACTGCAGTACTGTATTTACATGAAAAATAGTGCATTCAGTTACATAAAGCAACTGCATTTTAGGCTTAAAAAATAAAAGCGTGTTGCCAATAAAGCTTTAACTTGATCTAAACGGGAAAACCAGACTCAGAATCAGCTTTATTGGCCAAGATTGTGTGCACAAACAAGGAATTTGACTTCAGTTCTTATGCACTTACAGTGTATAGACATAAAATGGAAATACATAAACTTTAGAGGGAGTAAAATAAGGATAAAGAAACAATGCATGTATTTGCAGCCATTTTTCATATACAAAGAAATGAAACACAAGGATTGTTGACACAGTGCAAAAATGCTTTTTTCCAGGATGAGCGGGTCCTGCAAAAATGTTAGCTGCTCTTTTCCTGACACTAGAACTGCACAAATCCTAGATAAAGGGACCGTCAGCCCTGATGATCTTTTCTGCAGACCTAATTGTTCGTTAATAATAATCTAAACAAAACAAAGGCAGTTAAGGACCAAAAACTGGCTTTTAAATGGGTGTTGACAATTGTATGTGTGTTACTCATTTGGCACAAGTGGCATCTACCAAAATAAAAGGAACATCTGCAACAAATAATAGTAATAACTACAAAATTTGAAATTGTTGATAATTTTCTCCCATTTTGACAAGGACTACAAACTGAAACTGAAAGGCTTTAAAAGATATCAGTTCACATAGATGTGTCATTTTTTTTTTAGCTATTTTTCTTTCTTGTATTAACTGTTTTCTTTCCATTCTGCTGAAAATCTTGAAAATCATCACTGTGATGTTAGTTTAGGCCTCATAGTATCATTTTGAATGGCTGTTATGGGTAAATATGAAAGATAACTAAAAGAAACCCTGAATATGTTGAAGCTTGTGTCGCTCTACTTACTGCTGGTGTGTCTATTCCAAGTGGAACTCTGTTGCTACATTTTAAAGGTCAATGTTCTTCTTATGTTATTCTGGGTAAAAAGCAAAGAATTAATGCAGGAACTCTCATTCACAGCAGCAAAATTAAATGCCTGCGTAGTGAAGAAAAGCATGGTATAAATGGATTGTAAGTGAAAATAAAAGCTCTCTGTCTTCTAACAAAGGAAATGCCATGTTGGGGCAGACAATGAAAACTGTTTTTCAGGAGACCTTGGCTTAACCCTAGAACCCAGCTGAAGTGTCTTTGAACAGAGGTGCTGTTCTATGGGTGAGTCTGACTTTTGACCTATCGTGGTAAAAACTTTTCACAGAAAAGAAAGAATAATCAGTTTGGCTTCATGTGAAAATTTCAGTACAATACTGGCTTTAAACGCAACAGAAGCAGAATGAGTTTTGGGCTCCTGTAAAATGAATCTAGAGCTGATGATGCTCTGAAGTGAGTTACAAGAAAATGACCTCAGCCACTTTCCACATCTCCTCATCCTCATTCTTTTAATGTGGGCTCAGATGAGTGACGCACCCTCTCTTATCAGCTCTCTATTCTCCCACTTCTCTCAACAATCATTTCAGCTGTTTCAACTCTCAGCAGACACTCACTCATGTCTGCGGTTATTTATGGTCGAAAGGGAGGAGAGAAAAAGAGGAGGAACAAAGGCTAGATGACCTCATCTTCTGGTTTAGACTCTCAAAGGCATCAACTGTCACCTGTAGGTCTTCTATAAGAATGAAACAGGGGTGACCATGTTATGAGGGCTTTGAGATTTTAATCTCTTCCAAATCTTGGAGTGGAGTGAATGTTTTAGTGTTTCTGACGGCAGGACGCTTGGCTGTCGGAGTGGGAACATCAGCAGGGCTCTCTGTGTTTCCAGAAAAACAGAAAGCAGGGATGAACTATGATTTGTGTGGGAGAGATGAAGGGATGTAAGAGCGATGGAGAGATGGACGGCTACCTGCTGTCTGGATAATTAAAAGCTGTCTGCGGAGGCAAGAGACTCATCAGGACACATTGTTGAAGAAGTTACTGTGGACACTGCATTCACAAAGATCACACACTGAGGGGGAATGAGGTGGATGAAGGATGAGATAAGAAGAAGGGAGTAAATATGGTGTCTTTCTAAGGTATTCATACCGCTTGAACTTGTCGCATTTCATCACATTGCAATCACAAACTGTTCAATCCATCATCTGAAAATAGAGTACGACATGGCCGTCCACCTAAGCTGGCAGGCTGGGCAGGTAGAGCATTTATCAGCATTAGTTGTGAACTCCGCAAACACAATGCACTCTTTTATGTTAAAAGAAAGCCAAAAGAAATGATTTTTGTAGTTTGCTGAAAGGTGTGTAGGAAAAACAGCAAAACATGTGGGAGAAGGTGCTCTGGTAAGATGGATAAATTTAACTTTTAAGCCAACATGCAAAATGCTGTCCAGAGGAGAACTAACATTACACATCATAGTGAACACACTATCCTCAGGGTGAAACATGATGGTGGTTGCATCATGCTGTGGGATGATTTCTTCTGCACGGACAGGGATTCTGGTTAGAACTGATTCAGGAACTGGGTCTAATCATGTTTTAGAATAGCCCAGTCAAAGTTCAGACCTCAGTCCACTTAAGGCAAGGGATCAAAACCGATGTTAACTGATGTTTCCAGCCGACCTGGCTGAGATTGAGCTTTTTTAGGGAGATGAATGGGCAGAAGCTTCAGTTTGTAGATGTACAAAACTGGCAGAGCCATACACATACACTAAAGACTTGCATTTGTAACTGGATCAAAAAGCTGATGCCACACTTTTCAGACTTTTTTGTTTTGTAAAAATGCAAAAAATGATGTATCCTTTTTCTTCTCCTTCAAAATAATGCCCTACTTTATGTTGGTCTGTGACATAAAATCCTAAAGTAATACAGTGAAGTTTATTGTAATGTGGCAAAGTGTAAAAAAAACTCAAGGGGCATTAATACTTTTGCAAGGTTCTATAAAAAAGGTGAAAGAGAATCAACACGACAGAAAAAAAAAGAAAAATAATAAACTAAAATGTAGAAAAGAAGGAAAAAACATATAAAACATGACTTCTCTCTGAAGTAATGACAGGGTTTATTTAGATTTATGCCAATAAAACCAAATGAAAGTACCTTACATCTTACATAGCATGGAATAACTCCTTAAATATGGTAGTGCTTATTTATGTAAATCAATTCTTGGACTCATACATGCATGCATAGACTGAGCAGGTTTGTTCCAGCTTCCTGAGCTCAGCGCCAAGTTTAACATGTGCAAGGCAGTTTGGGAATGTTGGCCAAGGAATCAACAGGAGGAGAGTGAAAGAGAGAAGATAGTGTACGTGCGTGAGAGAACGAGAACATCGACCTTTAGAAATAAACGATGATAAAACACAAGACAGAAAAAAATGAGGCAAGGGAGATCCCAGAAAAAGATCAATGGATGGAGGGAAAGAGAAGAAAAAAGAAGAGGAAGGAAGTGAAGTGAAAACAGATGGATGACAAGAAAAAGATAACATGCTTGAGAGAGACTGCCACTGCTCAGGAATACAAAGTAATGACACTGCATGATGACAGGTTTACGTTCTGCATGCAGTAAAATGTCCTCTGCTCAGTGTCAGCTCTATGATGGAAAAGGGCAATTAGAGTGAGAAACAGAAGGAAAGAGGAAAAATGTGAAGAAAGTCAGCTAGAACAGAAACTGGGGACAGATAGATAAAGAGATGCAATTTGTTAACAAGTAGTTAATGTGAGTAGAACATGATTTTCAGCAACAATGTCTTTTACTAAACATCAGACAAATAAATTATGATCAGTAGGGTTCAGTATTGGCAGATTAACATATTCGCATGTTTTCCTTTTGAACATGACTCCAAAATCTTCGCTAAAATTAACTTATTTGCAGATTTTTTTTGTATAGCATATCTAAAATATTCAAAAGAAAATGCAGCTTGGGAAGCTGAAATACCTAAGCGATTTGCTACTTGACACAATCCTGGCTGGTGTTTGCAAAGCAGCCAATCCAGGAGCATCATTCATTTTCTTTGACGCTGATTGGCTGTACCCCCCAAGAGCTGAGACAAGAAAAACTTGAAGAATGTTAGCTTCTGTGGTAGTGCCAAGATGGTTTCCACTGTACGTATTAATGCATATTAAGGTGTATTTGGTTTTTAAACTATTAAAACAGGCATTTTTACACATTTTTAGATGGTGTCTCAAGTATTCATGGGTGGTTGTAGTCCATAACCCCTGTGAATACTGAGGGTCCACTGCATTAAAAATTCAAGACAAATCTCAAGATAAACATAATTCAGTCAAAACACAAAAAACAAAACCTAGAATGGGTAACAATGAGGAAATTTTCTGCTTGTTTGAAGAAACCTGCGTGTTTCTCTCCTTTGATTTTCAAGTTTCTAATATTGAACCCCCTCCCACACACACACACACACACACACACACACACACAAACAAGCAATTTTAGCTTTTAATTACAAGTTAAAGTGTGGACTATTTATGTGTATACACATTACTGGCTTCTTTTTACCTTTCCTATCCCAACACAAAGATGATTTACAGGTTTAACATCAACTGTGGGATTTATAGAGATGATGTCAACTTAAACACCAAGGTATAATCAAAGCATCAGCCACATATATAAAAACGGATTTGACATGCTACTCTTGCACAGCTCATAAATGATTCTCCTAACTTTTTTATCCTAAAGACTTAAAAAGATCAAAGAAGAAGTCAGACACTAACAAGGCTTTAAAAAAACTGTCAGTTTTGTCACATTACAACCTTATACTTTTGTTTATTTTATGTGGATTTCATAACATCAACAAACATATTAAAGTATTTGTGAAGTGGGATCCTTGTTTCTTAAAAAAACTGAAAAGTGTGGTATGCATTTGTATTCAGCCCTCCTAAGTCAATACCTTCTTTGCAATTACAGCTGCAAGTCCTTTGGGGTGTGTTTCTACCAGAATTGCACATCCAGGGACTGATATATAGTAGTATGCACATTTTTATTGACAAAAATAGTTCAGGCTCAGTCCAACTGGATGGCTAGCATCTGTCACCAATAATGCTGTGCCATTCTAACATAAGATTACGCTTTGATCTAAACCAGGGATGTCAAACTCATTTTCATGTTGGCCCATTTCAAAATCATGAATGTGCTCAAAGGGCCAGTTGGGGCAAAATGTACTGATAAAACTACCCATTAACAATCTGTTAAATTATTATTAAATAACTTTCTCTGCATTCGATAAGTACTTCTTAACATTAAATAATATCGAACATCTCTTCACATTGATGTCATTTGGTAGTATACAGATAAAAGCTGCATTGAGTGATAACATTTAAGCACACAACTGTTATCTTAAAGGATGAGGCCCTCTGGACTCTAAACTCTTTTATGAAACTCGAGAAGACCTCATAAAAAACTTATGGCGGGCTGGATTTGGCCCACGGGCCTTGAGTTTGACACGTGATCTAAACCATTCCCTTGTTACTATAGGTGTATGTTTAGTGTCATTGTCTTCCTGGTGGGTTAACTCTTTTTTAAATAGCTTTCTTTGAGGATTAGCCCTATATTTAGCTCCATGAAGTCAGTTCAATTAAATTCAGCTAATTCACAACAGATGTGTCTCAGGGAACTTGAGTCCCCCCCAAAAAGTCAGTTCAATCCAATTTTACCTACAGATTCCAAGTCAAATACTGTATATCCATTACAACTGATCCGAGTTATCAAACAACACAGTCAAGTTCATTTTATAATTCAAATTGGTTGAAAAGTTTTCTATCTAAGGAAACCCAGCAGATTGCATTGAGTCAGTTACTTGTAGCATTCTCTCCTCCTGGACAAGCATGTAGCGTGTCATTGACTTTACAGCAATCACTCATACTGAGCATGCATGTAGCAACAGTGGAGAGGAAAAATTTAATTTTAACAGGAAGAAACCCCCAGCAGAACCAGAACCTGGCTTAGCGTGCCATCCCTTCAACTCTGACCAGTTTTCCCTGTTTCTGCTGAAGAAATGCAT
Source organism: Anableps anableps (assembly GCA_014839685.1). Lineage (NCBI taxonomy): Eukaryota > Metazoa > Chordata > Actinopteri > Cyprinodontiformes > Anablepidae > Anableps > Anableps anableps. The sequence goes on from CM026072.1 coordinate 4,710,943, forward strand.
TCTCACAGTATGATGCCATCACTACCATGTTTCTACAACTAGGCTTAAAAATATTCAGTTTTGGCTGCAGCTCACCAGACCACCTTCACCCATGTACGAAGTCCAAACTTGTAGAACTTTTATGGCTTTCTTTCAACACACTTTTCAGATTATTCGTCAAAAAAATTTCATATCGGTATCCTTTTACTTCCACTTCATAATTATTTACTGCTTTATGTTGACCTTCACATAACATCCCAATAAAAACATTCATGCAGAGTATTCATGGGGGTAATGTGACTAATGTGAAAAAGTTCAAGGGGTGTTAACACTTTTGCAATGCACAACTGTACTTCTACTGCAGAGCATTGTTACAGGTTACGACAACAAATAAACCCCAAAAATAAAAATAACAAAGACATTTAACCCCAACAAAACACGATTATTTTCAAAAAGAAATAAAGACACTATTACTGAAATGATTTATTAAAAGGGATTTAATGACAACACAAATGTCTGTAATCACTAGCATGTTTTTACTCAGCCACCCACCCTGGTACTAACTCACAATCTTAAACACAATCAAAACTAATGGTTGGTGATGATAATGATGATGAATAGGCCCCGTTCACGGCCAATGTGCTCCTAAACCAGCAGAGAGTTTGTATCTGATTGGTTAAATGCCAGAAAGTGAGATGGAGGTCAAGCTGAAAAGCAGCACTGGAATAGAAACAGGTTGCACCAGCCAAGATTATAAACAATATTTTTTAAAGTACACAAACTTCAGAGAGCTTGAAAACGTTCATATTTACATTCCTAAACAAATTTAAAGGATTTAACTATATTAAAATACACATTATTAAAATAGATTATGTTTTTTTTTTCAGTTTTTTTCTTTACTTGTTTTTGCCCACTTGTCTCCAAAACACTCCAGGGAACATAAATAGGTTGGTGGTGTCCGTGTCATAAAATAACATAACAAGGGATTACTGCACATTATATTACAAATCCAGCAATAAAAGAAAGCTAAGCAATCAAACTTTTATCTCTTTGTCATTTCAGGATGAGCAGCTCAGTGTGTGCATGTGTGAGTGTAAGAGGGAGAGTGGGGTTAAACCATGTTCTCATATGCAGGTCATGTCTGGGTCAATCTCTCTGGCTCCAGCACTTCCCTGCTTTACTCCTTCATATCCTCTGTCCCTGTTTCTTTCTCTCTCACACAAACATATGTGTGCATAAAGTGAATTTTACATGGACATACAAGAAAAATGGAATATTTAAATACTCTGCATCTCACAATTTATTTTGTATGCATTTCAGTTTAGCAAAAACCATCAGAAAACATTAAAAAATACCAAAAACAGGAACTTTTCTGTATATTGTTATTTGTTGGGAAAAAACAACATTCAACTCCAAGCCGTGGCCAAGCACTTGCATTATTTCCATACGGAAACAAAAGTTGTCGTTTTGTGATTTTTCATGATGATATGATTATAAAAAGTGAAATTTTTGTTAGAACCGTTAAAAAGTGGCACACCAACCATCCATAATTTGTCATGGATGTTGGCGCATCTAAAAGGATACATCCACCAAATGTGAATCTAAATTTGAGGAAAAGAAGTACATTTTGTGAAACATTGAGCCCTGTAGTGTACCGTTTATTATGTGCCACCAATCTGTATGTGTGTGTTGGTATAAAGGGTCTAAAATATGATGTCACCTCCTTTTGTTTATTTGGTTGTTGTTTTATATACTTAATGATCACTTGACAATCTGGGGATAAAAGTTCAACATTCCACAAACACTTTATTAATGCCCCCAAGTAATTAAAATGTTATTTAATGAATTAATCACATTATAAAATAGGCTGCCTTCCTGTTAGGGTCACTTCAAGCATTTGGTAAGCTGAGGTGAGGAATCTTCATCTGTGCAAACAGAGCCTCTGCACAGCATAGCATAAATGAAGTCATGGTATTATTGGGGCATTGGTATGATATTTGGTGCCTATGTGCATGATAATATAACATCTCTATATTGTGAGGTTCATGCCATGGAATTGTTCACCACGTCCAAATGGCATGGCCTAGCTGGGGGTCAAATCACGTACACAACAGTATCAGATACGTGGAAACGCGACGCTAGAGACTGTTTTTTTAAATTTAAAATTGCTGATCTTTGTATGCCATTGAAATGAAAGGCAGACATTTAAGAGTGTGGGTATAAGATGCAACGTCAAATTTGCTATGCACATCTAGCAGTGACAGGATAACTAATGGACACGTCCAACTGTGTCTCAACTGTGAACTTCATCAGTAATCTGGTTTAACAAAGGAAAAAATTATATTTTGTTTGTACTCAAAGACTCTACATGCTTTAAGGTGTTCATTCTTGATGGAAAACAAACCAACAAAATATGTAAAAAAAAAAAAAAAAAAAAAAAAAAAAGTGACAAAATATTCCAATGAATATAAATCTGTGAGTGGCTAACCTTAAAAAATACTGTGCAGGAATGCTCAGTTTGGTGATTTAACAAAGAACCACATGTATAATTATACCTCAGCTATCTTAACCTCAGGGATTTCAAAAATTTGTCTGAGCCACTTCCAAAGCAGCATGAACCGACATGGAAACTGTGAAATGGAACCACCCCGTGAGCAAAATGACTCTGGTTTGGGCGTTTGAACATCTTTCTTAGGTTTCATTTTGTTGTGTTTTCTGGCCAAGAGGCTATTCTTCCACATTTAGTTGAGTCAAACAGAAACTCTGTAAACTCCTCTAATGTTGTTTGGTATGAGGTTTAGCAGCTGCAAAATAAATCATTCCAGCCATTATAGAAATCCGCTTACAATTAGGTTTTTTTGTCTTTTGAAGGTCTTTTGAAGAATCTGTGAAGAAAAACCACGCCCGAGACCGCATAATACTTGTACCATTTAAACAGACTGTAGCTTTAATGTGTGGGCACAATGAGCAACAGTAATTCTAAAGACTAGGAATGACAAACTATACATAAAAACAGACTAATTTACTCATTTGAATAAATAAACTGGCAACCCATATGCATATTAAACCTCACAGAACAATTCATAAATTCTTCTATCAAAACTCTGGCATAACAGAACCAGTTGCTGGCTCATTTTTAAATAAATAAATACATTTCAATCTATTTGATCGTAACTGAAAACAAAAAAGCTACAACTATTCTTACTCCAGCTACAATAACATTAATAAATAATTTTGCAATTTTATTTTAACTACCAAAAAAAAAAAAAAAACATAATTCAGTCTAAATTAAAATTTAGCATTAGACCTTAAGAGGTTGTGTCTCACCATTAGTTTGGCTATCTGCTCATGTAGCCAGCATATTGATGTCTTCTAAAAACACATACCTCTTAGTTTGTCGACTGCAGCTTTAAGACAACATTTTTGAATTTGATTTTCTTGCAAGGAGGGGAAAAGTGTACTCTTTTTTCAGCCAGCTGACCAACAGTGTACAGCAACAGGTGGGGTAGGGGCAGGACTACAATACTCTTTGCTCCATAGACTCAAAGAAAAGTCAAAAAAGGTGTAAATTATAAGAATGATTCTAAAAAAAAAAAGCAGCTTAGGAAATACAACTTTTTTAGAATTGGTAAATCTTCACATTGGAACTTGGACCATGTCCATTTGACAGTGAAGGTAAAATGAGGGAAAACTGAATATGTCCACCACTATAAAATGAAGCCAGATTTAATGGTTTTTTGACATAAACTGGGTATCACATAAAACTGATGTCCCTGTGCAAATTAGATCCACCTTCTGACATTTTGTAAATATCAAATGCAAATACAAATCAAGCCAAATCCAGTGATTTACTTTTGAGCTCTTTTTAATGTATCACTCCTTTAACTAATGAAAAGCTATTCTGATTGTTAAGTTTAAATTTTCAGTTTACCCTAAGAAACCTTTTGGGTGATTACAAGTCAGAGTAAAGGAGTAATTTGGGAGTAACAGTTTTTAGGTTTTTAGAAGCAGCACCAGTCTAATCAGAAACCAATCAAGCATCTAAAATAAAATCCAGAAGTGAAGACCAAGACAAAAATAGACAACCAGGGAAAATAAGGATCAAGCACTGTTTTAATGTAAATATTCACTGATTTGAATTGATGCTGGCTGATGGAAAATAAGGAGACAAACAGGGCATCACAGCCAGACCCTCTAACTAGCTACATGTGAGTCCATATTTTTAGAAGAGTAGACCAGTTCAACCGCATAAACACTTTCTCTAAAAGATACAGCGATAAACAGCCTAACACATAAACTGAGCTAGATATAAACACATATACCACAAGCTCAGACAAATGTCAAAGCCCAGTGCTTCCAAGAAAACGGCTCATTCCTCCTCACACACACTTCCACACCCTGACACATAATCTGACAAACACACATAAACACCGCTCTGCATCTTTGCAGAAAGATGTACTGTGCCACAAACATTGGGCCATAACTCCATACACCACAAAAGACAGTGTGTATAAAGGCAGTGCTAATCAGTGCCTCTATCTAAGGGAGTTCCCCTAAAATTTCGCACTCCCTAAGCAGCAGAAAGCTCAGAGTGTGGGAGACAGTTAAGTGTGTTGAAATGACCTCATGCACACATATCACCTTGACACAGTTTGCATGTAGGATCCTTTTCTTTTCATACACACACAAATATGAACACACACGTGGTGGAAAGGTCATCAAACTCTACAGCCTCTTGTTCTGGTAGGGGCTCTGCTGCTTTTGTTTGAGTTAAATCCTCTTCCTCACCCTCCAGCCAGCGCAGCACCAGCTCAGCACATAGCTGTCCCTCTGTTTGTGCTGGGAAATCAGATAGTGACTCCATGGCCAATCAGAGGTTTCGAATTACGATCATGTCAGTGGATGTATGTTTTTAAATGTGATCATATAGGTGTTGGAACAGAGACTGGGATTTTTGACATTCCTGTTCTGATAAATAAACATCTCCATGTGTACCTGACGTAGATCCAGATTTATGTCTTATTAGTGCTGATCTTTAAAGAGCAACCTGTAGGACACACTCTGAAAGTTCACAGTAGCACCCAAACCAAACAAGCATGAGCATTTAGCAGGCACACAAAAAACAACGGAATGCTCTAAGAAACATGATCTATGCTCTAGGAAAAAAACTGGCAATAGGCAAATTTTCTGAGAATAATTTGGAGTTACGTTTCACAGAAAAATCCATAAATAGGTGAATCTGCAAATACAGAACTGCGAAAAGGTAGCTGTCCACTGTATATAAAATCTTCACATTTTCCTTAAAAATGATTTCCATACACTTGCCCTAATCGCCACATTTGAAGACTTGTTTTTTTATGTAGCTTATTTTAAGCATCATCCCACTGACCTGTTGTCAGTTAATGTGGGTAAGTAAAACAAGTGAATGGTTAATAGACTGAACTTATATCGTACTTTTCTGGTGATACAGACCACACAAAGCGCTTTACACTGGAGCCAAATTCACCCAATCACACTCACGAATGTGCAGACATTCATGCACTGATGCACAGATCAGTAGGGGTCAAATGTCTTTTTTTAGGCTAAAACAACTTCCTCGGTGTGTTGGCACCTCCATCTATACATTGCTGAACATCAACACATTGCTGATCATGTTTAGCCAAAAATCTGCTTTTGACAGTTTAGTTTATTCTCTTTGTACCATTTTCTAACTGTTAACTAAATGTTGGTACGTGTTGCTGAGAGATGACTAGCACACGTGGTGAGTGTGGGCTCTGCGCAGTCTGGGATTCATCATGTCTCATTAATCGCTGGGATTAATTAAGAGCCCCAAAACAGGGCAGAGCCAAAATCTGCACCAGCTTGCACATGTGTGTGATTTCGTGTCCATTTCCATGGGGATAGATCAGAGTTTAGGCAGAATGTATGGATGTGTGTTTGTGGGAACATGTGGGTAAATGACCATTTGCTGAATAAATGAGGAATGTCCTGTCTGGAACTGTGTGCACATATTAGACTGGTTTTAGAGGTGTGTCGTTTCAGTGTGTGTGTGTGTGTAAATGTTTCATTTCCATGGCTCAATATTTGCCATGGAGAAAATCCCCGGCCTTTAGCCTAATGAAGGGAACTAATCACGTCCACTGTAATTACACAAATACACACTTTTTTTTACTACTGGGTACACACAAGCATAAGACTGCAGTGTGAGAGGAGGAAGAGACAGAGATGGGGGGAAGAATAAAAGGGTGTGAGCTGGAGCAAAGGGGATGGAGAGGAAAGAACCCATTATGTACCCGTAAGACTTCTGTCTGCGGTCTAAAGCCTGTACTTTGTTTTGAGCCAAAGCCAAGACCAGGACAACTGAACCGACTTCTTCTACTGACACTGATCACTTTTCGCTCTGCTCGGGAAAACATTTAAGTTCTCAGAGGAAAAGGTGATTTCAAGATCTCTGAGAAGTTCTGGGAAGTTTGGAAAACAGCATAATTACCTCAGAGTCATCACTCAGTCAGAATGAACTTTTCCTTTATTTGTTTATTAATCTTTAATCTATCCTTTTCTTTAGGGATCATGGGGGATTAATAAAATCACGATCTTTTCTTCAGTAATCATTTGTATTGATTACACCAAACATCCCAAAAATAATGAGTGCAATCAACATCAGGTAGATGAGGAGATATTTATAATTAGAGAAAACACAAACAAGCCAACAGTTTTTCTAAAAGATTACACTGAATTTATAAAATGTAATGAATAGCTGTCCATCATTCAGAATCAGATTTTAGACTTGACTATGATGGCGCTCCTCACTGATGCTGTCTTTTAGTACTTCCCAGATATAAATAATATTGTCTTTACTTTTTAAAGAGTACATTAAAGCTGAATTTTAAAACTTTCAAAATATTAAAATGTTTGCAAATGTACAAGAACACACCTTGCTTAGCTCATACTGTGCTATTTGCTGCACAAAGCTGCTGCATCTCTTGTCACCATCTGTCAAGTTTCCTTTCTACATTTTCTGTGTGAAGTGTGCCAAATTTAACCCTCAGTAAGGAATCCTTCAAATGCATTTTGGGTTGTAATCTTTAAAAAAAAAAAATAGGAAAAGCTTATGAACGGGGGAAAAAAAGAGCATATGATCAACTTAGCAATTTTCCAAGCATTTACATGCTACATTTATGATAGGAGCAAAACACTTAAAGACACATTTTTAAGAAGTTTAGGCATGAATTCTTCCCCATACAGACATTTGGCATTAATCACATTAATGGATAAATCTGCAGTGGACCCAGCTGGGTTTCATGGGTGTTTCAAGTATGACTGTTGGTGGGTGAGTTTTATTTATGCTAAGTGCAAAAGTCAGCTATAGGGTTTTGTTTCTTTTCCATCAGATTAACTGTAACAGGGCAACAGGCAAAGCCATTCATAAACAATTTTACCAACTTCCAAACACATAATTTACAATATGCTTATCATAAATGAATGCTTTATGGTGTATAATAATATTATGTGAGGTATATTTGTTAACTTTTTGCAAGCTTGCAAGTCTTTGCTTTGAATTTAAGTGAAATGAAAATACACATTAAAAGAAACACAGCATAGGGCTCTCTATTTCAGAGCCGACAATTTGTTTGAATTTTGTGCTGTCAGTCTTCTTGAAGAGGTAAGCGTCGCCACACACAGAGAGATGTGTGTCTGTTCTCAGTCTGCTCAGTGTCTACTCACCCACAATGAAGCCCTCAGCATGGCACACACACATATGCACAAGGGCACAGAAAGTTTTTTTTTTAAATAGTGACAGCTGACAAATCCCCCCCCACTCTGACCTTTAAACTCTGCCTCTACCGTCTGTACCCCCAAGCTAATTGACACGTCTCCTCTGAGAATCTATCCGCACATCCTCTAAAAACACACACAGAAGCCCCCCTTTAAATAACACATGATGCATTATTGCAATCTGTCATTCAAAAATGATCAATATTAAAACAAAATAATGCTCTTTCTGTAAATTATCCTGTTCCTAATTACAAAACAGCACATTTTACAAAAGTGTATAAAAGTAGACAACACTTTTAAAAATAGAACAGGTAAAAGACATACAGAAGAGGTGACAGGACGAGGAGTTCAGTAGGGACTAAATTAAAACACATTTACCTACTGGGTTTTGCACTGGACAGAGGATAGCGAAAGAGGCCTACACTTCCCAGGCAGCCGGTGGAAAAGTACACTCTACAATTCATTGCTTCCTTCACGCCAAATTAAAGGTCCCTTGTTTAAAAAAAATGGGGGTTGAGGGGATTCAAGGGGGGTGGTGCAACAAAAAGGGGCTTTTATTACAAAGAAAAACATTCCGTGATCACCCCAAAAACTGCTGCGGTTCTGTCTGTAGGACCAAATTTATGCTCAGAGAAGAGTTTTAGCTCATTAACTTTGTATCTTTTCTTTACATGTGGAATCAGATTTTTTTTGGAAAATATAAACATGCAAAAAATGTATATTTCCTTAAAAAGTTAGTAATGTAATACAAACTGGAAAATAAGAAATGGTTTTTTTAATTTCATGTTTAATTTAATGGGTTTTTTTTAGCAAGAGTATAAATAAACATATTATTATTATTATTATTATTATTATTATTGTTAATAATAATAATAATAATAATAATAATAATAATAATAATAATAATAATAATATCATTATTAATTAAAAAGGAACCAAAATTTGGTTTTGGTTTCCAGTCACTTACAATTAAGAGTCTTTTGTAAACAAGAAAACAGAATATATAGAACATCTGTTGTTTACATAGTGGTGGACTTAGCTTATTTTATATACAACCTGTTGTGGTAAATTATTTCAAATGTTCAGATACTATTTTAAAGCAGATCAGTCAAATAACAGAAACCTTTTATTTATTTTTTGGGCACTAGTGGCCTTTATTGTACATTTAATTTTGAGGAAACAGGGTGGAGAGAAAGGGGGAAGACATGCAGCGAATGGCCCGAGAATGGGAATCGAACCAAGGATAATCGCGTCGAGGACAATAGCCTCTGCACATGGTGCGCACACTCCACCAACTGAGCCATCCAGTACCCCCAAACCATAGAAACCTTGATGCCGAAAGACATTTTCTCCTTCATACAATAATCATTTTTTCAACTGGACATCTTTAAATCAAAATAAGCATACTTGTATTCAAAAATTAAGCTGCAAATATATTTAACCTTTTTTTTTCTACACTGTATTTTTATTGTTTTGTATGGTGTTGTTATATATTTATTTTACTTACCATTGGTACACCATTTCAGCATAGTCTGGTTATCCAGTAACATAATCATATCACTTAGTATCTGCTTGTTTGAAAAGTGGGTCTCTACACTGATTAAAAAAAAATGCAATCTTATGCAATCATCAGTGTTATCATTATTTCAAAATTAGATTTCTGTATGAACATGTATAGATTAATGGGTACACATTCTCTTGTAACAGTAAACAACCGTAGACAACTGCACCAACTACATGATAATAGCACTATATAAATCACTAAAAATGTTCACAGCTTTGTCACACCATATTTAGCAATGTAATAATAATAATAATAATAATAATAATAATAATAATAATAATAATAATAATTTTACCTTATTTGTCCAGATTACCAAATTTGTAAAGGGTCTGATAAGCAGAAGACAATACTTTGATGATTACAAGCACTCTTAGTAAGTATGTAAGAAAAAAATACAAGTTTCAAAACAAGCTAAAAAGACTGTTTAGGAGTAATTAATAAGCAATTTGCTTCCACAAAATATGCATCAAAGTATAAAACCCCAGCAAATATCATTATATTTACCTATGTGCTTATTTATAAATTACAAATCAAGTTAATGCCTTTATTTAAATTTATAAGAGCCTACCATATATGGCTTAAATGACCCATGAAATGTACGAACAGAACTACTAGCACCCATAAAATGTATTATGTTAATGGTTATACAGCAGAACATAGCTGCTGTGGGCCTAATGTGAAAAGCAGCAGGAGGTGTAAAGGCTGGTTTCACCAAGATGGAAGCTGCATTTCCTACATGGGCCTCCCAGAGGAAGAGCTTTCATTCCTTCTGTAAGGTTCCCTCAGGAGCCAGGGTCTGAATGGACACTACTGCATAAACACTGGCTCCTTACCACATGTTACATGACCTGAGGGGAACACACAAATACACATCTGGGTTTCCAGCTCTCAGAGACTGTCTGGTTTGTTGATGGTTATCATAGTGAGAAGGGTTCCTGCCTCTCCCTTTTCTCCCTCTTTAAACCTCCCCTCACTATCCCTAAATCTGTTTCTTTTCCCCTCCCTCTTCTGTCTCCTACTCCCTCTTATCCATAATTTACAGAACTTATCAACACGCCTTTGATAAATCAAACTGCATGGACAAAACTCCCTGTTGCATCATCCTGGCTATATAAACATATACATTTTTCCCAAAGTAGTTGCCATTGTTCAGTTCAAATATTTTGTTTAGCCCTTGTGGTAAAATACAGAAACTCAACATTTTTGATTGTGCAAAGACTGTATAAATTATATCTTTGAAGTTTGAACACGGAGGCATATGTGAAAAGATGAGGGAAACACAGAACGAGTTTGTGTAAATACACCAGTACAGATTTCCTGTCTCAACATCTGTTCTGTATGTTACATTCAATTTTCATAACTGTAGACAGTTCAATGTTTTATGATTCAACGACATAATCTAAATGGTATGTGTTGTAAGAAATCAGACTAAAATTTAATGAAAAACCTGCTTGTAGAATAAATGGGTCCTTTTTAATTTTAATTTAATCTTCTTATGCTTTTATTAAGGTCACTAAGGTCAACCAATCAAGACATACCAATCATTTCCTATTCCTAACTGATGGTAAGGATGGACAATAAGTTTGCCATCTTGTTTTTCATGTTTTAAATTGAGTTAATGTCACTTTTGCATATATTTGTTTTGGAATTTATTTGAGATGATTATTTGCTTCCTGCTTTGATTTGCTCTCCTTACTTCAAGTTAAAGCTACAGCTCAGGCCATGCACTACATTGCAGACATTCAGTGGTTGTTGATCCAGGAGTTTTGAGATTTATTCCTGAACTCCATATCATAAAGATGTCAACTTCCTCCAAATCAATCATCATTTTATCCATCTGTCTATTGTTTTCCGCCCTGAAATTGGGAAATGGGGGTAACAAGCCCAGGACGGAAACCCAGCAACACTTTTTGGCTCAAACTGAGGGATCCCAAGTTGTTCGAGGTCTTCCTTGGGGTCTCTTTCCAATGGGGTGTGTCTGTTAAACCCAGAGGTACCCAGATAAGATTCCTGCACCACCGTAACTGTCTTCTTTTGATGCAGAGGATCAGCGGCTCTTCTTTTGCTCCTTTTCTTCCCACTGGGCTGTGTACCACTACAGATGATGGTTTGAAGACTCATCCTAGTAGGTTTTTCAACATTGAAAAAACTGTCTATGAAAGTCACTTCAGTAACTGTGTTTTTACATAGAAGTCAAAGATGACATTTTGAGGAGACGGTGCATCATACCCATTCACTAAACAACTCTTACAGTTAGATCAACCACAGTGTTTGCCTGATGAACCCTATCAATGTCATTTGAGGCCAAGAGAAGGAGAGATCAGGTCAGTGAGGACATGTTGCAGAATATTTATTGTGAAGCCCTGGGATTAACTATGGGTACTTAGTGGTTCAGTGAAAACGCGAGCATTGTTCACTATGTAATCCACCACACTCCTGATGTTCCGACACATCGTTATATTTTTTAATCTCTCTGTGTCAACACAACTGTACCTTTTATAAAAATAGATGTTTTATTACTCCCATCTTGGCCCACCCCACCTGCAGTATTCTGCATCTATTTATGTCTGTGTAATGGACTTAAGTCTCAACTGACCACTTGTCAAACAAATTGGAAATGATGACAGGATTTGTTATGTTGAAACCCTGTGATTCTCTGTGGATCCCGGAACAAGCTAAACTGATCCAAACTAATGGGTTCTGTAATATCACAGCAACAAGGTAATTTGTGTAAATCCTAACAGACTCCAAGGCATTCTCAAATAATTGATCCACCAAAGACAAATGTTACATAAATGAGCAACCCCAATATTAGGTCCATGACATGACTGAGTGACTGTTACAAAGGTTAAAACTCTTAAATTTTCCATTGCGTGGTTCAACAAGTCCATATGATGCACTGGTCCACCTCAGTACCCGACTGGTCGACAAATATTTGGAGCGCCATTCTCCTCTCTATCTGTAATCACGATGAGCATTAACCTCCAACTAAGAATAGCTGATCAGATAATGCTACTGCAGAGACATTAGTGGAACATTACACACACATTAAACAGTCAAGCATCCCATCATTGCTCCGTCAACACAACCAGAGCCAAAAAGACTGTTCATGAGATGAAGTGATAGCCGAGTACTTGGGATTCCGTTGGCATTCACAAGCTTTGGAGTTTAAGAACAAGGTTACGTATTACTACTGATGCTGACAAGCTGAGAACTCAAGAGTTCAAAATTTGCCAGGAAATTAAAATTATGATGTTCTCAAATTTATTTCTACGTCTGCTTTGTAAAGAAAGGCAAGTATTCGCTTTTTCTTCAGTCTCTCAACTTTGACATAACCCATCAAGTATTATTCCTCTCATTTCTAACCCTGTTGTCTTCTTGCCAGACTGTTTGTTGACTGAGAACCCTTCAACTTCCACAGCAGAGATTTGTTTTGCATTCTGCTTGTGGTTAAAGTTTAAAATCCCATTTCCCATTGGTTATTAATTTGTTAGGCTTATTAGGAACAACATTAAGCTGTTCATGCATCCTACAAAAGCTTTTGGCACCATGTTTGTTCCCTGAGGTTCTTGTCAGATCTAACTCTGCTTTTCTATATAGAGACATTAGTTTCAGGGGCACTATTTGTGTCAGTATATTGGCTGGGGTAGTAAGTGACTGAGAATATTTAAACGATAAACGACCATTATAGCTCTTCCCCTGTATTTTTATTTTCCAAGATTTTGAGGAACTAGTGGCCTTTATTCACAGTGTTTCAGACAAGAAACAAAGAAAAAGGGGAGACATGCAGCAAAGTTCCTGAAGTCAGGAACTGAACCTCAGGCAGCTGAATGGAGGACTAATAGCTCCTCATAGCTACTACTTGTGTCAGCAACAACATTTCTCTGTGTAGGTTTTGCTAGTTATTAAAAGAGTTAAAGTTAGCCATTTTCAATATCAACAAGGTGTTTAAATATAAGGTCAGAGGAAACACAGATGTTTAAGAAGTATTTAAAAAGGAAACTTCATTTTCTACATACTGAGACATGTCTGCCATTCAGCAAGTTGGAGAGAACAAGACTTTCAGCAGATAACAGGAAGGTTGAACAGGATACAGTAAAGTAGCTCCTTTAATTCTTTTGAGTTTTTAATCTCCATCATTGAACACGCTATTTGGAAATGTTGACAGCTTTTTTTTTTTTTTTTTTTTAGAAATCTCAAGAGGTAAGACATGGATTGGGATCCGGTGGGAATACACAAAGAGAAGCTGCTGGGGTAGTAATTCCAGCTGCACTAGCCATGCTAATCACTAACATATGATACTATAAGCAAAAGTCAACTTCAAATCATTTAGTCTTTGAAAATTACAGTGAAAACATTCAGACCAATAGCCTGGCAATACCTGTGCTCCAAGAAATAAATTTATGACCACTCATGGGACTAAATTATATATTGAATTACCCCCTTAATCAAAGGCTTGGCTTCTTGTGGGTTATGAATTAAAAAAAAAAAAAAAAAAAAAAAAAAAAAAAAAAAAAAAAAAAGTTTGTTTTAGGGCTGTGCAGTTAGACACATTTGATTTTGATTTTTTATTTTGCCTCCAAACAATCACAAAATTCAACTGATAAAATAATTATCAATACAGTTAAGTTCATTTACAACATTCCATTTTGAACACTTATACATATTTTGTTCTTTAAATGCAGTAAATAAGCTCCTAAACTCAATGAGTAATTAGGACAAACAGGATTTTGAAAATTGACAAAAAAAGTTTGATTGAATTTTTTTTTATTTATTTATTTTTTTTATTTAAGCAGCCCTCATAGATTATATTAAAATAAACATGCTGACACCTCCATCTTATTATGTCAGACCATTCTACAAGTTGTGTAATGTTCACACTCACTTTAACAGACTCAAAACGTCATTCAACATTTACACTCCCACTATATACGAACACACATTTGGCATTCAGGCTTAGTTTAATAAGCCACATATTTTACTCTCCATCTGCAAGGACACTTAACCTCACAAAGTCTGTATGTATATGTGGGTGTGGGTTTGTGGATGGCCAAACAAGAGCTCATTCTCTGTCTGTGTTTTTATTCATGGGGGGTGAGCCCTGAATAGAGAGACCTCTATCTATCAAAACCACAAACACACATATAGAAAAGAGACTCATGGGTCAGAAACTCAAGGCCATAGCCCCAGACGATCCTGTTAGGGATGAGGAAACCTGCCTGCTGGGCACGGTGTGTTCATGTGCGAGTGCAGAAGTCGGATGTGACCAGCAGCCACAGTGTGCTACAGTAAACCAGTAGCTCTGTTCACTGTTACCGTTCTGACAGAAAGACACAGCAGGACTGTGTAATTCAACTATGTTGGTACAAGTCTCCTCTGGCTTCTTAATGCTGATTCTGACTGAGTTACTACAAGTTTCAGTACCTGTGCAGTTTTTCTCTGATACTGACCTTATAACTCACCTGGAAATGAGGGGATGAGGTTGCAGTAAATAGGCATAATTTACTCAGATTTATCTCTGCACATTGAAAGCTAGAGGATGTGACTTCACATTAGACAAATTTAAGATTTGTGACTAGCATTCAGTTATTTATAATAAACTTCCCGAAAGCAGACACTGAAGAGACAAGTCTGCCAGTAGGAACACTGTAATTCAGCTGACATCTATTACCCTGTAATTTATGAGCATTTTGATGTCAAATTTGTGTAATTATTACTATGATTTAGGGTTACAGTGCAATTGTTGTCAAGGTAAAGGATCCTCTTAAATTATCATGAAACACAGACTTTTCCAACAAGGAAACCCTTCAATTTTTTTTATTTTGTAACTGTGGTTGTATTTCCATTAAGAATGGATGATTCACCTGATTGTGATTCCTTATTTGAGTGTATCTACCAATACTGTTGACTGAGTACCTGTTCACAAATTTCCAAAACTGTCCACAGCACAATATAATATTCATTTAAATTCTTCTTATATAATTTAAAGAACAATGAATGAACAATGAGGACATCTAAACCATTGGTTTAGATGTCCTCTCCTACAGGATTGGACAAAGTCTTTCATTGCAGTTAAATGAGCGATGCAAAAGCTATTGTCCCATTTATGTTTTAGAGGTGCAAATAAGAAGCTTGTGGCTGATTTCTGATAAAAACATTTTGCTGAGTTTGATTTCTCCACAAGAACTATCACATAAGAAGATATAAGAATATCAGAGATATATTGTTACAATCCCTCATGCTTTGAGAGATCATCAGTTATTCATATCCCACTGTTTGACAGAGCAGATGTGAAAAAAGGGTCTTACTTTTATTTTAAACCAAAGACAAAACAGTTTCGGGGTTCATATTTCAAAATGGCTTTTGCATCTTAGTGATTAGTTTGGTTGGTGAAGTTAGCGTGGCTAGCATAACAAAAATAATGGTGTCCCTGTGTATTCCCTAAAGAATACAGACCCTTCACTCAAAGATTTCCAAAAGCAAAACATTTCCAAATCCATTCCAAACATGTTCTTGGACAGAGAGCTGTACTCCATTTGGCCTTCCTGTTATCTGCTGGAAGTCTCTCTCTCTCTCCGCAACGTAGCTATATGTTGTATAAAATAGTTTCCGTAATTATTTGTTTTTCCCACATTAGCAGCCACTGAAGAGTATTTTTGTCAGTAGTACCTGTTAATATTTAGTAAGGTGAATTCACAGATGGGAAAAGGATCAGATTTTTGAGTTTCTGTCCACCCAGTCAAAGGTCAGGGCCAGTCAAGTTCCTAAATGGGCTAATTCCAGTCACCTGCCCATGTCTTGGTGCATCTCCAACCTATATTGATCAGTTATGACAGATGTCAAAAGGGCTAACAGGCTACCTAATGTTGTTAATTTAATGTCCAGAAGAAAAACGCAATGTGTTAAAAAATAAAATAAAATAAATAAATCATACACTTGTTGATGTATGTTTGTATCAAGACTACCAAATCTTAAATTACAGGTATGGTACACACAAAAACCAAATATTTCTCTTCAATGAGGTTATGTCAAAAGATTTCCAAATTTTTGTATTGAATGCCCTGTTTGTTGTGGCGACAACTTGGTATTGGTACTGCGAACAGTGGTTTGCTGGTATATCGATCTAACGGCCAGAAACTCCACCACGTACATTTTCAGACCATAAATGCTTGGAAACAGATTATATGAGTGTGTGTGTGTTTGAGTTTCCTGTTTCCAAATATAATATTTCAAAAATTGCTGTATTGTCAATTTATTTTTCAGAGTCTGACTCATATCCATCTCCTTATCTGTATTTTCTTTGAGAAGCTTTCCATGAGGACAATAATGAACAACAGCTTTTATCTTGATTCATCACTTAATGGATAGATCTTAACGTCATGCTAATGCATGAAGAACATTGTTAATGGGTGAAGAAAAGTACAGCAGCTAACAGTAAATGTCAACAGGGTTGAGGGGCAACATGACTGTGCCTGAAATTTGCTGGCGCAAATTAGCAACAGAAACTGCCACAGTAATGTTTAAATGCAGTATGTATGAGGTGGAGTATGGTGATAATTTCAAGTCTTAAAAATTTCATAAATATGGTCATTTAAATGATAATAAAATAAGCCATCTGCATAATGACCATGATGCTACGGAAGAGGATTAAAGTCACTAAAAAACAAACAAATAAAACACTTTAATCTCAGAATTCTGACTTGTGTCAGAATTCTAAATTTTAGTCACAGATTTCTTATTATTTCCTCAGAACTTTGACTTTTCTCAGAATTCTGATTTTAAACTCAAAATTCTAATTTTGTGCTAATCTATGTCAAAATCCAAATAAATAACCAAACATTCTCAGGTGTATGTCAAATATGTTGTTAGCATATGAAAATAATCACATAACTGTCTCTTACTTGTTATAGGATTTGTAAACCTGCATTTTATCCACACTGAAAGCCTGTCCCAAATTTATTTGGTAGGTTTGAGTTTTAAGACTAGATTTGCCTGATGGTACATAAATAATTTAAACAATTCTGATTCTGAGAAAAAAGTCAGAATTCTAAGAAAAAAGTCAGAAATCTGAAAAAGAAGTCAGAATTCTTTTTTTTAATGGCTCTAATCCTTTTTTCGTGTGAATCAATTCATACCCTCCTTGAAAATATTTTCTACCGGTATTGCAACTGATGATTTAATATAATTTTCTGTTATGTACTTATAGATTATTGTAAGGAAATGTGGTTTTGTGATTCTAATAAATATCAGCACAAGATCTCTCATAGTTGGTTCGATCAGGGGTCACATTCTGACAACAGGCCCAGTTAATTGAAATAGAATGCAGTTTAAATCAGTATACAATATGCAAATAAATACAGTATAATTATGATTTTGCTAATAATTTGTCAAAATACTCAACTATCAAAAGACATAACTTGACACACAACGGTTAAGCATATGGATATGAAACATTTTGCCTACAGGCCTAAAATGGAAGGACGTTGTGATGAAATGGCAAAACATGGAGATGAAATTAGGATAACAAATGGTGAGGGGGTGAAGTGACCTGGAGCTCAACAAAGCTCTGGCCTGCAGGCTAGTAGCTGTTAGAGGATTTATAATTCAACCAAAGGAGACCACAGGCAGGGATCTGATGCTGGCTTTGAAACCACACCATTTTTTTCAGAAATGGCATGGTTTCATTAAGCAAATGGATTTTGATCTTGATAAGATCCTCAACAGACTCAAAGATAAGATCAAGGGAAGAGACTAAAGCCACTGTTGGGTCCGAGTTCAACTTTAGAAAAACAAAGGCAAAAAATAAATAAATAAATAAAAAAAATAAAATTTAGCATAAACTTTGTTAAAATATATTTATATTTATGTCAAATATCAGTGTGCTAGTAAAAAAAAAACTAAAAAAAAAAAAAAAAAAACGTAGATGTGAATATATACTTTCCTGTTTTTGCATGTATGGCTGCATATGGTTGCATCCAGATCTGTGGTCTGGATCATGTCTGTGATCCCAGGTGGGCTGCAGGGGAGGAGCAGAACAACAAAAAGAGATGCAGCGGCAGGAAATAGAAGGAAGACACTCTCCCTTCTGCCTTTCATCTCTCTTTTAGCCCTCTGTTTCAAGAGAAAGAAAAAGAAGGAGTTTGCTCTACCCTCCTCTCTCCCTGTGTCCAATTCTCAGACATCTTTTGATGCCTTTCAAGTCAACCAAATGAGCTTTCCGGTTGCCATGTACCCTAACAGAAAGATCTGTGCATGGAGGATTTAGCATGAGGCCTAATTACTTTTAAGTCATAGACAGGTAGGCGGAAGGTATATGTGAGTGTTTCTTTGTGTAAGAAAATATGAGCTTTGAACTGATTTTTTTTTCTCTGTCACCTTGTTCCTTGTTTTTATGGGAGTAAGTGGATCTGAAGGATTTTCTGGCACTTTACCACCATCAGATAGGGATACTCTACAGAAGAGTTGGGTCTAATTTAAACCCATCTTAGAGAATAACAATAATATGTAGTTATTTTTGTCCAACTGCAAAATGTGATCTACAGTAAATAACTGGCTTGTTTCGTTACATTATTCATGCTGAAATTACCTTAAACAGCAGTTAGCTTAAAGAGGTAGTTTGCTTAAACATATTTGAAGGACAGGCTTCAAATTAGGGCTGGGCGATATGGTTTGAAAATCAAATCGCGGTGTTTTTTTTTTATACCAGGTCTGGTTTCCAATTTTAATTGACTTCTTTTCTCACTTTCTTTTTTTTTAAAAAGAAATTAGAAATGACAGTAAATTATTTCAAAAAGTGGCTTTTAAAGTGGCCAAATTTTGCCTGAAAAAAATGTCATAAAATTATGAGAAAAAAGTCGGTTTAATGAGAAAAAAGATTCGATAGAGCTATTAAGATCTGAAGAGAGCAGCTCAGACTGTGTAGTTCATTCTTCGAATTAGACTCTTGATCATGTGTCTCATGTGATGTGAAAAAAGTGTTTCCAGTGCAGTTTTGTGAAATAAACCAATTTCAATACAGCCAAAAAGCCACCTCATCCTAGCACCAAAACTTTTTCTCGAAAAAGGAGAATTTTTTCAAAAATGGCGTGGTTTCATTAAGCAAATGGATTTTGATAATTTCAATTTCAGTTTTCGATTTCAATTTCACAGTTAATGGAAACACAGCTACTATAGGAATGGGGTTGCAGACCCCTGCCATACAACATCGTGCACTCTTTGCCCAGCTGACCAAATGTTTTTAACTGTCCCCAAAACCTCCTCCAAAAGCAGAGGTGACAGAGCCTTATTGGTTGCTGCTCCTAAGTTATGGAATGAGCTCTCTGTGAACATTAAGTAGGTTCCATCTCTTGCTGTTTTTAAGCCTCGTTTAAAACCTGCTTTAACTATGACACTGTTTGATTTGCTTGTGATTTTATTCATCGCTATGCTTTTTTTTTGGCTTTATTCTAGTTTAATTTACCTCCCCTCTTTTATTTTTTATATTTTTTTATTGTACAGCACTTTGGTCAGCTGTAATTGGTGTTCGTAAATGTATTTTATAACTAAAACAGTATGATATGATACAATTCCTAATAAAAAATACCACAACAGTGTGTGTGAGTAAGGTCTATTTTTTCTGTCTTTCTATAACGACATGTCTGGACATGATGTTATCTTTATCTATTCCTTTACTTCCCAAATCATTTCCCCCGTAACCTTCGTTGTTCCTTCCTACTTTTCTTTTAAACATAAACCGCAGACATGATCAGGAGCTTTCCTTGGCAAACAGTACTAATTAGAGAATTTTATTTGTAGATCTGCCGTGTAAGAGGGGCGTCTATTGTGTGTGTGTGTGTGTGTGTGTGTGTGTGTGTGTGTGTGTGTGTGTGTGTGTGTGTGTGTGTGTACAAGCAAATGAGAGAAACAGTCACAAAAGGAAAAATGTGTTAAGTCTCTGTTTTGATATTAAGCCTTAGTTCACCATATAAAAACACAGACATAAAGCCCAAATAATAGTGAATAAACTTAGGTCTAAAGTGCTCTTGTCTTTGTACTGAGCTTAGTGAAGATAAAAATGTAATATTACCAGTCTTGTGGTTTTTAAAAGCCAGCTGCAGACTAGCAGCTGTAATATGCAGTGCCCCTGTGAGCTACCTGTTATTTTTCTGTTCTCATCACACAACAAAGTTCAATGGGTACAGTATATAATAAAGGAGATTGCATCAATTCATGAAAATAGGGTTTTAAACTTGCATAGACCCAATTAAACAAATTCCTACAAAACAAAACTGATAAACTGTTTGTGAAAAAGATTTGTGTTTTCTTTTTGTTCTTGTAATTTTCATGGGGACAAAAGCAGCTGTGACAGGAGATTAAACATGTACAGTATAAAATGTTTATTTCTAGAGTTTATTTTAATATCAACCTACTGTAACTCTACAAGTACAATGTACTATGTATACTATGCAGATATACATTTATGGTAAGACATTGTGTGACCAGAAGTCAAGTAGTGCTTGAAATGACTCATAGGAAAAGTGTAGAAACAATATCTAATTTCCTTTTTGCCTTTTAGAGGTAAAGTGAAATATTGCTCAATTCTAAACTTACAAGGATCAGTGTGACTGGCTTTTATCTTTGCGTTCAGTTTGGTAGAACAATTCTTGTGCTGCTCTTTATCAATTTCTAGCTTACACAGCGAGACAGAAATACAGTCATACATCACAGATTTTATGTGAAGCTCTTTATGTGAAGGAACGGGGATGCTGATCTGAAAGCAGCATCAGTCTCTATGAAACATTATCTCTGTCTATCTTAATTATTAAAACAACCCTTGTGCATAATGTCAAGTATTTCTTGTAACCAGGTAAATCTAGATGCTAAATATAAATCAGTTTCAAACTACATTGATTTTTTTTGTACTTTCTAAAACACTTTGCACAAACACAACCCTTTGCACAAACACAAACACAACCCTCAATGGAAAAACACTGTGTTGTGTTTAGAGACATACCATAGCAATCAGGATCTTGAGTCTCTCCTTTGTTATAGGAATTTTGTATGGATCCAAACCTAGTATAAGTTACATCTCCTGCAAATACCTGCCCACCAATTCCAGTGACAACTTAAGTAATCTTGATGAATCTTCAACTATGTTTCCATTTCATAACTGTTGCTCCTGACTCAACTTGAAACAAGCCACAACTTCTTTGTTTAATACCTGAGTGAGTTACTGCTGCTACTGATTGAGGCTGAGCCACTAGATGTAGCTACATTCTTTAGGGTGTTCTTCGTGAGGATTTCTTCCCACTGTAATAAACTGTAATCATGAGATTTTCCTAAAAATTAAATATATTTATTTACCACTAGACAACTGTCCCATAACATGAAGTTAATAAATTAGAAGAGCAGTTAAATGCTTTTATAAAATCAGCTTTTTACCAAATAGGAACCCTCACTAAGGTGAAGCCGTATCTCCCCCTTAAAGGACTGGAAAAAATTCTCCATGATTTGCTAATGTATCGTCAAGACTACTGTAATGCTCTTTATGTCTGTCTTGATCAATTCTCTCTGCACTGTTTAAACTCTGTTGAGAATGTAGCGGCACGTCTTTTAACTGGTACTGAAAACTGTGAACAAATAACTCCAGACTTGTTTTCTAACCACTGACTTCCTCTCCACTTCTGAATTGATTTCAAAGTACAGCTGTTATTTAAGGATTTAAGTAATCTACTTCTGCAATATATAAGTGAAAATCTGCAGGAGCACTTCAGACCAACAGTCAATTTTTTTATGGCTATTTCACAACTTGAATAAAAAAACAAGCTTTTTCAGCATCTGTCCTAAATCTGTGGAATAATTCAAATTTCACTGATGCACTACGTAAACAGTACCAATATTTAAATCTTTGCTTACCAACCTTTTTTAAGTAGATCATAATATCAAATAAGAATGTATGTAGTTCCTCATTTGATTGTTTTTTTCTTTGTGTCTATGGGTTACTTCAAATGAAGCGGGAGGGATCTGAAGCTGATGGAAATCAGTCTGAATCTCAACAAGATTCAAACTAATAGAGGTCATAATAGTGTAAATTATTGTATCATCAGCATACAGATGGAACTTAACATTTTGCAAATGTTTTTCCAAGTAATAAAGATAAAAATAAACAGAACTGTAGTGTATTTTAATTTATTGTTGCTTTGGCTTTAAAGCATTTTGGTCAAAATCAGTTGTTCCAAAATAAAATAAACTTTGATGTGAATAAATGAGTGAATATGTTAAATATGCTTGTAAGGACAGAGGGTTAAAGTGGTTGAGTAACTGGAGGGATTCTGGTTGATGAAGCAAAGACAGTTTATTCCAGACAGCTATTTTTCCACGGCTGCATCCTAACCAAGTGATGTTTGGCTGCTGTTTTTGTGTTATGGTTGTCATAAAGAAAAAACTACCCTAATATATAAAAGTTAAACACAAAAAGTGACCCCTGCTAATGTTGACAGACAATCTCAAATTAGTTTTGAGTAATTTAAAACATTGTGTCCTAAAAACCAGTCAACTGATTAGGATTAATAAAGGTAAATCAATAGGTGAGGTTGCAGATATATTGAATAGGTAATAGAGCAGCAAATGGAATCACTGTAAAGGATATACATGTGAAATCAGAGAAATTACTCCACTCACTTATGTGCTGCGTAGATGTACACTTTGTATATTTGTGTGTACCTAATGATCCCTCCGTCGCCTTCTCAGTGTCTCCCACACCTCCCCTTCTCATTAGCGGTGACGCCTGAGTGGATTAACCACACATGTGCACATCGAGCACACACAGACAAACCAGGCACTAATGAAAGTAGAGCCCATCAAAGAGAATCTACGCTTGTGTTAAGGCGAGACAAACCATAATAAAACAAGCAGTTGTGCCCACCAGAAGCCCCTTTGTGGTAGTTGTGTTTCTGTGTGTGTGAGTCTTGGAGGCAGGAGCCAGCTAATAAAATGTTCTTTGTTTTATGTATGTTATGCTTTTAAAACTGTGTGTATATTTAGGACATCTGGTTATTGTTTTCAGGGTTATATAATCTAGTAAGACACTAAAAGAGATTAAACCCTAAAAAAAGAAGATAAAAACCGAAGAAGGAAATGGAAACAAATATGGGATGAAAACTCACTTAAGAATTGAACACAGACCAAGATATCTCCCTTTCTGATCTAATGTGACTCACTCAAACTGGGAGATGGAACAGCAGACTGCAAGAAGAGTATGGACAAAAATATACAAGTGGAAATCAAAGACCACAGACATCCAACTGAGGATATGAGTGTGATCCAATTTAAACAAAACGGCAGTGAGAACAGACTTATGCCAGTAAAAGTGAAGACAGTTTTTCTTCTTCACACATGACTTCAGAAATATCCTGTCCAAAAAATTGTTTTAGCAATCCTGCTTTTTTTTTTTTTTTTTAACATTTTACTCAAAAAGTTTGTACAACTGCAAACAAAATCATAGCTATTGCTTACCATAACTAATTCTATAATAATATAATTTGTCTTCTAAAGTTTAATATAAATAGAATAGAATAGAATAGAATAGAATAGAATAGAATAGAATAGAATAGAATAATCCTTTATTGTCCCAACAAGGGGGATTTCTGTGCCAAAGCAGCAAAGAGGCAGAGAGGCAGAGACAGGCAATAACAGAAAACAGACTCACACAAAGAATATTATATATATATATATATATATATATATATATATATATATATATATATATATATATATATATATATATATATACCGCAGAGAATCTTGCAGGTTGTGAGTAATGTGTTTTGTATGAAAGGATTTTCCTTCTGTTATCAAAAAGGTGTCCCTCAAGGCTCTGTATTAGGCCCAACACTTGTAAAAAACAAGTGTAAAACATAACTATACAGTTATCTCTGCTTTATGTCCACACAAGGTACCCAAATTGGATTTGTGCCTTCCTTTCTTTTAAACCATCTCGCATTATTTTATGATGTCTAAATTGTATGATCTATTCTTGTAAGTTTTTATATAGTTTTGTACTTAAATGACTTAAAACATTTTAATTGTATGTGACTTTTTCATTTGTTACTGTACACCAGTGTCTCTCTCAATAAAAAGATTTTATCACAAGGGTAAAAAAACAGGTAAAATGAAAAGGTGGAAAGCTAAGGAACACGTTAGAATGGTTATTGAGCAATCTCAGACACAGCAATTTGATTTAAACACAAACTAATTCATTTAAACATTTTTCTTGACCTACTTATGTTAGATTAGCTGATTGTGGTGCATCAGTGGGTAGGTTCAGGTTTGTTTGTTTTTTATTTTTGCCACATTTGATTGACAGTGGTGGGATGTTTATCATATTTCATTCTGGGGTTTTTTCTGTTTTTTTCTGAGGTCTTGCAGTAGTTGCCGTTCGAGGCAACTCCCTATGTGACCTGTGCCAAGAACCGGTTCTGTGTCTGAAATCTAAACCACACAGATTCTGAAAACCATGAGCCATTAGGAGTTAAAGCAATATTTGCAAGTGAGCACCATGCCATAACACTATCTGTTGCAATAGTGTTGCAGAAAGTGAACAGAAACTAGTGTTAAGGATTTACTGTCATCTGGCAGAAGGTAAGAAATTCGGATGAATTTTTGCTACAATTTGGTTTGACAGGATGACCCATAAACGGAGAAAAAATTACAGGATTGCAATATATAACTGCAAAGAGGAGCAGAAAAACAACTTACAGAGGAACATGTGCTCCTACCTTTCTTGACTTTCTTAGATGGCTTCTTCTTGATGAATTTGGTCATTTCTTGTGGATGTTTCATCTCCTCCCCATCACCAGAAACCTCTGCTATTGGCTCAACGCCTCCTGTGAGAAAAGAATAAAGAATCCATCAGCAAAACTAAGTGCTATAAACAATAATAATATTTATAATGTGTACATGTTTTAACGTCACAACTGAAAGAAGTAAAGCAGCTTCAAAGAAGAAGACAGGCACCAGAGGATCTTTTTTTTTTTTTTTACCAGGTTTCTAGCAGCTCTTCAACCTTCTACCAACAAACTGACATTGCGAAATACAACACATTTAGAAAATCTTTTCAAGTGGGTATAATGTGAAACTAAAATTACACTTTGACTATAAATGTTATCCCTTAAGCTGCAAAAATCAGTAGGTTAGTAAAAAAAAAAAAAAAAGTAAGAAAAGCTTAAAAGTAAGATACAAAGCAATTTTAAAACAGTTATTTTAATCATGGGGACACAAGAAAGAACTCCAAAGGTTTTTCAAAACCTTTCAAAACTTTTCAACGGCTGCTTTAAGATTTACGAAGCCTAATGATTTGTTCTTCAGACAAAACATTTCCAAATGTATCATTTATGCTCCATACATGAAAAATTACATTCTAAATTTCACACTTGTTTGTTTTCTGATTACAGAGACAGAAGAATGTTAAATTCCTGAAATTTTTACATCAACTTTCTGTTCTCTTTGGTTCAGATGTGAACAATCAACTGGTATGATTCAAGCTATTGTTCGTCCTTTTTTACTTTCCAGACCATTTTTGTTTCAATCATCCACAATGTGTCTCAAGCAGTAGTTGTAAAAGTTTGGGTTTAATATCATATCAGCAACAATGGCTATAGGATAGAAACAAGGGTATAATAATAACAAACTACTTAAAACAGTAGATTGAAAAATACATACAAAAATGAATAAAAATAAATGAATAAAAGTACAAACCATTGAAATAAGATTTCTCAATGTAGTGGTGCCTTTTCATAAACACTTCCCAGACAAACTTGATGTGTTGAACAGCAAATATGTTTCTTATCGAGTGCATTAATCTAACCAAACAAACAAAGAAGTCTGATATAATAGCAAAAAAACCCCAACTATTGGTAAAATGATTATTTGTTATGAGGAACAAAACTAAAATTGAGATTTTTCTTTTCTGTGAAGCTTAAAATTATGCTGACTATGGGTGACAATTTGTTTTTTTCAAACTGATTTTAAACTTTCACCACTCATGTTTTTTTCTCTGCACAGTTTGCATATTTCTAACAGAAAGAAACATAAAGATTATGTAAAGCGTGTATGATATTTCAGAAGAATATAAAAGTAGCTCTGAACAAGTGTCAGACATGTGACGTGTGTGCCTGTGAACTAGGATGTGTGAGGTTGTGACTGTGTGATTTGGTGTATGTGTGAGATAAAAATCCCCAGCAAAATCCCCTGGATCAGTCTGGATTTAAGGAGCTCCTGAGGCCAATGAATTGGGTGCCTTGTCTCGCCCTCTCTCTATCCCATCTTACAGTCTCCTCCTCCCTTCATCTCTTCGTCTCCTGCTGCCTCCCATCCTTAGAAACCATCCTTACTTTTCATGCTTGTGTCTTTCATCACTTGGAGACTTTTTCTCTACCTACTTCTCAATCTATTCCTCATGTCTCTCTTATTGTCTCATCATCTATCTCCTCTTTTATTGTTTTAACCTGGATCATATGCTTTTTCTCACATTTTCTTCACTCCTTCCGTCTCTCCTCCTTTTCTCCCACCCTTCCCCTGATTTCCTCTGATCCCCTGGGATTGTGTCCCGTTTCAGGGTATTTTCTGTTAACATGCACTGCACACACTGTGCCATTGTATATGTGTGCATTTGTGCATTTACGAGACAGAGCGTGCATGTGTGTCTGCCATCAAGTCTACCTTAAGGTGTCTGAGAATGTGTGTGTGTCTCCATCTCCCCCTCTGCAACTACATTTGTGTGTGTTCAGATTATGGTAAGCCCTCTCTAATATTTATCCTGGCCTTTTTTAAAGCCAAACTTGTTCCCTTTGGTGAGACCACAGCCTGTGGCTTCACACACAGAGCCACACGATGTCAGTTGTCTGAAACGGGATAGGCTTCGCTCCTAATTGGGCAGGTGTTTTTCCAGGGCAAGTTGTTTTTTTTAACACTGTCGTACAGTTACATGGTACATACGTGGGTGTGTGTTTTAACCCAGTTTTAACATCAACATCAGGTAAGGAAATTGGCCACCTTTGGAGCAGCCTATGCTGAAAAGAAAAAAAATCACATCGCATACAAGCCATATCCTATGGCTAACCTCACACACATTCCTCCTGCTCCTTTGTTTCCTGTAAATAGCAGGTATTTATCATCTGGTCGGAGTTTTAGAGCATTTCTGTATTTCTTTTGACAGTTTTAATATCTATATTTTACTGTGGATGGGTTATTATCAGTTTTACACAGTGTAATTATTGTTAGAAGTTGCAGTGACAAGCAGAGTAGATATAGATATATTTTTATTTCTAATATTAGCAAATATAAAAATGATTTTTATAAGAAATTACGTCAAATGCTCAAAGCATCAAAGTTAAACAAGTTACAAAAGCTGCTTTTACTGTTTCTTATCTCGACGTGTGCAGTTTGCATTTTCAAGCTATTTAGACCTCTAAAGAGCTGAATGTGGCCTGTTGGCTGTAAAATGCAAAGATCTGCTCTGGAGTCTTCCACCATTCTTAACACCATATAAATCATAGAAAACCTATAATATATTCAAATGTAAGTATTCAGTTCGAGTTTCTAAAATTCATTCAAGTTGTTTGTTTTATTTTTAGCGACATTAAAATGCTGATTACATCACAAAGAAATCACATTGATCAAACGTGATCAAAATATGAAAAATGTTTAAGTTGCAATCTCACCCTGAGTTAAAGAAGAAGTACAAGAAGATGAGAAATCATTACAAGTTTTAGGAGTATTTATTTCAATCACAATGTCAATCTCAATAGATTTTAATTACTGCAAATGATGTTTATGAAGCACAGCTGCACAGCTACGGTCACAGAAAAAGCTGTGATCCATTTTTGATCGGTTGGAACATTACAAGTTGTGTAAACCAATGCGTGACAACCTGGGGCCACTTTGAGACAGTTTTAGAGCAACTCTGGACAGGATGTTTCAGGGGTTAAGCTGCTTCCAAACGACGGGCCTGTTTTGGTCTGAAATGCGGAGACACCAGTGCATTCCAGCTTTATTCTGGGCTGTGGTTTGAAGATGGGGGTGACACTGTGCTGCTGTGGTTACCGGCAATTTGGCTGTGGGCTTTACGCTTTTTCAGTCCCCCTCAAGGCACACATGTTCGTACACCCACGTGTACACACTTCAACTCACGTATCATACCAACTCTAACCTGCTTTTGAAAGCACAGATCAAGATTTAGGAAGGTTGTAGCGGAAAATCATATTTCAGAATTACACACAGAATATGGCTATATCATGTGTTGAATATTGTTTAAACAATATTCAACACAGTGAGCTATGTCACTGCTGACACTGCAGTGACATAGCTCGGATTTACTGAATGATGAATCCCAGGTAGTGGTGGATTCTCCCTTAAAATAGCACCCTGCTGATTTATAAATAGCAATGTGGAGGAGAACTCTTCAATTTGGAAACCCCACACAGACAGAACACAGACAGCTGCTCAGAATTACACACACAACATGACCTACACTTAAACACATTACATGTAGTTTCCTGTGCCGGCCCTCATGCATCCACACACAGATACATGTACGTGTGTGCGTATGCTGAAGGATGTATATGCAAGAAACGTTGCCCATCTTCTCCCCTCTCTTTAATTCTAAAATAGATGCAGGGCCCAAACCACAGCTACCAGTGGAACAAAGTGAAAATAGCTTGTGTGGATAGGAGAAAATGTGTGTTCTTGCTTCAAATGGACTGTGACTTTATTAACTGGGGAAAAAAAAAAAACCTTGATATAAAAAGTTTAAAATGTATTAGATTCAAAAGGCACAACAGCAGAAAATACAGTTAAAAGAGCAGGTGAGGAGCTGGAATAAAAATTCGAACTATAATTGACACTGATAAATTCAGCGTTTACATTTTACATTTAGTTCACTGATAAGTTTAAAGTTACATGAATTAGTTACAAATTTTAGTTTTTTTGTGCAAATGTAACAGAGAAAGAAAACGAGAACTGTCTGAAATAAGTGGAAAACTCGAGGAAAAAAACCCACAACCCTGTCATTTTGCTTTCAGCCCCCCAGAGATGGAAAATATCTTCATTCAGTCAGTGATTCAGACTGACGGGAGAAAGTGAGTGACTTCTCCAGCTTGGTGCAGAGAAAAAAAAAAAAAAAAAATTAAAAAAGCCACCCTATCTTTATCTCCTCACAACTGTATTAACTACACCACAGAAGTAAGGAGTATGTTTTTTTACATGGTTTTTGCTTTGTGATTATCTCCAACAGTAATGAGATATTTTACTGCTTTTCAGAAAACATTAGTAATTAATACACAACCAAAACATACAAGCATGTTTTCTGAAAGTCTGGATTCCAATTAAAATCAGAACCAAATGGGAAGTGAAGCTTCCAATAATAATTTTCATATTTCATTGGAAAGTACCTTATTTATGAAGCAGTAGGGGTGTAACGATACCTAAAACTCACAAGATGAGATGAGACATGACACCGAGTTCACGAGAACAAGATAGTACGAGATTTTAATCTTACTTTCAAGAAAACGTCAAAATTAAATTTATGCAGGAAAAAGGCCTTTATTCTGCATTTTTATTGATTTTTACCACAAACTCAACATTTATTTTTATTTCTTCAGACTTTAGGACAGTGCTTCACTATGCACGGTATGCGTGGCCTGCAGTACAACATTTCTCTTTTCCCAGTTGCTATTGATAGCGTGCACTGTGATTGTGATGTAGCTTAACAAACTCCTAGACGTCCAGCCAGATTTAAGAGTAGGCCTACTTGGGGCGTTTTCTATTACAACTTCATCAGGTGAAGCCATTCTGACCACAACTGGCTAGTGCTCGCAAGATACTAGTCACCTCAACAAGAAATATTGTTATGTTTTAATATTGCGAGTTCTTGTAGGATGAGATCTCGTTACACTCCTATAAAGTAAAAAAACAAGTGTCCACACATGATTAGTTGGAGCATCAAAGAAAACATGTTACCAACTGAATGACCAACAAGTCATATCAAAACAGGGAGCAATCAAGCTAACTTTATTCTATCACCTCAGCAAACATCTACCTGTCCAAAGACCCTAGTAGAGAGATATGTGTTTACTTCTTTACTTTTAAATATTTGAGCCCCTTAGTAACAAGTAATCATAGGCATAAAGTGACATTTTTTTGGGCGTAATTTGTAACCAATTTTGAAGAGATGTGTTTATCTCTAGTTGTTCTGGACTTTATCCTGAAATCAAATGTTTGAACCCTGCTCTAGAGCTTTCTGTTATGTCTAAGACACCTGATTTATTATTATTGCATAATTCTTTTGGCTCAGGGAGGGGAAGTAATTAAACTACGTTCAGCTAAAATGATATACCAAAATTGTTTTCTACAATGCGTTATATTTCTAACGATAATTACCTTGGTCATATTTGTTGAACATATTCTGTTTCGCAGTTAAACTGATAAAAATATGAGCTATTACTTTCACATTAGCAAATAAATAGTTGATTTGTGATAATACTTTGATAAATAGATGATTTAAAACATACCATTTTGATAATAAGAATGTTTCTTGGATTTAATTCTGTTCACCTGTATCAATTACAGCACTTCAGAACAAAAGATTCCAGCTGCTATTAACTCATTTTAAACATACTAGAGATAATGTTGTTCTGCGAGGCGGTTCTGTTCAGGCAGTCTTTATTTCCAGGAAACTACCAGAAACACATTAACACCGACACACACACTTCCTGCCAGTGAAGTGCAACTCGATGTGTTGTTCCTCAGAGTGTGTATCTCTCTGTTTGTGTGGCTGTGGTCTTGGAAGGGGGAAACGGTTTCCGTAAGTGTTGTTGGAAAAGCAAACAAGTGTGTATGTTTACAGGCGGGTGAGAAAGCAACATCTGAGAAGGATGTTTACTGCTGTGCTCTGTGTGTGTGTGTGTGTGTGTGTGTGTGTGTGTGTGTGTGTGTGTGCGTGTGTGTGTGTGTGTGTGTGAACTTTGGTAAAAGGCCAAAATGAAGGACAAGACTCTGATTGAGAAAAATAAATAAATACAAACACTCACTTGCTCCTTTCATACAAGAAAACATTATTATTTCTAGATTATTATTTAACAGTATTTCAGAAATACAACAGAAATTTATGCTGGACTTGTAATTAAAGTACACTTATTCTTGTGCCTGACTAATTTTGGCACATTCTGAATTTATTTAATAATTATAAGATTTAGGTCTCTCAAATGCAAAAAAAACAAACAAAAAAAAAAAACCCCACAAGTAATTATTTATTTGGTGATTTAAGGTTGCTGAATTTTACAACATTTGTAAGAAAAAGTTTCAGATGATAAAAAAAACAGTATGTTCTTTTAAAGCTACATTAATCTAACTTGAAGCTATAAGGTTGGTTGCAACAACATCAGCAGAATGATGTTCTTAATGTTTGTGCACATGTTCACAAACTTGCCCCAACAGATCTTCACTTTATTAAAAGTTGTTGGTTGACTGTAGGAGGTCAGGAAAATTTAAAAAAAATGTAAAAAATTATAAAACATGACTCGGGTCACCGCAAGCATTAGGGAAAAAAAATAAAGTTTTTTCTTTTTTTTTTAAAGTCCTGACTAACAGATTATTAAGTTGTATTATGATTGGTGTACAGATGATCTCAATGTATAGTCTGACTTTATAGCCGTCATGACTCCCAACAAACTCAAACTCAATAAGTTGTTTACATCCCTGCTACTATTTGGACAGTTTTTCTATACTCTTGTAAACAGTATTTTAAGTATTTTGTATGCACAAATATTCAAGCACATTTTTGTATATTTTTTAAGATTTTCACAAACTTAGAAAATTGTCCTATCCAGTTGCACACTTCTGGATATCTATTTTGGATATGCTATTTTTATTAATATTTTTTGTTGTAAATTTGCACTTACTGTAAAGTTTCATTTCTTTTTTTTTTGTTATTATATTTTACCTTGTGTAAAAATGCATGCTCCCTTTTGCCTGTCACGTTGCAGCTGGTACACATAATCTGCACAATGTGTTTCACTATCAAAAACACAAATCCACATTTTTACAGCAGGAAATTATGTTTGATTAACTGTCTTGACCATTTTGCAACACCAAAGTTTTCACTCACTACACCTGCTTTATCTGCCCATCAAATTTCACTCTATCTTCCTCCTTTCTTTTCCCCTCTTACTCACCAGGAGCAGCAAGATTCTGGACCTGAGCGGGGATCTGGACATTAGCGTCAGAGGCCAATGTGAGTCGGCCTCCCTTTCCAATGCGATCACAGAGCAGGGCTATGTGTTTCTTGAGGCGGGTGGTGTCCTGGGGAAGGCCCAGCACGGGCCCGCCTGTTTGGGCCAGAGATGTGGCCTGGTCCTTGGGGCTCCGCGACAAGCAGCTCCGTAGAAGGTGGGAGACTGCTGCATCACAGCTCTCCTCCCAACCCTGACGAGACAGGAGGAAAATGAAACATGGATCACAGTGAGAGATAAAATGTATACCTTATTGAGTGTTAGTGTTAGCACTGCAACAACTATGAGAGTAACAGGATGATGGATGGCTATTATATCTGCGACTAATGTAACCTTATTTTGGTTTCATGATGTTGCGGTTTTAAAAATTTAAACAAAAACAAAAGACAAAGTAAAAGAAGTTGCCAAACACCAGTAATCAAGGAAGCCATCAAACTTTCTTTCTGTCTCAGCAGACCCAGACTGACCGGTGAAAGGAGAACCTTGAGGATCTCCATAATTTGGTTAACAAGTCCTTTGCAGAGAAGGCACAGTGAAGGTGACTCCATCTGGTTAGGAAACCTCAGGATCTTTGCCTTTTTCAGATTATGTGGCTCTGTTGGCTTCTTTAGGCCATGATCTCTAGCATGCTCTGGGGCAGGTCACTGCTGGGTGTGAAACTCCCAGGATGAGAGTCAGCTCCTCTAAGTCTGAGATCATGGTTCTCGACCAGAAAAAGGTGGACTCCATTTGGCTGGGGGTCAGTCTATGTCTCAAGCAGAGGTGTTTCTAGGTGTCTTGTTCAGGAGTGATGGTAGGATAGAAGGGGAGCTGGACAGATGGATTGAGGATTTGTCAGGAGTAAACTGGGAGCTGCTCCAGTCTGTGAACAAAGAGCGGAGCCAAAAAGGAAACCTCTCAACTTATTTGTCTGTCTATGTTCTGACCCTGACTTACGGTCATGAGATATGGATTATGACTGAAAAAACAAAATCCCAGATACAAGTGGCCAAAATGAGCTTTATCCAGAGGATGGCTGGACTCAGCTTTAGAGAGAGAGTCAGGAGTTCTGTCATCCCGGGGTAGCTTAAAGTAGAGCCACTGCTTCTCCACACTGAAAGGAGTCGGTTAAGGTGGTTTGTGCACCTGATATGGTTCCCACCCCCGCACCTCCATCTGGAGGCTTTCCTCATTTGGAAGACCCAGAACTTGCTGGAGGGACTATGTATCCCATCTGGTCTGGGAATGCCTTGGGATCCCCCAGAATGAGCTGGAGGATGTCACTGGCGAGAGGGATGTCTGGGGTTCCCTTCGGGACCTGTTGCCCCCATGAACCAATCTCATATAAATGAAAGACAATGGATGGATTAATGACTCCATCACCATGGCAGAGGTCACTGAGGTGGTTAATCAGTTTTCCACTGGATGTTTGAAGTTGGACGCTAAAGAACTGATTGAGAATCTCAGTGACCTCTGTGACACCATGGGGTGATGGTGTTTGTCAAAGTAAAGGAAGAACTAATTTCAAATGCTTTCATTTTACAGGTCATCCAATGCTGCAACCCTCATCGACAGTTTGACGGTGAGATATGCATTATTCAAAAATAATGAAATGCTGGATACAAGAGGTTGATATGAGCTTTCACTGTTGGGCTTGGCCTTACAGAAAGAGTAAGAGGCTCATCATCTAGGTGGGACTCTGAGTAGAGCTGCTGCTGCTCCTCATCAAAAGGAGTCAGTTGAGGTGGTTCAGGCATTTGATCAGGATGACCTCTGGATATGTTGCTTTGAAGGCCAACAGGCACAATCCACTGGGAAATTACCCAGAATTGCCTCCAAGGTCTAAATATCCCTTTTTGGCCTGTGAACGTCTTGGAACTCTTCAGAACAAGCTTGAAAGTGTCATAGTATGAGGCTATTATCTTGGCAAAATGAACTTTATTAAGCAAAGAACAATAGAAGAATGGGTGGAAATGAAACAAATTTGCATACCTCTTCCCCATTGTCCTCTAGAAAGCCTCAGAATAGCATTAAGCAGATATAGAACAGGGCTGGATGGATAGAAAGTCTCGTGTTGTCAAAAATTAGGTCAGAAAACGTATATAATAAACAGATAAACCTTGCAAAAGTTCATCGTCATCTTAAGTGAGTAAGAGGCAAAATGTGTGTGTGGTTTTTTTGCGTGCAGGTATTAGAGGGGTAAGGGTGTGTTGACAGGTACCCTTCCCCCTTCTAAACCAGCCATTCCTTCCTTCCGCTGCCTGCCGCCACAATGATTGACCTGTAATGAGCCATAATGACAGGTAATCAGCTCCGTAATAATGGTGACAGAGTGATACTGACAGAGAGAAAAAAAGAAAAAAAGAAAAGAAGGGCAGCAGACATAAAGAGATGGTTGTAAAAGGTCTAGGAGATGAGATGATAAGAGACATTAGAGACCAAGCACAAGATGAGCGGAAAGGTGAAGAACGATCAGAGATAATGATGAGGACAGTAGAAAGGGGAAAAGTCTTGAGGGAGAGAGAAATGAGAGGGGAGGAGGAGGACAGATGGGAGATGAGTGACCTATTCATACCACAATACCTCACCGGGTTATCAAATACTTAAAAGAAAAATAACTGCAGGTTTCTGTGGAAACTTTTCAGGGTGAAGCACACACCCACTAACACAAACATTTCACATGCTGTGGAAGAATATTTAATATATTTAAGCCTGAAGTGCTGAGATTCATCATTGAGAAAGAGAAGACGTGAACCAAGAAGAACAGGTTTGGACTGAGGGATAGGACAAGAAATTAAGACAAATTAGGACAAGGGTTCCCACAAAAATAAGAGAGAAGTATGTTATCTTGACTTGGAAACAATACAGAATTTTTGCTCTATGCAATAATGTTTATGGAAAAGAGTACATTTCTCAGTGAGGATGTGCTGTGTTTAAAGAATGGACGATTTAAAGTTAATGCATGTTCATTATTATAAGTTTTCCATCAAATATTTGCAAGAAATCACAATATTAAGAGCAAACTAAAAATAAAAGCAGACATAAAAACAACTTCCCACAAGATTTCATATTAAAAAGTTGGACTAGATGACTGTAAGATACAGTAATTCTTGATTGTGTTTTATTTTATTTTGCAAAACTGTGATATATTTGATTTTGCCTGTTACTCAAGCACAACCAGCACAGACGTTGGGAATTTACTGGCAGCTTCAGAAATGCATGTAAGGTCCATCAACTTTTTATGACCAAAGCTATATTTTAGGAGGCAGAGGTTTGTATAAATTTCCCTCTCAAAGTGCCCATTGGTGACATTGATTGTGTCACAAAGAAAAACGGCAAAAAGGCGACATATTAGCTTTCATGAACCAAAAAAAATTAATGCCTGTCTATCCCAGATTACTATGTCCATGCCACTTTCTAATTTTCCAGCATTTCATATAACGAAACAGCATTCCAAAAACATTCAGAACACCACGTCTTGCAGAGAAAAAATCACAGGTGAGACAGCAATGTTACTGGATTGGCATGGATAGCACACAACCTTGAAATGCTCCCAAAGAGACGGGTAAAGGTTCAGAGAAAGCAATATCCCAGTTCTGACATCCCTGTCAAGACTGGGAAAGTCATTTTGGAGACCGGAGTTACGGCTCTATGACAACAATGTCTCCCAGTCTGTTTCCAGGGGAAACATCATTCACTTTAACTATATGAGAGGGATCCTTTATCTGAAAGAATGTTTAATAACAGGATTTGATTTTATATAGCTGCTTTCTTCATTGTGAGTAAAATAAACTTTTAGGCCAAGGCAAGTTTATTTGTATATAGCAGAATTCATGTACAGGGTAATTTTCTTGTAATTTGTCCTTTACAGAAAAAATTTTAATAAATTGACATTAAAAGAAAACACTAGATACATCAAAAAGACGAGATGCATCACATAAAAGCATATTAAAGTTAGACAATCATATAAAACAAAGAAACAATAGCTGACAGAAAGCTGAAACATAACAGAAATATTGAAGCAATATTTGAATCTGTTACTCCAATCATAATTTTTTGCAAGACTGGAAAGCATTCGAAATATTTATACTTATACAGTAACTGCATAAAAACTTTATGACAGAATAATACCAAATTAGTAAAAAAAATAGAATACAAGTGTTTATGAAGGTGTGAGTGCTGCTATTACTAATTGAAACTTGCTAAACAGCTGACAGGGAGAGCAGCAAGAACAATGACAAGGGAAAAGCAACATGGATGACAAAGAAAGAAGAGAAAAATTAAAAGAAAAGTTATAAGTAATGGCAGAGAAGATAATCTAGATAACAGGGCAGGTAGAGAAATGAGGATGAGAGGAGAAGGATGTGACGTAAGGCGGGGAAAATGGATGGAGAATGTCAAAGATTAAATGATACAGAGGAAATACAGAAATAAATGTGGAATGAATTTAAAATGTCAATAAAAGGTAGAATTGAAATAAGATGGGGGAAGAAGGACACAGATACTTGGAGTGATGGAAGAGCACCAAGAACAGAAACAAAGAGACAATAAGCAGGACGAGAACAGATGTGAAAAAGTGAAGCAAGGGAAATTGTAAAAAAAAATAAGGTTTTCTTTTTAAAAAGCATTTCTGCATGTCTGGAACAAAATAGATGTTTAGTTAGCTGCCAAACAGACTCAAGGGATATTTTTTGTTTTTTTACTTCTTCCTCTTAAGGAGACAGGAGCTTCATTATGTGGAGAACAGCTTATTAGCTGTGAACCAAGTTTGATTAAGAAAAAGGGGAATATGCTAATCTTTCTTTCTCTGTTTTGGGCCTCATCTATTTGAAAAGCTCTCATTTATGAAAACTGAAAAGATCTTCACATATATGAAGGCATAAAGTAAATACTAAATATATTAAGGAAATCATTTAAATATAAAAGCATCAGGAAATAGAAAAACTACAAAAAAAATTACAAACGAAAAAAGATTAAAAATCATGATACAGTCGATGTATTTTATGCATCATAAAATACATCGACTGTGTAGGAGTTAAAATACTTACACACTATATACCTGCATCCACTCATTATTTAATTAAAATGAATTACATCATCTTATCTGTTATATGAAATAACATTTATGAATGCTCATGCAAATAAATGGAGTCTTATACTGATTTGATTTAGTGTGGCTAAAGTTTTAAGGTAGTTTTTGCTCATTTTTAGCAGTTAAAAAAACCCCAAAATAACATTAGAAGAACAAAGCTTGTGTACAGACACGAGGTCTTACTTCAACAAAAATTTTAGGTTTGTGTCTGGTATTTTTGATTAAAACGCGTTTGTTCTTAATTTAGTGAAATTACAGTGGCAAGAACTTTTACTAAAGTAAAAGTAGCGATACATCATAACATTACTCAAGTAAAATTAAAAAGTATGGTGCAGTAAAACTACTACTAAATAATTTTTTAAAAAGTTACTCAAGTAAATGTAACTGAGTAAATGTAACTAGTTACTACCCACCTCTGGTAGAGTGTAAACAACTGTTAAGAGAAATCAACAGCTAAAAAGTTTCTTTCACTCAATCGTTATGAGGACTTCCCAGATGGTTCTACAGCAGCAATCTGATATCCTTACAACAGAGGAATCAAAAGTCTTTAGAAAAAGGACTCTAACAATATAATTCAATTCTAATATGCTACTTAGTACAAAAACTCTTGAATTCTATATATAAATCTTATTTTGACAGCCTCATATAGTCTGAGGATTCTTCCACCTTACTCCTCCTATATATAATAAATAAGCAAGAAATAACTTATGAAAACAGCATTTCAAATATATATCTAAGAAGGATATTAGTCTTTGGAGTGTCTATGGGGATAAAAAGTGGTGAAGATTTTTGAAAATGATTACATTTGCACCTGCAGTCACAGTTTAATTTGGAATCATTTCTTGAAAAACTTGTTTGGAATCTGGAAGCAAACAAAGTCTTTTTTTTCCCTTCAACTCTCCTGTCTTTGTCTCTCTCCTCCTCCTCATTATCTCTTCCACGCCTCTTTGTTTTCTGTTAATCCACCACTTCAGCCCTCTATCCTCTTCCCTGAATTTATTCATGTTCGCGACATTCCAGGGATTTATCCCTCTTAAAGAAAGCCGGACTTGCGCTCCGCTGCAATGACCTCACCTGCACGGTCACAGAAAAGGTCAAAAGTCAAGATGAAGAATGGGCTAAGGTGCATCAACACTGGCACCAAAAGAATTCACAAAAAATTCTTGAGATTCTTTATTGTGAGAGGACTCTAATAAAAAGTTTAACTGCATTTTTAATATTTATGGTATTAACATTGGTGAAATATATATTGGTTCAATTAGAGATAAAACACATTTCCACTGCAATAACCTCATATTTATAATTTGCGTACATACATGTCACTTTAACATATTAATTTAATATCTATTTGTCATAATTATGATTAAGTATGTCTGTAAAATAATTGTTCAGCATATTGAGACCCTTACCTTAACTTCAGTATATAATTCGATTTATTTTTGGGGATTACTGTGCAACTATCAACACAAACGTTCGGAGGTATTATAGGCCAAAATTTATGCTGCTACGACACTACATCACCACATTTTTATGCACACTGTCACAGCATAGCAGAACAAGTTGTGTTCTCTGAAAATAGCTCGTCAGTCCACCTGTTTGCCTTAATGTTCTGAACGTGACCCTAATTATTGCTACTTCACTTATTCATAGACACACTTTCACAGTCCCTTGAGGCTTATCAGTTCTCCTTTTAACTTATTTTTGTCCACAATTTATCACTCTCTCTTGTCCTCTGTGAGTTTTGAGAGATGTTTTACATGCAGCTGTTTCGATGTGACTGTGTGTAATGTTGGACCGTGAGACAGGTCTGGAAATAGACTTACTGGTAATAAAAGCTCCAGGGAACTGATCAGAGCCATGGAAAAATTAACACACCAACATGAAGCAAAGTTTAAACAGCTACAAAAAAATTAGAACAGTGAAAAAACTTTTACTCCTTATTTCCTAGTAGCATACATTTGTGCTAAGACTATTCTGTGAATGTAAATGAAGTTTTATAACACTGTACTATAACATCTCTGAGAAACAGACACTTGTAGCTGTAGAAAAGATTTGAATTTGAAATTAAGGGCTGTGCACGTTTTGAAAATAATTTGTGTGTTTTTTTTATTAATATTTCTGAGTTATGCAATTTTGCACACTTTGTGAACATCAGATTACAGAGACATGGCAGGATATGTGGCAAACTCAGCTGCTCTCTGCATGAAGCTTTTGAATTACAAGTGCAAACTCTGACACAATTTTTACTTCTCAAACTGATTGGACAATGACAAATTAAACTGACCAAACAGAAGTAACAATGTTTGTTGCATGAGATTCCCCAAAAAATAATGGTTCTACTAGGAGTTTAGATGCAAACATAACTGTTTCATTGATAGAGTCTTGATGTTTTTACATTTATTTACAGAGTAAATTCAGATGCAAATTATTCAAGAGGGGGTGGTTGTCTGTAGCTAATGGGATTCTATAGTTACACACAAATAAAAAATATTTAATTTCTAAAATACATCCTGTAGTATTAGATTGCAAAAAAAATCTCTATAAGTCCAAACTAAATAGGTTTAGCAATAGTTATCAGTCAACTTTTTCAGTTTGAAAACACAGCAGTAAATGTAAAGAGAAACTGACTACTCTAGACCAAGATAGATACATAGATAGATACCAGTCTGTCTGCTTCTATCTGCGTTTCAGTCACAGAAACAGACATGAATAGTAAAATAAAATAAAAGTATTTCATATGTATACACATTTTCTTTTTTTCCATATATAACTTTTAGGGCTCTGTCTAAGTTGTAGTCAAAGATGAATTTTTTTTTTAACCAGTTTTTAAACATCACTTTTTGAAACCAAAATGATTAATCATAAAAACAGCTCATTCCTTTGAAAATCCAATGTGCTACAATTATCTCCAGTGAAAGATTATGACTAAAACACACAAGACCAAAATGTACTGTTAGATTTATATTCTGAATTTAGTTTGACACACATATAAAATTAAAAAGAGTGTTTGAACAATAAAGTGAGGGTAGACAGTGGGACAAATAGGAGAACCCCCATTTCATGTGGACTTAAAACACAACAAAACAATATCTCTTCTGATTGGCCAGTTTGTTAATGTCCAGTCATTTTGAGACATAAATGTTGTGCCAATGTTTACATTTGTATCTAAAGAGACATGTGCAGAGGTCAAGTACTACTGTATAAGTTTTGCGTGTATAGTTCTGTTTTGTATCTGTAATCAAATGTTCACAAGGAACACTAAAATAAATGACAAATATAAATCTTTTCTACAATCACAGAAACAAAAAAAACAAAAAAACAAAAAAAGTTATCCCAAAATTTTAGTTGTAATTTCCACTTTAATTTTTAATCCAACCAAAATTTAAAGATAACACAAACCAAGACTTTTGACTAAAATGATATTAGGTTTCATTCGGACCAAAACTTTGATCCCTGTTCCAGTTAGTACTACTGGACCTTAAAAGGGAGTTATTCTAAGCAGCAAACAAAAGAACATACACAGCTTCTACTGGAAACAGGTCCTTTGCTGTGTGGTTGCAATAAGTGCAGGAACTCTGTCAACAAAGCTGTTTATAGAGCTGAGTCTCCCGTAACATGCATAACACACACTCATGCAATCACAGACATACGCTGGCATAGCAAAACTCAGACTCTGACTCTTATTAAAAAGTTAAATGCCATCATATTTGTCTTGAAAACACATTCAAACAGATTTAATGCTGAACTCAGAAAAAGGTCGTGCAGAAATGCAGTGTGGAGCTGACAGGTGAGTGTTGAGAGAAGCTGAGTTAGTGTGTGATTGAGTGTGTGTGAAATCCTCAGGGACTAGAAGTACTTAATAAATTTTTAAAGTTTTGAGTGTGTGTTTAAGCTGGGGCTGTGTTTACTGAGCGGGCTACAGATGGATGGAAGAACACTGACATGTTAATTGCCTCCTATATGTGTGTATGTGCGCGTACCAGCTGCGGTGTGTCCTGCAGCAGTGGCAGCAAGGTGGCTTCCAGAATGGCAGTCTGATCGGGGGTCAGGCCCTGCCACAGGGACAACAGCAGCACGAGCAGGTGAGTGGAGCTCCGCAGACGGACGAAAGCCTGCTCCAGTAGCGCCCGGTTCTCCTCTGCAGCCTCAGCCAACGCAATGACCTAGAGTAGACGGAGAAGCATAAGGATCTGTCCTAAATATTTCATAAATGGCCACTGTACTCAATCATAGGACCTAAAATGGTGTGCATCTCATTACCGTACTATGGACAGTCCGAAAGTCTTAAAGAAAATATTCCCTATATTAAAACACTTACTAAAATGAATGAACATTTTTTTAAGCTATGAAAGTATCTGCCCGCCTTTTTGTTCATGTTACAAATAAGAAAAATGCATAAATAAATAAATGAAATCCAACTTTTTCTCCTTAACAACCATAAATCTAAGTTTAATGGTCAAGTGATTTTCTGTACAACATCTACATTTATCCCAAAGAGCTCAGAGTGTTGACTGTACAGTCTGTGCAAACAGATTTATGAGCATCAAGGCTGCAGCTCCTTCATTACTGTCACCGGTTGCTCCCTCAGGTAGCTGATTTACTCCCGTTGGTGTTTGCTTAAATTCGCCCTAAATAACTTCATCACAGCATTCCGTTTCTTAACATGCACTCACCACATCCCAAATTTTGAACACAGTGTATTCATTGGTAAAACTTTCAAACCTTCTAAATTATTTTTCTCTTGAAAATTCAAAACTATAAAGTTGGGTGTTCTGGAGGCTCACAAGCTGGAATATACATCAAAACACAAAGTAGAGATTAAAATGAAACGTTAGATACAGTTGCTAGTACTTTCCACTTGATTCCACATCTAAGTCATACACAGCTGAATGTTTCATTTTGGTCTCATCTCACCAGAGTACCGTCCTGCACATGTTCCTCTGCATGGCTTTTTGTAAACTGCAAACAGGACTTATGGGTTTGTTTCCATAAAAAGGCCCTGTTAGTGAAGTGTATGTGAAGTGACTAATAGTTGTCCTGTTCATACATTTTCCCACCTGAGTTGTAGATTTCAGTAGCATCTCCAGTTACCATCTCGTCAGCTCCTCTGATTAATGCTCTCCTTGTTCTGTCAGTTTAGGTGGTTTGCTTTTCCTCAGCTCTTCATCCTCAATAATTAACTTACCTTTATATATTTTTTAAAATCTTTATTGACTGTGGCAAACTTGATCCTTTCTGGATGCTTAACAGAGCGTTGGTCTTTGAGATGTTCAAAGCTTTGGATTTTGTTTTATTAACTAACCCATCTTTAAACTTCTCTACAAATTAATCCCTGACCTGTCTGCTGTGGTTTTGCTTTTGTTTTTTTGTCTTTAAGATGCTCTATATTCCCTAATGACAAACCTCTGCTGTCTTCACAGTGCAATTGTATTTACACTGAGATTTAATTATACAGTGGACCCCCGTTTGTGGATTTCTCTGTGGAACATAACTTTAGAATATCCCAGGAAATTTGCTGATTTTTTTTCAAAGAGCGTATCTAAAATATTTGAAAGAAAATGCAACTTAAGAAGCTGAAATGGCTTGGTGCAATGGTACTTGAGATGCTATTGGTTAACATTTGCAAAGCAGCCAATCCAGAAGTGCCATTTTCCTTGCTGCTGATTGGCTGCACACCTAAAAGCAGGGATAAGGAAGACTGTAAATGTTAGCTTCTGCTGTAGTGCTAAGACGATTTCCACTGTGCATATTAATGCACATTAATATGCATATTAATAGGTATATTTGGTGTTTGAACTATTAAAATAAGCTTTAGAGGGGGTTTTAAGTATTTGCATATTTTAACCTTCTGCAAGTGTCTGTGGCCCCTACCCTTTGCGAATACCAGGGATCCGCTATACACAAGTGAACTCAATTTACTGATTGGATGAGCTATGAAGGTGATTTATTATAATGGATTTTATTCATGGGCATCAAGGTAAATCCAAATGCATGCCACACTTTTCAGATTTTTATATGGAAAACAATGTATCTTCTGGTATTTTTCTTCCATTTTCCCAACTATGTGTAACTTCATGTCTGTGACATAACATCAATATAAATTACACTGAAGTCTTTGGTGCATGAATACTTTTGTAAGGTACAGTTGAATTCTTGATTTGTTTTTCTTATATATAAAACATTTACTGTGCATTCCATAACTTTACTGTGAATTCACCACATATCTATCAGTGTAGTGCAAATTATGAGAGTCCATTGTTAAATTCTAAAAACTAATGATAAGCGTCTATCTATAAATAGATGCATGTTTTCTATCCTGTATATGTTGCCATTTGGTCAATGACAACAGTTTCTTTATGGAGATAAATCTTTTAACTGGGCAATTTTTACTCTCAATTTCCTTTTGAAGCAATGAAAATCCAATTTCTAGGTTGGTGAATTTATTTATCAGATGTACAAAAATGCTGACTATGTCTACGCCTTTTTTCTTTTTGCCATGTTGACTTGTGTTTGCATTAAGTTGGCTATGTAGAAACAGTCAAATTTCTATCAAGCTACTGAATGGTGAGGAGAAATGCAGGATTCAGAAGCAGATAAAAACTAATAATTTTCTGTCAGATTAAACTGATGCTTCTAGATTGAATTAAATTACAGAGCTCTATGGTAAATAACTGAGAACAAGTGAATGCATAAATTAGGCGTGGTGAGACCAGTTGAATCTGACCTACAGCGAGGGGTCAATACCTCTTTCCTTCCATCACTGCAACAACAAAGAGGTAGAGATGAGTGGATTGGCAAGGACAAGTGATGACAGAACAAGATGTATGAAAACCAAGACAACAAGAAAGGACAAGTTGGACAAAGAGAAAGAGGGAAATGGGAGATGAGGGAGGAGGATGAGAGAGATGAACAGACAGAGAGTGAAAAAGAGGAGGTGAAAGCAGATCTGGGACTAATGGACGACTGTGTGTTCAGAGAAATTAGTGATGCGCAGGCCAAAGTGCCAACATACACCAGCCGTTTGTTTGACAAATGGATTCAGAACTTGGCATTTGATCCTAGGAAAATAGAAAGCAAAGACTTAAGGGAGGTAATGTTTGTGTGTGTGAGTGTGCGTCTGTGTGTGTGTGTTTGTGTGTGTGCATATGCCTGTGTACCAGGGTGGAGAAGTAATTGCCAAAATAAGCCGTTTCTATTTACGTAATACTAAGCTACAAACACAGGTTAAAACACCAGTTCACTTCCCCTTGA
This sequence comes from Anableps anableps, assembly GCA_014839685.1. Lineage (NCBI taxonomy): Eukaryota > Metazoa > Chordata > Actinopteri > Cyprinodontiformes > Anablepidae > Anableps > Anableps anableps. The sequence continues at coordinate 4,755,848 of CM026072.1, forward strand.
TTTCTGTAGTAACCTCAAAAAGCCCCTGTGGATGGGGTCATCCGTAGGTGCAGTGTCACTCACACCTTCCACATAAGCCGTAAAAAACATACCGAACAATGGATATAAAAGCCTAAAAAAGGCTGCCATGTTTAGGAACTTGCATGTGTTCTCAAGCTATTAAGGCAAACCCTCAAGATCTTTCAAAAACACAGTTTTATCTTTATCCTTAAAGAGCTTTTTAATATAAAAAAGCAAATCTGGTACATTTCTGTAAATACTAGGTGCCACTAAATACTCTGCCCCCTGTGTTTCAATAAGTGATTTTTTATTTCAGTCCCTACTTTTAATAGAGTAAAGTGTGGTATTCATTTTTAACTAATATATGTTAAGGAGGTCAACTGAGATTGACAATTCATTTCCAGGAGACACATGGCCAAGAACGCCTGCCAATAAGTCACAAACTAAATGTTTTGATTATAATACATAAACATAGCTGAAAAAGTAAGAATCAGAACAACAGGTAGTGTCAACTTCTAGTGCAAAATAAGCTGGAAAATTGTGTGAGCCAAAGCTTGAGACTTCTGAACCTGATAGCAGTAACATGGACTATCACTTTATAGCTGAGAAAAGGAGTTTCTGCAAGTTATATTTCTGAGATTTAAAACCATTTAGGATATGATTATTTAAATTTAAAAAATACATGTATTATGAAAAATATTTTCAACAAGCTAACTTAATAATAACCTAATTACTTACTTATTAACCAATGTTTAACCTACTTACAAACATAAATAGATTAAAGATGTTAACCAATGTTTTTGTTTTTCAGCTCTGGTATGCATGTTCATTGCTTTAACAACTTGCATATAAAACTTCAACACCTTCAAACTCAGTACAGTAAGCCACATAAGAGTTATTAACAGTTGTTGTTTAGCAGGTTTTTAAAATACCTTATTTTCAAGCTGTATCTTGTTAAATATAAGCTCTGCTATTATAAGGGAGCTTTTAGTGGATAAAATAACACTATTTTGACTACGATGTTTAAGCTTAGCAAAGCTGCCAGCTTCAGGAGCAGAATACTTTGACAGGTTCATGGCTTCACCACAAATTCCTTTACTCGTTAGTGTGTGAGGGAGTTCAATTTAAACCGTAACTGAGGTTAAACCTCAACCATTCAAAACAACAACAACAAAAAAAACATTCATATGTTCATCTTTTTTTTCATTTACTGTTTTTGCATCACAAACAGGCTATTTGAAATTCTTTGTGGCAATGTTCTTGTTTTGTTATCCATTCAATAGGCTTTCGAGTTCTACAATCCAGAAACCTTTAAACAGGATTTTTTTAATTTTGTAGCATACCTTCAACTCAACACACGGCCAAAAACACATCTTCATCACTCTGAAGACATACACAAACATGTCCCAAACCACCCTGCTCAGGGGGGGTTTCTCAAAGTGTGGGTGTATTGATAAAAGGCTCCAGGTCCTCTGAAGGACTTCATTGTTGGCAGCGCCTGGGCTCCACACACACTCTGATTGATGCCAGCTGAGAGAACACAAAGGTACATTTAGCTTGGACACACTTACACACACATGCATAAACTAGAGCTTTAAGAACAAACGTGAACCTAAAAGCTGCATATGAATTGGCACAAATTCATATATACTTGCATAAATAGACATAGAATAGGTATAAACAAAAAACTGACACCCTAGATGTTTTAAATACACATGCTTGAGGCAGAGGGACAGACAGTAGTACACAGTAGCTGTGCGTTAACTGCTGAACTACTGGTGACCTTAAACAACCTGCAGTTGAAGCTGCTGAGGTCAAGACCTTCTAATGTGTTTGTGATAAAGTCTGGGCTCTATTCAATGCACATAAAAGGGACATTCTGCTTCATCTTGGGTGCTTAAACCTGGCTAACATCTCAGTGACAAGGTGCAAATTTGTGGGAGTGTTTTCTTTAGGACTGGTACCAACACAACTCTGAAGTTTTAAATGTGAACTAAAAAGGAGGGAACGGTAAAGTTCAGTCTTTCAGATTTCATCCACCCTTGCATTTTGTTTTACCTCCCCTGCTAAGGAGTAACAAACCACACACAGAAAGTCCCACAAGCAGTCGTGTTTGTATATTCACACATCATTGCACTAAGATATGCACACACATGTAACTGTAGACACAAGAAATGTAGTGAAAAACACAAACAGAAAATCATGGGTACCCCTTATCTATGGGAATGCATGATTTAGAGCACAAACATGAGTAAACATATACAAACGACATGGCTGGGTAAAAAAACACAAAAAAAAAACAAAAAACGGGTGACTGTATGAGATGAAGGCTGCACAGTGGCACACCTGGAAGCAATGTTGCCTTGCAGCAAACGGTCCTGGTTTTCGAATCCCGGGCTCGGGTCTTTCTGTATGGAGTTTGTATGCTCTCCCTGTGCATGTGTGGGTTCTCCCTGGATACTCCGGCTTCCTCCCACAGTCCAAACACATAGCTGTAAGGTTAAATGGTCTCCATAAATTGTCCTTAGATATGAATATGTGTGCATGGCTGTGTGTCTCTGGGTTGCAACCTATCCAAGGTGTACCCTGCCTCTCGTCTGATGACCACTGTGGATGGGCACCGGTTTCCCCACGATCATGCAGGGACAAGTGAATATGGAGAATGTGTGGATAGATGAGATGAGGTTTTGGAGAGTGGAAGAAACAATCAAAAGGCAAGCTGAGAAATCTGAGGAAAGCAACTTTATGTAATTACTTAACCCAATTACAAGCTCAGATAACCAGAAGATCTATAGACATATACCTCAGAATTCAATGCATCAGCAGTGAATTTTCAGCACTGAAATTTAATATATTCTAAAATATTCTTCAAAAACCTCTTAAACCAGTTGTTTTCCATGTTGTTTGGAAGAATGGATCCTGAATCCTGTCCTTTTTGGATTTGTTCAATAAACATAAAAGGATGATGGTATAGAAAGTTTTACTGAGAGAATGAATAAAAGGCCTTAAACACTTACGCAGCATATCATGATATCAGCAACTATAAATAATAGGCCGGAAACAGAAATGTACTCCTGTAAAACATCAAGCCCATTTAGTAAAAGTTAACATGACTGCAAGAGGGAGAACATAAAACATCTGGTTGTTGCCAGAGTTTTATCTACATGCAGAATGACAGGAAAAACAGCTTTGAGTGGTTTTCACTGCTCATTTCTGTTTGATTGCATCCCCCACTGAGCTGGAATATTAGATGTTTCCTGCTCAGTTAGCCACAGCAAACAGGATGAACTCCACACACATACAGATTAACACTTATTGGCCACTTTACTAGAGAGAGTTGCTCAATTGCTTGTTCACGTATATAGCAAATCAGCCAGTCGCATGGCAGCAAATCAATGCATTCATGCATGTGGATGTGGTAAAGATGACTGGCTGAAGCTCAAAGAGAGCATCAGAGCAAGCAAGAAAGAGGATTTAAGTAACTTTGATTGTGGAATGGTTGCTGGTGCCAGATGGGCCAGACTGAGTAACTGAGACACTGCTGATCTACTGGAACCTTCGCTCTGGTTTACGGACAATGTTCTGACAAAAAGAGCACCAAGGAGCGAATGTATGTAGAGTATGCTCTCTGAACGCACCTTGAAGGGGCTACAAGAACAAGGAGACTATACCGAGTGCCAAAAAGCCAGAACTAGGAGATACCGCTTGGTTTTTTTTAGGAGTGAACTCTGGAAGGACACCACTGCTTGCTGGAGCTGACTAACTTCTGATGGATACATCCAGCAAGATAATGCATCGAGTCCTAATGATGACACTGAGCTGGCAAAACTCTGGAGCTCGTTCAGAAAGAAAGCAGCCAAAAAAGTAGCCCCTCTCTCCACTCAAAAGGTGGTTTGACACTCTCCCACTCACATTAACTTTAGGTCTTAGAACCTAGCATTCTTGCCCATGAAATCCAATTCATTAAACTCCGAAAGACCAGTAAACTTTTGATAAGTTCACGTTCCTATTCATGAATCTGCTGGCTTCTTTAGCTGTTGTAGCAGTCTGTAGAATTAGTGTTAGCATCTTTGTTTATATCTCCTTTGTTTACTTACTTCATTAAATTATTAGAAAATCTAGATTAGCGTGACAATAAGAAATGTACAGTGGACCCCGCCTGTTTGAGGTTCAGTTTTCACAGATTCATCAAGTGTATTCACAGATATTTCTGAGGACCATAACTAAATTATTCACAGAAAATCAGCCAATTCACTAATTTTTTCGTAGCCCATATCTAAAATATTCAAAAGGAAATGCAGCTTGGGGAAGCTGAAATACCCAGGCCCGATGCTACTTGACACGCTATTGCCTGGCATTTGCAAAGCAGCCAGTCCAGGAGTGCCACACATTTTCCTTGGTGCTAATTAGTTGTACCCCAAGACTGGAGAAAAGGAAAACTATGGAGGTTAGCTTCTGCTGTAGTGCCAGATAGTTTCCACTTTGCGTATGAATGAATAATAAGGTATATTTATTGTTTGAACAATTAAAATAGGCAGTTATAAGCATTTTTGGAGGGGGTTTCAAGTAGTCACAGGTTTTTGCTCCTCCTGGGCAGTTGTGGTCTCGAACACCCATGAATGCATGAATTTAATGTTTAGTCTTCATGTCATGGTAAAGAATTAACCATTCAGACAGATTTATGTTACATTTTTTGACAGGTTATAAGACTGATACTGATTATTTATTTATATTGTTTTAAAAAATAACATAATTTATCAGGTGATACACAGGACGATGCCAAGGATGGAGGAGGTGCAAGAAAAAACTAGAACAATAGGCAGAAAAAATATTTTAAAAATGACACCATTGCCATAAAAGAGAACAGAAAGAGAAGGGTTCAGACTGGGAATATTAGAAAGAAAGAAAAGAACAAGAGAAACAAGAACTGTAAACACAGCAATAAGTTCACATCAGGGTCAAATGACAGTACCAGAGATGACTGGATGCACACATCTGTGTGTTGAGGGTCTGTTTCCGTGTCCTAATTAAAGAGCCAATTAGTATCTCAGTTTAACGACAGCTGGAAACACATAATCAATTTCCTTGTGCACGATGAGTAAAACACACTCTCATATGGATATAGTTACATACGCAGGCACAAGCACAGAATCTGGAGGAATTAAAGACACTTTCCAACACTCTCTCATTAACATGTGCTCAGCTCCCATAGTGATAAAACTGCTTTCACATACATAAGACCACATTCCCTTTGTAATTTAAGCCAAGATACAGATTCATGGTTGCATTTAATCAAATGTTGGAGTTACAAGGCCCAAATATCTGAATTTGTCCTCTATGAGCCTATTTGTTATTTTAGAGTTTAATGTGTGCTGCTAAGCACCTGTATAGACAGACATGAAATCATTGTGGGGACAAAAAGAGTACAAAAACAAGAACTATGAGGAGAGATTTAAAGGAACCTTATTGCCTCCGAGTTCAGTGGGTAGAAAACTATATAAGAGGACGTCACTAATTAAGACAAGCTGTATATTACAAATTATACTATTTGTGGATCCCTATCAGTTCAATAAGTCTGAGATACATGAACAATATATGTCATTTAAGGCTTTACAGCAAAGCAGGAAGACTTACAAAAGACAAATTAGGGTAACCAAACCTCTCTTATCCAGGATTTACCTTGCATCTTTTTACCCTGTCTATATCAGAACCTCCATGGATGTTGCAGTAGTGTAGTTTTCAGATTCAGCAATAAGCACTAAATAAATCACTGGGTTTTTATGTCTATGCAATCCTGTAGCAACGATTAGATCATTTATTGAGGATAAAAAGGCCAACTGTACCTTTTCCCACAGAAGACAAAAACCAAGGATTACGGCATTTTAGAGCTTAACGACACACTGAATTGTGAAGGTTAATATAATATCAAAGTGTTCAACATTGCCATTGCAAAAAACCACTTGGAAGCAAAATTTGGTTTATTACACTTCCAGTGCCATTCTTTCAGACTTTGCATGCAAATAATTTTAGTGGTTGAGCTGCTAAAGCTCACAGAAAATGATTTTAAAATTGTGATGATGGAAAGGAAAGAAAATAGTGAGAAAAATGTGATTCAATCACCATTGGTCTTATTATTGCAGGTTCAGCAATAGTCTCACAATTACATGTTTTTTGCTGATATTGTGAAGTCCTAAATGTTTGTACAGTTTATGTCCAAGCTGAAAAGGGAATTCTGTTTTCCATTCATTATTGGTTACTGCTTACAGACAAATAAGAATGGATGGCGACACTAACTAAGCTTACTTTCTACTTTTTAGCAGTTTAAAAAAAAAAAAAAAAAAAAAAAAAAATCAAGAAAATTTTTTCTTGTAAAAATAAACTGGGACACTATGTAAAAGCCTAAATTGAATCACAAGAGAGGAACAAGAAACAAACAAGGAAGGCAGATGAAGTAGACAGAGCAATCTCACAGGTAGTTAGTGGAGTGATGAGCATCTCTTTTGTCTCTATGTCAGATAGGCAGACAGACGGTAACCACTATTGTCTGAGGTCAAAACAAACATAGGCATACAATACTGTCTGTCTGCACTCCCACTGATAGCATGGCATGAGATAAGAAAGAGAAAGAAATAAAGAAAGAGAGAAAAAACAAATAACGGCAAGAAACAGAGATGAAGACAGAGAATTTGGCCAAAAGATTTTTGTCTTATTTCAGAGTTAAAGAGAAGGGATTGTGTGATTAAATCTGGCAACTGAACCAGATCCAATCTCTGATGTTGTATCCTTTGTTGAGGAAAGCTTGGAGTAAACCACTTTCTTAACCATGATTCTTAATTTCAAATAGTTATTTAAACTAAATCTGGTAAGAAATCAGCTAAAGCTGCTGTCACACTGATTTTTGCCTTATATCTTGGTATCTAAATTGATTAAACTATTTATTATACACTGCATGTGTACTGGGATAGTAGTGTAATCTTTTTGTTTTTCCATAGTGACTGTACTACCCATTTCACCATCTCAAACTCTAAGTTTGATGCTGAATTAGTTAAATGATTATTAGCCGAATTAATCAGAAGACATGGTTGTCCACTGCCGTGTTATCCACTCCAAGCATTCAGCATGTCAAGGTGAGTGCATATCCATCAGTGGAAGCAAACAGTTTGCATATTCTGATCGGGTCATTGCTAATGACAACTGCACAACTCTAAATTTTATAGTGTTATGCATATACTTTATAGTAGTGACACATATGTGCGGTTTGTGTCGTCTCTTTATTGTGAAGCCCAGGCCACAGATTTTCTGTCAAAAACAGCAAATGTCCAAACAAATTACAAATTAGTCGAGTTAAAGTCATGTATCTTGTATGTTACAGAAATGCAAAACAGATATAGTGTGAAACATGTATTGCATACGATATATTAAGTATCATCAAAAAGCACGTAAATACGCAAATATTCATATTAGCTTATTATATATATATATATATATATATATATATATATATATATATATATATATATGAGAATAATAACAAAATTCCACATTAACATTGTGTTTATGTTATTAAATCAGTAATATTTGTTGGCCAATGACATATTTTGGAGTAATTCAGTTCCAGTTCGAAACACAGGTTCTTTTTTTTCACTTGTCTGTAAGCAAAAACAACTAAAATATTTATATGAAAACCAACAAATATTCATCTATCCATCCTACCCAATTATTGTAGGCTCCATCATAAAGCACAGAAAGGTTATATGGGTGACCACCAAAGATGTGACATAAAGCAGATCAACAGCACATACAGACTGAAGCAGAGATTATGCAATAGGAACAGGCTATAAAAGGAACACCACAGATCTATTATCTCTCAGGCAACTAACTGTCCACTTCATCAATTTATAGCAAAAAGAGCTAAAAAGATAACAAAAACAGAAAACGATTATGGTTATTGAGGATAGCTATTAAATTCCATCACACTGCAAAGACTTCCTGAGCAGAATAAGTGCTGCAGATCAAGTGACCATTACTTTTTAAGGGTTCCACTTGTTTCAAGGTGATTTACATGACTGTAACAGAGAGGACTTCTGAATGCGAAGAAACTGAAAATAATAAATGAGTTTCTTTTGGCTGCTGAAACGTCGTGGTATGATTTATGAGCCTGCCCTTCTCTGTCAAAGACCTGACAGGCATCTTGTGTTTTCTTGAACAGCGAGGTACAGAGTAAAACAGAGACAGAGGCGCTCTGCCTCTCTTTAACTTGTGTTAACACAGTTACAAAGAGCTTTATTCTGAACTGAAAGATTGTGTGCAATTTTACCATCACTCTTCATCCTCCTCTTCCTCAGTAATAATGAATATGCCTGTTTCTTCCACCAGTCAGTTTAAAATATAGGCAGATGAAAACACTACCCCAATGACTGGGTGAAATCCCCAAGAACACAGCCAAACTGGTATATCACTTGAGTCAAAGGAAATCAAGGCCCTTAAGTAGAAAAACAATTAACTGGATTATTAGTAACTGAAGAAAAGATTATTTACTTGGTGTAAAACAAGAGAGTGATGTGAGATCTCGCAAGATATCCAGAATAGTTCTTGGCAAAGTGAAGTCTGTCTCAGGAAGTACTACGAGGGTCTGTGACTTCATCTGATGAAGTGGGACTAAAGTTTTAGTATGAGGCCTGGATATAAAGGTTTGTCCTTGAACTCAACACCCAAAGAGAGATCTCTTCTTTCATAATAAGAAAGGATATAGTTCTTGAACAGCTCAGTTGACTAATAAACATGGCCGAAAGGTCTGGTCAACACTCCATATCAGCGTTTCGTTGTAGTGACATTAAAAGGCATGATGCCATATAAAAATAATGCTATCAAATCACCTTCCTACCTATTTAAACTGTAGCATATACAACTTGATCAACTCAGTTCCATTCAGTTCAGTTAATTTATTTTTATTTTCAAAGTCAATTATACACATTCAGTGGACTGAGCCCTCCTTACGGTCATGCGCTTTACCCCTGAGCCACTGCTGCGCCTCTATATCCTAATTTTAAAAAAAAAAAGTCAGGACTGCATTTGATCCTCCCCAGTTAAAACCTTAATCTTACCTGATCAAACCTAAACTGGACAATTTTACATTGAACAGATTCTTTAATACTCAGTTTCTATTTGTGAACAGACAGAAGAGAGGAAATTAATTACCTTTTTGACCTTTAGAAGACGCATAAGTAAAACCAAAACCTATGAACGTAGTCCAGTCAAACCTTGACTAGAACATTCTACTTTGATTCAAGATTCTTTAAACAGTTTGTGATTGAAACTTACAGCAGTGAAAAGAGGCGATTCTTACTTTTGCCAAAAATATTGCTAAACTCTTATCTTGTTCTTCTCAATTACAAGTCTGTACTTTGTCAGTTATTAAAAATAGAACACTTTCTTTGAATTTATTTTCCTTATATATTAAAAAAGAGGATTACTTTTTGGCTTTCTTTTGCTATTTTCATCTAAATACAACAATGAAAAGTTAATCAAATAAGGTGGATGGCATCTAAAAGACAGTATAAAACAATTATTTTTTTTTTTTTTTTTTTTTTTTTTTTTTTTTACTTTTAGGTTCATTAGGAATAAATCAAGTAGTCTTAGTTTCAGCTGAATTCAGTTCAGTTTATTTATAGTGCAATATCGAGGAATCTTTAAAAAAAAAAAGTTACCAGTGACATTTTCTATTCAAATCTTAATACTCTTGTATTCTCAGACAACCTCAATGAAATAATCGGTTAAAAAGAACAAACACAACAGTTCGACACAACATATGAAAGCAAAATCCTCAACACAGACACACAAATTAGATACACCCAACATGTTAGCACTAGGACCTCTAGAAAAATCTCAGACACATCAAAACTGTTATAAAATCTTATCTTCCATCTCAAATGCACAGTTCCATCAATGTGCTGGGTGGTCCCGAGGGCCCAGAGGCCCTAGAAGGACCAGGGGACCAAATTACAGAGCATGACCCACCGCAGTGACACCCAAACCTGGGATTAACACCCGGGCTGAGTCCCAGGCCGCCAGTAGCCCCGGGCTGTGTGAGCTGACCTCGGCAGGTTCAGAGGTGACCTTGGACACATAAGTACATGTGGTCATTAGGGCCCACCCAGGGCTGAAATAATAAGGGGGTTTGGCTGATCCAGCTGGACAGTGGTTGGACTGGAGATTTCAGCTATGATTAGACTGCTTATCTGGTTTCCTGAAATATCCAGATTTTGTCAAAACATAAATCTGAGACAGGTTATTGTTCACACCTGGCAGCAGACTTTGTTTCAGTCGAGCTACAGGAGCATGAGCATTCCCCCCTTTCCCTAAAACAGATTTTTACAATATCACAGTATCACGCAAGACATCAAGACTTCTGCTGCTGTCGCTCTTGAATTATCACAGGTGTCTAAATGACTTTTTACATTACACAAAAGAACAAAGAAGGATGTGTTGAAATATTTGTGTGTGCTACAACCTGCAAATCCCTAGCAGACATAAAAAGGGTGTTCTTACAAAAATACATATCAAATTTACCAGTTCTCATGTCTAAGAAACGTTTAGAAATGAAAACCATATGTGTAAAATAGAAATGATTTGACTTTGCAAGTTTTGCACTCTAGTTGAACTAAAAAGACTAAAAAGTTTGTTCAGGCGTATTCATAAAATATTCTCCAGAGACTTCAAAAACATTCCTGATTAGAGTGCTAAAGATTTAGATGTAACAAACAGTAGAGTAAATAGTTTAATCAGTTATCTACATCAAAAAACGGTCTGGAACCTGTTGCATTTCGTTTCAGTGTTATGAGTTGGAGTAAGACATTTAAGGAACAAAATAGCCAAGAAACGCTGACGAATGAAAGAGCTCGACATCTTTAAATCAGAAAATTGCATGCAGGGAAAGTTAAAAACATCTGAATGTCTGACCAGGTGAAAGGAAACTAAAGGGAGGAGATGGAGAGTATGAGTCTTAAACATGTACACAAACAAGCATATACACGCATAAACACATCATTAAGAGATAGACACGTTTAGAAGTGTGGTTCAGGTCAAAGGTCAAATAGATACACTGACACACTCATGCCCCAAGGCAAGGCATTTAAATCAATTCAGGCTGAAACACACATGCTCTTGACACAAACACCCTCAGACAACCTCCCAAAGAGACTCTGCATGAACACATACAACTCACACAGTTAGCAAGTGAGTATTAATACCATGTGATGTGTTTTAACCCAAGGGCCTTTTTCACAGTAACAGCTGCAAGTTCAGTGTGTGTCCATGTGTGTCTTTTTGGGTTGAACCTTCATTAATGGTCAAAATATACTTGAACTCTGTTGGTCTGCTTGAGAGTTCATAGGTGGAAGGAAACTCACTGACACACCTGCAACACATATATCCTCATGCATTTTTTTCTCAGGGGCTCATTAGGAAACTAAATCAGCCAACTTTCCTCTTAATGCCTCTAAACAGTGTTCTGCACATCAAATTATGAAAAAATCTCTATTTTTTCTTGTTTATTAAATGCATCCAAACTCAAAACCTCCACTTTTTTTCTTTTCTGTAAACATATGGCAGGTTGTCAACTGCATTGTACTTAAGGTTAAGTAAAAATCTAATAAACATTCGGGATATTTATGTCATCTATTTTTTTTTCCTGGCCTAAACTACCACTTCTATCAAGGAACCTGTAGCAGTTTTTCATCTACTATATCATTACTTGTTACATTTATTTGTTTACTTGAAGCAACGTTTACATAAATGAGTTTCTAATGTGTTGAAACTCTCCAATGGAGGCAATTTTTTGCCAGTCTTTCTTATTATTGATTCATCAATTCTGACCTTTGGTGAGGCAAGTGAGGCCTGTAGTGCTTTAGATGTCTGAGGTTCTGTTGTGACCTCCTGGATGAGTAGAAGCACTCTTGGAGTAATTGTGCGAGGCTGGCCACTCCTGAAAAGGTTCATCTCTATTCCATGTTCTCTTTGTTCATGGATAATGACTCCCACTGGTGTTTGCTGGAGTGCTAAAAGCCTTACAAATGGGTTTGAAACGTTTTGCAAACAAATCCGGATAAGATAAGCTTGGTTTTCCAAAGGGTGGAAGTTTGAGTGTAAATCAGTTAAATAAAGTAAGTGAATCACTGATCAATATTTTTGCCGATGATTTTGATGATTTTCATGTGTATTTGCTAGATAATTTAGATAATTTTGCTTGATGATTTTGCTGTATATTTGATGTTTTTATGTGAAGCATTTTGAACTGCCTTGCTGCTGAAATGTGCTATACAAATAAACTTGACTTGACTTGATAGTTTTCAATGACTTTCATTTGTGCCTAAGCATGATGTATTTCTTTTTGAGATATTTTAGCCTACTTTATGTTGTCATGTTGAAAAGAAGGGTAAGAAATGAACACACACGCTTGTCTGCTGTATCTGACACCTGACTAAAGAAGGAAAAGATACTTCTCTCGGTTGTATACAGTAATTTTCACATGTTGTCAAAAGAACTGTAATATGTTTTTCTTCATTTTTCCAAGTTTATTTGACAAACTAAATTTCAGTTTCATTTATTTTTGTTTTTATTTCTGAATAAAGATGGTGAAGTTTTATTTCTGTTTTGGTTTTTTGCTCCTTTATTTCTTCTTTTATTTTCATGTTTTAGTTGTCTCAAAAAGTAAGCATATTTTTCTATTTTTCTCTTCAGAAATTATTTATTTTGAATAAAGAAACAAGCAAAGTAATCTCTAAATAATTAATGTATTTTTTTAATCCCTTTTGCTTGATGAAACCTGTAAACATTTAGCAAACCTTTTGGATAAATGTGACCTAATTTGACAACCAATTGATCTAACTAAGAAATACTTGATGTCCATTGAGTAATTCACCTGACAATTGCCCAGTCATGTAAATAAAGAAGATCCCTTGTATAACTGCAATAAGACAAAAATAAAGACTAAAAATGTTCTTTAGACAAGACTCCAAAGCCCCAAATAGTTTTCTCCTGCATTTTAATATTCTTTACAGACTGATTTGCTTTTGAAACCCATTATGCTCGTTCATACAACCAAGGCTTGTGGAAATTTAAGGCAAGTTTCACTGTCCTGGTTTTGAAGATCCCGCTTGGGTAACAGTATCTTTAGGTAAATAATCAACACAAGTCTTTTCTATCACTGAATGAAGAAATTTAAAAATATTTTTATTGATTTATTTATTTTTACTTTTGTAGCTAAGTTGTGGCTGTTTGTGTTAGAATTTTGTGGACAGTGGTTGCTTTTATTTACAGTGGATACAGGAAAGCAGGCAGAGAGAAGGATGACATGCAGAACGCGACTCAAAGCTAGACTTACAATTAAAACTGTAATCAGCTTTAACATACGAGGCACCTGCTTGGTCTGTCTGTTTACCTCTCAGACATTTTATAGTTTTGGAGGTGATGTATTTTGTCTTTTCCCACCAGCCAAATAGTTCATCACCAGCTAAGGGTTCACTTCCAACTTTAATAAAAACATTAACTCATAATTATTAGACTCCTCTTGCAGTGTTATAGACATCTACACTATAGATATAGAAATGAAAGATTATTAGATGATAGGTCAATATTAAGTTATTTTAAATGACTATTTTATCAGACTTTTTATCTGTCAAAACATTTTACTGCAATTTATAATTTTGGCGGTTATTAGCAAGTTGCTGGATGAAAGTTGCAAGCACTGCCTAGCACTAAAGAATTTGTCAAAACCAATAAATGTCAGGTGCTGCTTCTTTTGGACTCTTGCTTTTGTTATCTTTTCGCATTGATTTCCTATTTTCCCCAGTCTAGTTTATCCCTTTGTTTTGTCCAGTTCTTAGTTTGAGTATTTCAGTTACTTTTAGATTATGTTTGATCATTTCAGTCTTGTTTTGGTTTGTACTTTAGTTGAGTCTTTTCTTGTTCCAGTTATCTCCTTGTGTCTTGTCATCCTGTGTTTCTTATGTTTATTAGATCAGCCATGTTTTGGTTCAACTTTAATACAGTCTTTAATTATTCTCTGTTTCTGTTAGATTCATTTTCCTTGTTTACTCTCCCTCACCCCTTGCTGCCATTCTCTCTCCTCAGTCTCCCTCTAGCTAATTCCCCACACCTGCAATCATTTAGTCAATCAGCCCCAGCCATTGTTCCAGCACTTACTTCCCAGGTATTTTAGCTCCTCTCTTTCTCCCATTCTTCGCTGGTTCCTCTTGTTACTTTGCTGTTTGCTACCTGTGACCTTGCTTGAGGTCTTCCCAGTTGTCTTCCTCATTTTGCTCCCAGGATTTATGTTTTGATTTTTCTCTGCCTCCTTGCATTCTCCCGTGTTTTTGTACATTTTTTGTTGTCATTTATCATTAAACCTTCACGACAACTCATTGCTTATGCCTCTCTGCATATGGGTCTTCTACAACCACCACGAAACATGACAACAAATGTTCAAATAAACCAACAGGTTTCTCAGGTCAGCTTATTTGTATCATATTTATGTCTCAGTTATGGGTCTGCCAACAAGAATATTTAGTATTTCCTCTTAAGTTCAGAACATTTTTAATAGAAAAGAAAAAAGTTTATATTGAACATGTTTTTATGATGAGGCTAAACTTTTAGATGATTAATCTTTCTTCAAACATACAGTGTTTTTACGACCCAAGGTGTTCGGAATCAAATGTCTTATTAGCAGGCATGATGATCTACAGGTTATATTGAAGTGAAGATAACTCCAGTTTTTCCGTTCATAAATATATCTTCAAGTTATTTTCAGTCTTCTCCTCATATGTGCTGTATGTTGCCAATGTGTATGCGGTCTGTGGTGTGCTGTGTGAGCATGTGTGTTTGTGGGGGGGACAGTGTTTAGTCTGAAGCCATATTTAGTCTCTCTGGTCCTATGAGGAGGCCTATAATCACACAGGACCTTTCTCTCTACTCATTAAACACACACTCACACACACACACACACACACACACACACACCCATACACACACTTCAGGGCCTGTCATTAACAGTTCACACCAACCTCCCAGGCTGAGCATGTACAAATGCAATAGCTGAAACCCAAATATGGTGGGTTGTTTGGATGCAAACACACACATAATTGGGCAAGCATGAAAATGCACAAAAACATTTGTTAGGATGCACAAAAATGCAGTGCACACATGCATACACAACACACTATATTCATAAACTCATACAGAAAGAAGTGTGACTCGGTTTGTCCAGCAGTGCCAGCAGGTTGACATGGAATGAAACAAGAAGAAATGATGATAATGTCTAATTGTTAAATAAAAAGATGGTACACAAAATTAAAAATAATTTTTTTTTTTTTTTTTTTAGCTTTATAAAAAAAGTTACAGTCAAACAATAGAGCATTACGATCACTGAGAAACTGGTTGGTGACTTAAACAGGCTTTCAGTATCTTGATCAGACCAGACTAGAAGCTCACACATTCGATAATTTTCTGATCAGTGCACACAATGTAGCAAACACTATTGGGTTGACGGTACAACAGCGCTCTTCAGTGTGTTGTCACTGTTACTGAGGGAAGAAGTTTAAAGGGGACCTATTATGCTTTCTTCAACAAGTTAGGATAGGCCTGCAGGCAACACAAAACATGTTTATTATATTTTTTGAACAAAATAAATCTCAGATAATGAGATTTTAGTTTGGTCAGTTCTGTCTATTTTGAGCTCCTTTCAGAAAGAGCTGTTTAAGGGCCTCTTGTCACTTTAAATCCAAATAAGCTGCTACTGGCAGTGCAAAGTGAATTTTGCATAATAGGTCCCCTTTAAAACAAAGTCAAGGGAAGTACATAGACGCAAAAGGATATTTTAAAAGGAAAGCGTATATTTTACAACATTTAGAGGTATACCTTTAATTCATTTAACCTGCAAGACAGCGAGAGAGAGTAAGACTTTCAGCAGGCAGAACAGGAATGAACGGAGTATACCAAATTGCTCTTGTTTTACAGTTTTTGAATGTTTAACCTCGATCTCTCATATAACATGCCAGATTCAGATATTTGTTTTCAGTCTGAATTGTTTGAGATATACACACAGAGACTGCTGTATTTCTCATGCTGGCTCCAATGATCATACTAACAGCTAATAAAGGATCTCAACCCAGTTAACAAGTCAAATCTGTATATTTGTTCTTTGCTCAGAAATATTAGTGAAACTCTGTTATAAGATTATCCCAGATTTAAAACTCTATGCATTTCTCTATAACCTTTATTTTATTTTGCTTGACTCAGAATTAATACATGCTGGTTGTTGATGCAGTTATAGACCAAAACAGAAAATGTGAGTTTTCAGTATTGGCTCATTATGATACACTATTTTGGTAATGTTATTCAACATTATGTAAGTGCCTAATTACATGAGCAATGCTAGATCAGGTTGTCATAAAATAAGCACACACAGTCCACAGAGTGTAAATGATTTCTGACTTCAATCCAGTCTTTAATACATTTAACATTCTTCCCAGAACACAGAATTCATTGACAAATGTATTATGTAACCATAACTCTAAGGCCAACATACCAAACCATCTGCCTCCAGCAGAGACACAACAGGGAGTAACCACATGGTTGTTTTGGTTGCTTGTTAAGACTGTGATTTATAGACTCCCACTAAGAATCCCTAAAAAGGCTGTCAGTTACAGAACTGAAAATGATGGAAGATTAAAGATAATTTTCCAAAGTTGGTTAGCATACCACAGGGGAATACCTGCTCTGTTCAAACAAGCAGTTTCAGCCACTGATATAACTGTCTTTTCTAACCCAACAGAACATGACCACTGGCAGTTAGACATCATGTTGCTTTCAGACAATTTATGTTTTTGTATTTACTTGTGTAACATGTATGTTGTATAGTCAAAGCTTAAAAATTACATTTCACAAGCAAATCCCTAAGATTTAATTAATTTAGTGTCACAACTTGAGATGAAGTTAGGATTTGAGTTGGTTTATCACATGGGACTGAATTTACCAGACTTGAAAATGAGTGAAATAGAACTCTGTGTTTCTGTAAATTATGCTTTGTCTGTTTGTGGTCACAGACCAAAACAAGGCAGTCAAATCTTGGCAGACAAAACAGACAGAGACTACAAATTACCACCACACACAGACACACCACACACACGCCAAGTCCCTTTCTCCTTTCCACCTGTTCTTTCCTCTCCCCTTTGTTGTTTATTCCCACTAAATGTTAGCCTGTCATCTCTGGTTTGTGTTTTCTTCTGTCCTGTTATTTTCTTACAGTTAGTGTTGAGGAGATCATGAATGTAAACTTTTAGACTTGGTTGCTTATCCTCAGGAATTGCTGTAGAACATTTTCATAAATTCGACGATCAGTTGGAGTCTTCTCTTCAACACCCCAGAGTAACATTTCCTAGGGAGTCTGAGAAGTATGATACTGTACTTGAAACACACACTTCGGCCTCCTTTCTTGAAAATTGGGACCACTTCCCCAGTCTACCACTCCAACGGTGTTGTCCCAGTCATTGTAGAGGCGTGTCAACCATGACAGATCCATGATAGGTCCAGAGCCTTTAGAATCTCAGGTTGAATCACATCGACACCTGATGCCCTGCAGCCAGGAAGCTTTTTTTAACCACTTCAGTGACCTCTGCCTCAATGATGTAATCACTTTCAACTGAGTCTTCAGCCTCCTCCACCTCCTCCACAGAGGGAAACATCCACAGGACCGGATTGAGCAGATCCTCAAGGTGCTCTTTCCACCGCCCAAGAATATCCTCAGTCTGGGTAAACAGTCCCCCTTCCCATCAAAAAAAAACATACACACCTTGGGACGGTCTCAGAATGCTGCTGCTCGTGTTCTCACAAGACCAGGATCATAGAGCACATCACCCAGTTCTAAAGTCCTTACACTGGTCTGCTCTGCATCTTCACAACCAGAACCAAACATGGAGAAGCAGCTTTCAGTTTTTATGCACCACAAATCTGGAACAAACTTCCAGAAAACTGCAAAACAGCCGACATACTGAGTTCCTTAAAATCAAGACTAAAACCCCACCTATTTAGAGCTGCCTTTGATAAGTAGTAAGAGGAACATTGCTCAATATTTTTGAATTATATTTCCTTGATGATATTTGCTTGATGATCTTTATGATTTTGATGCCTTGATATTTTTAAGTTACTGAATGAACTTGCAAGCACTGGTAAAAATCTCACTTTGAAGGGCCAGATGAGGGAGGGAGTACTGCTGTACTTCCTCATTTTTGATGTCACATAAAAGAAAGAACTGGTTTAATGGTATCTTTTTCAGCGTTCAAAAGAAAATCATTCAACAATGGAAAAACCTAAAGTTTATGTTGTATGTTGAGTTTGTTTTTTTAATATTTACATGAACAAAATAGTAGATGTTTTAAGATTATGCAAAACACACTGATTGAACTAGTTTTTGTGAATGAATTTAAATAATTGTAACACTGCTCTGTGGATGTAAATGAAGTCCTTTAGATCAACTACTGCTGCCTTAACTCCTTTTCATGGTTGTTTATCCTGATCATAAGAGGCAGCTGGATATAAAGATAACTGTTTCCTTCTGACAGAAATAGAGAAGAAAATCTTCTGTACTTACAGACTGACACACATAATCACACAGATCTTCTTTATACAAACACACGCACACACCGACAGAGTTCCCCCAGTCCAAACTGAACCACACACTTGATGCAGTCCAGACTGAGGAGACCTGAGAAGCCAACAAACACATCCCCCCACCCCCACCACACACACACACACACACACACTGAGCCAGGTCTGAGGTGATGGTTTTGGTTGTGGTCCCAGTGAAAACGACACTAATTTAGAGCTAAGGAGCTTTGGCAAGCTGAGACGAAATTCCATCATCTTACAACAGTGAGAGCTAAATGCCAACGATGATAATGTTAAGTACAAGAGGTCACTGTTGGAGCTACTGTGATACTAGAACAGATAACATCTTTTATGTTCACTTAAACTGCTAATGGGATCAAACACACAGTTAGCTTTGTAACCTGACCTCCATATATGTGAACAACACACAGATACATGCGCGCACACACCACATCAGTAATCACAAAAACACACACACAAGTACATAAACTGCTCAAACTTTAAAAACCACATTAAATACTTTTTCCCCAGAAACATACCTGTGGCAGAATGTGTGTGTGTGTGTGTGTGTGTGTGTGTGTATGAGAGAAAGTATTGGCCCCATCATGTGTGTTTGCATTTCTCTCAATGGTCTCCTTTGAAGAACCCAGGAGAGGGGAAAAAAAGAGAAGATGTGAAGGAAAAAAATGAGGAGAACTCTGGGAATTCACTAAAAACAAGATAAATATCCTCATCTTGGCGTCGCATGGCCGCCACACTCTCAGTTACACACACCCACACACTGACACAGGCGCAGATTACAGAATAAATATGTGTAATCTTACAAATCAGCCATTGTTTTTGAGACAAAGAAACAACCAGATATCAACCAGAGACAAAAATGTTGACTCTGCAGAATACACATATATTCAGTGTCAATATGAATAAAAAATAAAGATGTTTTTGACAATTTATTACCATAAACCATTGAAACCTAAAAGTTTCAATGGTTTAAATTCTGAATACTGGAGTAACAAACTCAGTTTAACAAAGAGTTAATCCCCACAAATAAACTTCAATTTATTAAGTTCAGACAAGCGATTTGGGTTAACTAAACATAACTGCAAAACAACTTGAAAAGAAAATACGTCCAAAATTTAAAGCAACATTTTTTTTTTTGTTTGTTTGTTTTGTTTATTGCAGGGTATTGAAAATCCTGGAAATTAAGGCTATATATTGTGTTTTTAAATTACTCTTCACCATACAGGTAGGAGCAAAATTTGGATTTTCAGAAAAATCCTATATTTTATCCCAATAAGTAGACCACAAAAGCAGCTAAGAAAGCAAGACTTGACTCCCACTCTAAAGACTCAAAACATGACTTGGACATAGGTCTCAGGTCACATCTTAAGTTAAAGTGTAAAAGTAAGCCCTTAAAGCGTTGTTCACTGAAGCCAATAATCGCCAATAAAGGCGTTGGCTTTTGGTTGTCATGGTAACTTTATGCACAGTATGTATGGGTTCTCTGCAATACTTTTTGACATTACATGACTGAAAAGGGGGGTTAATAGTAACTTCCAAGTTAATCTATTTTTATTTAATGCTGCCATTAAGCAGGATCTTTAGTCAGAAAGCTGCATTCCAATAGAAGATGGTCATATTTTCCTGCTTAAGGGCCTTTCTGCTTTGAGTTTATTGCATGCATAGACCCCAAGGAGTGAGTAATCTGTCTCTGTGAAGATCTCAGTGATTCACAGTACCAGATTAATTAACAAGAAGTGAGTAAAATGCCTTTTCAAATTTTTGGTAAACATTACAATGTCTACAACATGTGTACATATGTCATTTTTGTGCAACACTTGTACAAAATGCAAAAAAGAGCATGCTTTAATTAATATTACATAAAACTTTACAACAACAGCAAAAATAACATCTTTGAAGCCCTCCTACAAAACAATCTAAAAGGTTGAACTTTTTTTCTATATTTGTCTACATCTGGATCTTCCAGAGAGATAAAAACATAAAGATAAAGCTGTTAAATTTTCATAAATTAAATTAGGATTTAGGTTATTGAGATTCTTGACAGCATCCAACAGAAGAATGTTTCCTTCAGTCCTTAGGGATTTGAGACTTGGCTTGGAAATAAATACATATGAACATCTCTGGCTTTACAATACATGTACTGATCCAAACCTTGATAAGAAACACCATACTTGAGAAGATACGACATACATTGCATCTCATTTACAACACATTACTAAACCTACCAAAAAGCCATAAGGTGTGCAGGATCATAAAACAAAGGATCAAAGCCACATATTTACAAAAATCTATTTCCAGGTTCAAATTCCACATAAACTGAAGGAAAAAAATAAATGGAAAAATTTAAAAAAGGGATTGTAGTTTCTAGTCCAAGTAATTTACATAAGACTGCAAAGATGCAGATAAACCCGAGATAATTAGTATACCATCTGTTGATTAGACCAACTAATCAACTTTAAACATCTAAATCCAGTTTCCATTGTAAGAAGAGCTTCATAAGAAGAGTGTATCATTACAATAAGTGATAATATGAAACACATATAATTTAAAAAGTACAAACCTATGGCATTAAACAAACTTTGCTTACAAATGTGCTGATTTATGTTTTTTCCCCCATCATTTTTAATGACACAAGACTCCTAAATCAATACCGAACACATCAAATGTTATTTTATGTAACAGATGTTACTGCATTTGCTACCTAAAATGCACACAAATGTTTTCCAGAAACTACTCAGCATCCATTAGCTCCAGCTTGGAATGCAGATGTGTACATTATTTCAGTGTAATATAGTTCAACAGGCTGCCAACTTGTCTCATTATGTGTATGATTTCCATACACTCTGACCACATGACATACTTCGTACAGCTATATTTAGAGCTAATTAAATAATGGAATAACCCTACACACAGGGATCATTGTTACAGCATTACTTCTCTAACAAACAGGAATGTATTTATTCAGAAATCACAGGCATATGGCGGCATTTCTTTTATGAGGAGATGGTGTGTATATTAAAGTTGGCTCATATTCACTGAAGTGTGTAAAATCTTTTAATGGGGGAGTCATTCCTCCATAAAGAGCAGCAGAAAAAGGCTTTCTGGGTGGAATAAAATGAGCTTGAGCAAAATCAAACATTAAACACAACACTACTAGTTCACATTAGCAGTTTATTTGGTTTGAACTGCTTGAATTTAACCGAATGACTAACTTTTTCAGAGATGAAAACCTGGAAAAGATTGTTTGCAAAATATTTATTAAATTAGGAATAAGAATGTCCTTTTTTATCGTCGTTTTTTATTGGTCATCTAATCTGTTTCTGTCATTAAAAAAAAATAATTGTAACCTCAAAAAGCAGTCTGGAAAGCAGAAAAAGTTAAACTCTTCTGGTTTTATTCAAAATTCTAGTCCCCCAGTCACATTGTGATGCATTTAGGCAAATATGCATCTAAATTTTTAAAAAGGTTCTCTTTCACTATTTAAAATCTTTTTTACGTTCATAAGATGAGCAGAACTTTTAAGACAATGCTCAAATACATGTGCAATGCCAGTAAGCGGCCATGATGTTAATGAATAAAATACAAATGAGTAACATCCTGTGTGAAGCTCTGATTGTCCTGAAATAACTGGAGCTTGTGCCTTCTTTGAAATCATTTATCATTTTATCGATTCATCTGTTTAGCGTCCATCTGGGGTTTAATAATGGAGGATTCCGTACAAAGTGAGACGGATAGAAAAACCAGTAAAAATGTCTTGACTGTAACTCTGGTTTCTAGAGTAGAAAACAACCGTGAAGAATGGCAGAGTATGTAGCTACATTGTTGTTTCTCCAAAATTTCTGTTTACTAAGACGACATGAACACACTACAAACCGGATTTGAAAAAAAAAAACAAAAGATATCTTCAGTTTTGAAAGGTTTTTTTTAAATGTCTTTTTCTGAGAAAACAGAAATGCAAAACGTTAATTTGCATTTCAAAACGACAAACACAGCTGATAAAAAAAGAATAATAATACCTCAGCAGGTTTTTCTACCAAATCTTGTTAAGAACATATTAGTTTAAACGAGGAAGCATCGAAACATCTAAAACATGCATCAGGTAATCAGGTTTGCCTTAAAATATGCTTTCTCTTTCAAGGGAACAACTCATGTTGAAAACAATGATGCATAAAATTGTAGCGTTAACATAACTAGACCAAAGGTCACATTTCTCCATCCTCTTACAAATGATACCAAACCACTACATCAAGCATGACGCTTAAAATATAGATATTCTTTTTTGGGGTTTTTTTATTTTCTATTCCAGGAAACTGTTGTGAATTTATACCATTTTAGATAATATTGTTTAGAAACCTTCTTTGCATTAAACCCATATTTTTTTATTGATTTCAATTTCTTCTTATGGCTCATTACTTGGTGCATTTTTTTTTTTCACAAGATTTGTTTGTTTTTTATACTGTGAGAATATATCACAGACTTAATAAGGGCGCCTCTTGCTTTATTTTTCTTTATTTCTGTTACTGTGTGTTGTGATTTTTTTGACTTTTAGGTTTAATTTGTCAAGTAGTACAGTATATGTGACTTTTATGTAAGCCAATAAAGAAGTCAACTCTCGTGTAATCTCGCTGTATTGGAAATTCACAGCCATTATTGGAAAGCTCAGAACAGAAATGGAACTTTTCAATCACCACTTCACTGTGGTCTCATAACATACAATGTCAAAGAAATCATACATATTTACAGTTTTTGGTCAACAGCATGAAACTACACATATCTTGTAAGTTGCAAAGTTGGTTTCATTTACACCAGGGCTAAACAAAACCTTCCCACAACCAGCGCAAAATGTAAACAGCACCCTGCTGTGGTTTTCAGTGCTTTAGTTAAAGCTTGTGTGCCAGAAAAATAGGGAGTGGGAAGGTTCGAAACGGTGACAGAGTCAAAGCTGACCTCTGACTCGAAACACAGTCAAACGTCATTCAGTTGTCACCGCCTGGCTTGATAAGTCAGTGTCAACAAAGCAAGTGTAAAATCAAATCAGGTCTGCTAGCACTGATCTATCCGAACGTTTAATTAAAGCTGAAGAATAAAAGGGTTTGAAATCTCTCCTTCTCTAATCTCCTTCCAGCGTGATCGCTTTCCAACATACACGACTTCTTAAATCTTCTGTTTGGTGCTAAGCAACAACACCAAACAATGATGTCATTAGCAGGGTGGGATATTTTTTCTTATTGTGATCCAAATTGGTAAAAATGTCTTAATTTTAGTGAATAATCTAATAATGAATCTCTACAGAATGTCATTAATTTTATTATAGAAAGTTTTGACTACAGGATTGTTGCTTTGCATAATTCAATTTGTTCCTTCTTGTGCTTGGTGAAAAACAAGTATTTTATCATTTTCTATTTAAAACAGGTGATCTCCTTTATAGGCTTTCTGTCATGACTTTTGTTAGCTATCTTGCTCGTTGGTTATTACCTTCTCTTCATAAGCAATAAGGTTCCTTTGTTTTCTGTTGTTTTTTTCTTTTGTCTATACTGTCCCTTTGCTTTGCGATGAAGATCTGTCACTTGCAGGGCGGATAGAAAATAAATAAAAGCAGATGAAACAGGAAGAATTAGATTTGTTTCAGATAAATGGACAAAAATATTCTTCTGTATCATTTTATCCACGTTCTCTGCTTCCTCTGTAAACATGTTTTAAATTAATCTGCATAGCATTTTTCCCATTTCTGCAAATTAGTCTTTTTTTTGTTTTGTTTTTTCATCACTTGGTCTTCATCTCTATATTGAATTTAGCTGTTGTCAGTCTTGTATTTTGAAGAATATGCTTATAATAAAATATAGACCCTCTGTGTTTGTTTTAACTTATACATTCCAGCTGGAAATACAACAGAGTGGCATCTGGGTGAAGTGCAGAGGACCTAATGTGAAAGGTACGCTGTTTTATTCTGTGCATGTCAAGAATGGGTGATGAGGTTCACTGATGACTGTTTTTATGTTGGCATCTATAACACGTACCTAAAAGTATCCAGAAAAATGACAAGCAAATGAAAAAAAATTGAAATGCAAAACAGAAAGAACTCTGAAGCAACATCTCCTCTCAATTCAACAGCTTTGGAAAGGAGCCAGTGAATAAAGGTTAGTCTTCTGTTTTGGTACGTAGGTGAATAAGCTTTGGATGTCTGGATCTAATGCAGAGGACATCTGCGTTCCCGCATGAAGACCCTCTGGAATATTTTTTTTTTTTTTTTTTTTTTTTTTATTTTAGGCCTGCAGTGCATGTGCAAAAATTGCTTTAATCTTTTCTTTTTCCAAATCTCACTCTTTCATGTTCCTTTAAACTCCCTCAATCCACCTCTTCATCTATCTTCTTTCACATGTCTTCACATACAGTGTATACACACAATGCTCACTCTTTGTATTTCTGTCTTTCTAATCTCTGCCTTTTCATCCCTCCGTCTCTTCTATCTTTCTCAGAATGTTCCCCTCTGATCCCCTCCTTAACATTTTCCAACCCCTCCCACTACTGACCACATCCATATGTTAATAATAAAGTCTCCTCCAGCTCCACCACATCTATGAGGAAATCCTCTGGCAGGTCATCTATGCCTGTCTGATAAAGTGCAGCACAGATGCTTCATCCTCACTTCTCTCCTCATCCTTCTATGTTTTTTAACATAGTGTTCATGCTGAAGAGCATACTGAGCCCAAAAGATGTGGCTTGACCCTGGTAAGAGACCAGTATGGATTGTGAAGTATTCCACCCACAACTGCAGAAGCACTCAATAATACTCTTCAACCTGATTAGAATCTGGGGAAAATAAAAAAAAAAAAAGATGGAACTTGATCTGATCAAGCCTGAGGAAATTAAAAGAAATCAGAGCCAGACTTGGGTCGAACCTGTCTGGTGGTCAGAAAAAACACAGCAGAATTTTGTTTGTGCTGAAATGCAAAGCTAATTCAGATAAATGCATCTGATGTTGCTGGTATAACACAGTATAACAAACCTGAGACATTTTAGTTTTAGCAATTAATGACCTGATGCAACTTGGAAAGAAATAGGAGACCAATTAAAGTCCACAACAATTTAAAAAGGCGGACATGATCTAATTTGCTTGTTCATGGCTGAACAGAGAGAAAAAAAAATCTGATATGGATCGAAAAACATATGAAATCACATCAGGCTTTCAGACTGTTCTGCTAATTGCACGGTAATTTAATGGATACCAGGGCTGCATAATGGTAGGAAAACATCCAATTGCAATATTGCAACAACAGTTTCTCTTTCATCAATATGTCCCAACTGTTTTCCATGAGCTTAAGGATTTCAGCAACTAAATTCTGTATCAGGTATCACTATTAAGGCAGTGAAAGTCCTCCCAAACGGCCAAATGCGTCGTTTCCATGAACAGCATGAATGCATGTCACTTGAAATGCAATAGCTCACTAAATACTGCAACCAAACCAAACCAAAGGTGGTTGTTAAAAAAATTAAACATGAACCCAACTTATTTTGATTTTTGGAAGAAAATGTGTCAATAGAAAAATAAAAAAAATACATATTGTTAACAGCAGATGACAAAACAGATGATCTAATTTCAAATGATTATAACAGAAACCTTTGCTTTCCTACCTTCTCCATCTGCATGCATCTAGACACCTGAGGCTCTATGAATCCATATGCAAGTCCTTGCATGTGTGTGTGTATAAAAGAAAGACTGGGAATCTGTGGAGTATGTTTGATTTTGCAGGGGCTCCCCATTAAAAGATAAAGACAGAAAATCTATCAACATGGAGACAGCCAACCTCAGTGGACACTCACCATACAACCCCATGAACAGAATGCTGACTGTCAGCCATTTGAATGAAAGACAGTCATTCATTGATAAGACAGTCACATAAACAGACCATCTTAAGGAAAACAAGCCAGACCGCCACCGCGTTTCAGTGCTTCATTCAGCCTCAAGAAGGGTCTGTGTGTGTGTGATGGCGAGACAGTGAAAACTGGAATGTAAATGTGTTTGTTCTCAGGGTAAAGCACCCCCTGGGGGTGGAGACAAACTGGGGGAGGAAGTTTCTATGCCCCCATAAATCCTTTAATCTGAATATCAAACACATGGCTCCTGGGGGACTGCCATTCACCACAGATAAACCCTCATGTTCTGCCTGTTTTGACCCATTATCACTTGATAATGTGATGCCAGCAGTCCACAGAGAATAAAGTACACTCTGGAGAACACAGCTGAGATGCCCAGTTAGAGTTTATTAGGAATATACACAAAATAACACATCTTATATTGCTGTAAGAACTCCTTGTCTTCATAACATGGTTGTAATTCCTCTTTCATGATTATAAAATGCATCATGAAGTGTCTTAACCACAAATAGGATTTAGCCTTTACTGCTTTCTAAAATTCTTGTTCAAACAGTAAACATTTGATTTAATGATGTAATTTAATTGCCATAAAACTTTCTAAGTTCTCCTGGTTTCTGTGTTAAATGAGAGCAAAGATGGGACCTGAGTTTGGTGGATTACAGTCATATAAAGTCTACACACTGCCAAAACACAAAAACTTACCAAGTATTTTTGGTCTAGTTTCTAGTGCAAATATCTTGAATACACTTGAAAAAGACAAAACTAACTTACAAGTTACTTTTCAGCACGATATATGAGCTTGTTTTAAGTCAATAATTCCTTAATATTGATGAAAAGTTCTAGTTATTCGTGAAATAATCTGCCAGTGGAACAAAACATTTTAACTTGTAAAATAGGAAAAATGTCTCATTCCACATTTATATAGTTATAAGTGAAATCAGATGATTTCACTTATAACTAGAACTTTTTCATCAATATTAAGGAATTGACTTAAAACAAGACCCTATATCGTGTCGAAAAGTTACTTCTAAGATATCTGCACTAGAAACTAGACCAAAAATACTTGGTAAGTTTTTGTGTTTTTGCAGTGCAGATGTGGACCAAGCTTTCATAAGTTTATCCTTTGCTGTGTGGACTGTTTCAAGCTTTCCTATGGTGTTCAGTCATTTCAACTGATCAGGGACCACTAGTGCATGTGATCCTCTTTGTAAATGTGCTGCACTGGTTCAGACTCCTTACTGTTCATACAACAAATGAGTCTAGCGCAATTTATATATTATACACACACACACACACACACACACACACACACACACACACACACACACACTTTTTTTGTACTTGCAGAGCTAGTTCAGATGTTTTGAAGTTAGGTATTGTGAAGTTCTAATTTCATCATCTTTAAAAGAGGGATGTCATATATCAGAAAATTTGTAGAAATCAGAGATAATGTTCAGAGGTCTCAAAGGTGAACAGGTAGCCAGAGGAGCCCCTCCATTTCAGAGGATTTTAGTGGCTGAATATACATTTTCTTATCTCTGGGATAAAACATTGTTTAAGTGGACATTGAAGGTACACATTTTTGCAAGAGGTGGTTACATTTGTCCCATCTTTTCAGTTGAACAATGTCTGTGTTACAATGCAAAATTACTTTGGCCGAGGCTATATCAGCCCCCCTGACCAGCAGTGATTAGTCAGTCCACTTTTAGTCCGATGAGAGTGGAATAAACTTTTGGATTTTCAACAGGCTATCGCTTGTGCAACAGCTTCGAAGTTATTAGCTTCCCTTGTTTATTCAGGCCTTTTACCGTGTACCTTATTATTCAATCAGCCAATGAAGTGGACTGAGACACCCAGCGGCCTTGTCTAACTTTATTTGGTGTAGTAACACAAAGTTTATATGGCACAGAAAACAGTGACAAACTTAACACCACTCTCTTGTGAAAGGTATTCTATTACATTAGTTTCAGGCCTTTTCCTGTTTGGTTTACAGATTCTTTTGAGTCTTAGCTCAGCTTCTTTTTTGTTAATTAGTTTCCTTCCCTCCATTTCCCTGCTTTCATTCTGCCACATCTGTTCCACGTCCCCCCTGATTAGTTCACCTGTTTCCTTTGTAATTTTCCACCTCTGTCTCAGTATCTAATCTCCTGGTTTTTCATTGTTCCTCGCTGGTTTCTTTGATTACACTGCTTGTGCTCCATGTCATGCTCTTCCTGAGATTTCCCCTGTAAGTTCTCCTGTTTTATATTATATAAAAGAAAAACACTGCTCTTGCCACAGTAAGTCTCTGTGCTTGGGGCCTTTACTAACCTGCAAACATTACCCTTTATACAACTTCACAGCAGGTACAGGATCTATTACTGCTAATACCTTCATAGAACCTCATTTAAAAAATTCCAAGCAATCCCTTTAGGATGCAAGTTTTCCCAAATCTGACAAATTTGTACCACAATCTCAATTAAAGGATGAAACACAATAGTGCACATTTTGTGAAAAAAAAAAAAAAAAAAAAAAGTTAATGGCTAACTCAGATAAATAAAACCTATAGCCTATACCAGCTTTAAATACACATTTTATTTTTTTCTCCGTAGAAAGACATCAGAGTTGAGAGATCTAGCTGTTAAAGGTGGTGGTCCTGCTCTCCACAGTGGGATCTGTGTTTAACCGTGTTTAGAGCACCATTTGGGGCCAGATAAATCAAGTGGCTGTCTACCAGAAGCCTCCATTAGGGGCCCAGCAAGGCCCTTGGATGGCCTGTCAGTCACCCCGTCAGTCAGCAAGCCACCCTCTTCCAGCGTTTGAACTCATAATTACAGGGAGACTCCGCTTGGTTTGGCCCGAAATGGCTCCCGAGATCCCCAACCACCTCCCAGAAAGCAGCTCCTGCTAGCCCAGCGCTAATGCTAATACTAACAAACAACGAGCGTTTCGCCTCAAGAGGAAACGGTGCTGAGGAAAATATTTATGGAAACTGAAAAGACTCCTCTCCCTCTTTAGCCCTCTTTGGCCTTTTCTTCATTCATCTTGCACATATTCATTCAGGGCTTTTAGTTTTGATTTCACTGAGTGACAGCTCTGAGTTAGTTTGGAGTTAAAAAGGTTAGCATGGTATTTAGAAAGAAGAACAGTAATGCTATGCACACCTCTCCCAGCTGAAGATTACTTAGACAGCAGTTAAAGTGGACAGTGTAAAGGCCATAGAGACTGATGGGTCTTAAACAGTAACATAGAAGCTAAAGTAGAAAATGACCCCTAATTAGGAGAAACATTCAGAGCAGAGCTGAAAGAGCCTCCAAACAAGCTGGTGATTAAGGTCCATAGCTGGTTTGGCTTCACTGTGAGCTACACTAACGCATCACAACATCATTTATAAGTCTTACTTTATCTTGAAACTCATAATCATAAGCGGCTGCTTGACAGATTGGGTATATTTTGAATTTCAGCCACTTTAGATGGCAGATCTAGTTGTGCATTCAAACGTACACACATTTAAAGTAAGACGTGGCTTGCTGGATCTCAGGAGTTCATGAATAAAATATAGACCTACAAAGGCAACCATGAACAATGGAAATATTATCCTCCGCTGCATAAATGCACACTCGACCACAGAGTATTCTCACAGGGAGCCTATTCCTCTTATCTCTGACGGTTCGTCAGTGATGACTGGCCACTGCATGTGGAGACACACACACTGCTAACGAGGTGGGGGAAATTCTTCCCCCGACAATCACCAAAGATTGATGCAGAAAATTTACCCGGCAGACATTCCTCTGAGTCCAAATGAAAGAGGTGCCTGGTTCACCAACATTCCTGATTGGCCACACATTCCTTTACGAGTCTGACGACGGTGTGATTGCAGGCACAGAGCCATGGCTTCATGAGGTAAACTTTCATAAAAGTTCTAATTTCAAAGTAGTCAAACTAGGCTATATAAACCTGGTGGAGGGTATATATAGCAAAAACTCTGATTTAAACCCCTACTCCAGGCTGGAGAAGATCACGAAAACAGCAACTTCCCACTTCAAGTCAAATGTGTGAGGTGGTGTTTGAATTGTTAATGCTAGGAATGAAATAGAAAGATTGAAGGTAAATTCCACCATACCTGTATAATTGTAAAATTATTTGGATATAACTTGTATTTCAAAATCTCCAAAAAGAAATCAAAAAGTAATTGCTAGAAATACAGAAATAACACTGATCTAACATAGAAATACTACAAAGCTGTTTATAAAAATGTAAAAACTAATTTATTCAACAAAAAAATAACAATGAATAGTTTAAAGAAAGACATTTGATTTTCACTTATCAAACCTCAGTCAAACACTTGAAAGCAAGATTTCAGATATCTTTAAAAAAAATATGTAGTCAAACTGCTGAGTTGGAAGCATGACTCTTAATCCTGACATGAATTATTAATTTGACGCATTCATCACTCTTCCGACCAGCCATCAATAGCCTCCATTATGGCGATGTGTATACATTACAGAGTGTATAGTGTGTCAGAAACTTCCCGCATACGAGCCGCTGGATGGTGGGAAGAGAAGGAAACGGAGAGAGGAAGACTGAGAGAAAGTAAGAATGATGGACAGGAGCGACAGCAGAGGAGGAGAGTCATGATTTCACAGCTAGAAATCAGCCAGAACGACGTGAGACAGTGGCAGTTTGAAAGGCTAGACACTTATGGATTTAAAGGGTCAGGAGTGTGAGTTACAAGGTCGCTCAGACTTTACAAGTGATGCAAATTTTGTAAGGAACCTGTGTAAACAACGGACATGACTTTACAGAGGCCTACTATGAAATAATGGATATAATGACAGCTATTTTTGAGTTGAAATCTACAGACACACAACCTTACAGTACAATGTCTGCAATTACAGAGTTTGTTGTTAAAAATCACAGTCATCAACCGTACTTTATTCTTGCAACTCGGTCTGACTTTTTGTCTGTTTGTGTTAATCCAGGGCCCTATGATTTCTGCGATGCAGAAAGCGTGGACAGAATCGCGGAATGTAATAAAGTGAAATCCGCAATAAAAAGACGAATTTGCAATTGCAGGAACATAAAATAAATATCAAAATACTGACAGTCATTGCGTCAATGGAGATTTATGTGACAGGTGGAAGAAATAAAAATAAATAAATGTCCTGATCATTATGGAGGTATGCGCAAGCCTTTACTTTTTACAAGGTTTTATTATGTCAAATATCTTGGTGTTCAGTTCAACTCTAAAGCATTTTTGAAAGGGAGATTTTCTTTTATGTTAAAAACTAGATTCTTAGTTTTGCACATAATGTTTGAGTTCTTTTTAAAAAAAAAAATGAGGGGAAAACACTTTTACCACCTTCTAAAACCAATGCTCTGTTGAACTGCAGTAGTCCGTTTCATTTGTGATACAGAATAACAATAAATGTCGACCTCGAGCTACTAATTTGTTCATTTTTTTCATTGATGCCATAATTACATACTTTTTGAGTTAATAAATATGGTGAAAATGGAAAAAATGGAATTCAGAAAAATTAAAATGGAAAAACTGGAATTTGGATAAAAATAAAACATATTTTGGAATCTAATAAACGGATTTCAAAGGGCCCTAGTCATTCATTCATTCATCCATCCATCCATAGGATGACAGAGTCAAGATGGGAACCTTGACATTCCTCTGCTCAGTAACATTCTTCTGCTTATTCTGGGGATCTTAAGGTGTTCCCAAGACAGAAAGTAGACATTTCCCCTCCAGCACATTCTGGGTTTAATCCCAGAAGGACTTGCTCAGAAATCCTCTAAAGACGGTGGCCCAGGAGGGATCCCCATCAGAAGCTTGAATTTGCTCAGCTGACTCCTTTCTTTGGGGTGGAGCAGCAACTCTACTCTGAGCCTTCCCTGAATGATCGCGCTGCACGTCTAAAGTTGGGGCCAGTCACCTTAGAGAATGCTCTTCAGGCCTTTGTATCAGGATCTTGTTTTTTCGGTCCTGATCCATATTGGATTACTATAGGTGACTTTTAGAACATATGGACCAGTGTATGGAGAGCCTTACTTTTAGGCTCAGCTCTTCTTTGTCATAACAAACAGGAGAATCTGAGTTTTGTGTAAAGAGTGGCTGGTGTCTGGAACATGAAAGCACAGATATAATTCATGACATTGCTGGTTTAAAATGGTTTAAACTTACTTATCTTTTCTCTTTTTGACATCTCTTCATAGATTCGGGGTCTTATTCTAAGGATTATTTAGTGTTTGGACTGCCAAGTCAGCTGCTTCTGCATATGAACGGCTAAAGCAAAGTTACAATTGTGGACTATAGCAGCACAGATTGTAAAACTAATGTTGAGACTTTTAACATAAAATACCTGCTGACTGTTCATTTTAACATTACAAAGATAGTTATCATAACAAATGCAGTTGATTAAATTGTTTAGGTTGAAGACAAACAGAGCTGGCATAAAAACATTTAAAAGTAGACATGTTTAGATGGGGCAAGTAGCCAGCTTAAGGTGAACGGTGTTTATTTAACTTAAATGGCATTAGTAATTCAACAAGCTTGTTCATTTCCTCTCATTAGGCTCAAACTAAAGCCTGAGAATCCCAGAAATCACTCTCCCTGAAATGACTGAGGTATCAAAGCACAGTGTTGGACGCAGCACGGCTCTGATCACACAGGGCTAAATAGTGAAATGCTGACAGCTTTACCAGCCAATGAAGAGATGAGTCACCCAGCCCTGATCGCTTAACAAGAAGCTAATGAAAAGTGGAAAAGATGACCACCAATTCAGTCTCTAGAGTAAACAGCACAGGCAAGCAACCATCACTTTATCTCACTCAGATACTAATGGTTCCGCCCTGCTCCAAGGTTCAGCAAAAGGAGAGAAAAAAATTGGACAGATGCTTGGATTTAAAATCTGTTTTACACTGACCTCAGCTTTACTGTCCACACACATGGATCTATGCCTGTTTTTTTCAACACAGTCAGTGAGCGTATCGCTCTACCCTTAACCATCACATGAGATGCTTCAACCCAAATACGCTTATAATTCGAGTAGTCGAGGTAAAGCTACCTCTGTAGTTATGCTGCTGCAGGCTGAGGCTGCTGAGGAAATAATAAAGACTTTTCCTCAGTCTGTTAAATTCTCCAACTACTACTAAAAAAATAAAAAAAAAATAAAAAAAAAATTCTCCAACTACTCTCCGATTTTGCATTATT
Source organism: Anableps anableps (assembly GCA_014839685.1). Taxonomy (NCBI): domain Eukaryota; kingdom Metazoa; phylum Chordata; class Actinopteri; order Cyprinodontiformes; family Anablepidae; genus Anableps; species Anableps anableps. The sequence continues at coordinate 4,789,602 of CM026072.1, forward strand.
TTCTGTTATTTCAGCTTTTAATTTCATATTTTTTCTTTTTTTTCTTTTTATCATCCAGGAGGATTGAATGCTACAAGTCAGTGACTCGATGAGGTCTGTTGGGTTTCTTCAGACAGAAAATGTTTTAACAGATTTAAATAATAAAGTTAATCTGATAACTAGGATCAATTCTATATGTATATTGATTGGATTGAACTGACTTTTTCTTTTATTGACAACAGGAGATGTGAATTGGCACCATATAAATAAACTGAATAAAACTGAAAGAAATGAAATGTCATTTTTGACCCTCAGACATGGCTTTAAGGTGTCACAGTGTATGGACTGTCCAAGATATCCTCACAGGCTCCACAAACGTCCACACTCAGAAGACTGAGAAACTGAAATTGGTCTTTTGAAACATAGATGCACACGCAGGCACAAAGTGATGATGTGTTAGTGTGAATTTACAGCGTGAAGTTTGTGGTCTGGTGGTTTATGGACTTCCTCTGTTTAGGCGATTAGCTGTGAGCTCACACCCACTTTCACACATACACACAGTCAGAGAAGCTTAAAGTAGTGCTGCTTACTGCTGATGAATTTTTACCAATCCTCTCTCTTTCGCACTCTGGGTCATTAATGGTTTGTTGGTGAGTGACTGTAGTGATTCAAACACAAAATTATCAAAAAGAACACAACAATTCAACCAGGATGAATTCACAGAGCCACAGTATAAGTTCATTTTTAGTTTCTTCTGCCTTCTTTTCTTGCTAGTTTACAGTTGTTGCTTTCATGGCATGGACCCAACTTTTAGACATACATTTTCAACAGGGTTAAGGTCAGGGTAACTCCAGGCTCTAATGTTATTCTCCATTTATTCCAAACCAGTTTTGATCTGTGTTTGGGATCTTTGTCCTCTTGAAACTCTCTATTTGGTCCACGTTTCAACTTTCTGACACAAACTGCCAACCTGGTATGAACCAAGTAAGTTCATATGAGGGACAAAACCAATAAAAACCTCCAGCTCCAGAATAGACACTTTGAAATGAAATTTGCAGCTGCTCACATGGAGAAGCTGAATGCCTTCTGGTAAAAATGTTTTATGCTCAGAGGAGACAAAGATTGAGCTTTCTGGGCAAAACTGCAAGAAAATTGGTAAGCGGAGTCAAGCACCGACCAACTGCCAAGCATGGCGGTGGTGCCATCATGTTAAGGGGATATTAGCGGCAAATCGACTGAATTTAAAATGAGAACTGCTTCCCTTTTAGCAGTTCACCGGAGTAGTTTTAAATATTAATTTTTCTTTAAGTGGGTTATGTGCTTTCTTTCATGCTGTTTTATGCTTTTAATCTATATTTACTAAGAGATGTGTGTAATTATGTGAGAATGCTTGTTAATGGAGTCCTTGTCAAAAATGAATCTCTGTCACCAGTTGAGACAGATGATAAAGGTTTTCTATTCTGTTCAGCTTTTAGATGGCTGAAATGTAGGACAACTTGATGTTTCAACAGGACTATAGACTCAAACACACATCAAAACTGGTTTTATATGAATAAAGCAGATTTATTTTACCCTTTTGTATTGGCCCTGACTTAAACCCCATAGGAAATTATTTTACTATCTCTAAAAGTCAAGTTCATGCCAACAAATAACCACTTAAATGAGGTCTACACCTTCTGAAAATAAGAAGAGAGGTCACATATCCAGAGAGAATCACGTCAGATCACGATGCATCTTACTATGGAGCCTAAAGCAACATATTAGTGGGGGTTTATGGATATATTTAAACCTGTGTCTATAATTTTGAACCTGTTTGGATTACAGAAAACCCACACTTGTTGAGTGTGCAAACCTCAGACCACCACTGTACATGGGATATTTGCCATGTGAATTTTCATCCTTCATCTGATGTTTTTTGTCTCTGAGGTATCCTAGCCAGTGGTCAGCCCACCTCATTTTGGTCATAACTTTCAATTCCTGAATCAAAAATGAAATCACATCTTACAGATTGTGGACATGCATCCTGTTTCTGACCTGGTTGTAAGTGGCATCCAACAGTGTGTCCAGGTTCTGGAGAGGTGCCGGGGTCTTGTCTTTGAATCGGGTCAGCAGTCGCCGCTGGATAGCTCTGAACTGGACGGCTCGCTCTGACAGCAGGTCCTGATACTGCTGAGCACTGACACGCAGCTAAAAGAAACACAAACAAAATGGCAACCATTTCACTTCTTAATATTTTTCTTCTTTAATGACTCCGAAACATGATGTGCCTGAGTTATATTTCTACCTGAAAATGATTGTCTACAGACAGGAAGTACTCTTGAAGCGGCATAGGACCACTAAAACTTTTCTTGAAGTCTTTGATTCCCAGCTTGGAGAAATGCTGATCAAACCTCTGAACGAGTTCCTTCACCACCAGCCACATGTCCTCAAAACTGTCGCTCTGAATACGGTAACGCTCTAAGAAAAATGGAGACAGTGCAAACCTTTGCAAAGTTTTTCTCCACAACATTATATTTATCACAAATAAAATGTATCATATCTGGGAAGCAAGTGAACTGCAAATGCTTCTGATTTTAACAAGTTGTAATAACAGAAAAGAGTTAATCAGGTCCTTTTTGCTTGCTAATTTTGATGTAAAATGGCACTAAAACCAGCATCAGTAGCTGTGGATATAATTTGGAAAGGAAAACATTTTGAAAAGTTTAATCCCACATTCTAACTAGCCTCGATGAAGGTTAACAAGCACCACCTCCTGTATGTGGTTCCATACTGAGACTCACGGGAGGTCTTGGAGGCCAGCACAGTAACTTTGGCTCCTGACAGAAACTGAAAAGCCAAACTGTTCCCATCCTTATCTTCTGTTTTCACTGAAAACTCTGCAGAGGGAAACAGAAAGAAAGAAAACAGCGTGATGAGACAGATATGACAGTCTAATCATGATACAAGACGCCAGCAAAGGTGAACAAAATACAGTCACACTCTTCACAAACACAATGGAAGCTTACACAAATCCCTCATGAAAGAAAAACACAATCAGTAGCGCGACTGAATTTGTGTTTAGACAGCAAAACTGCTGAATGTAGCCAACTACTGGATAAGTGGGAAGAGGTTCCCAGAGGTGAAATCCAAAATAACCATGCACAACACATTCATATAAACACACAACCACACTCAAACATTAAGCTAGCTGTATAAATGAAAAACAATCTGACAGCTACAAATTTATCTAAATTTCTCTCCAGTGATTGCAGGGATTGTTGTTGTTTTTGCCTTGGAGGGAAGTCCTCATGCACCAAACTCCCTAGATGGATGCTAATAAAATGGTTTGAAATATGGAGCGTGATTTTCAGGAGAATGGAAATAAAAGTTCCTTAATATATTTATGAAATAAATTTTTGTTTCAGATTTATTGGAAGTATTTATTGTTCTTCCCAATGATCTTAATAAAGATATCTCACACTGAAAATCTTAAAAAACAAAGTCAATCTTTAACGTAGGTACATTTATTAAGTGAGGCAAATAAGAAATAATTAGAGGCATAATTGTTGGCATCCATAATGATTCCAATTAAACAAATTTATCTCAAGTATTTTTTTCATTTAAACATATTTTTTTTAAGTTGATTAGACTTTCTAGGTTGGAGAGCTGCAAATCCAGTCCTGAAGTTCCACTGTTCTGCAACTTTTGGATGCATCCCTACTCCAACACACCTAAATCAAATGAATGGTTAATGACTAGGCCTTTGCAAAACTTGCTGGCTTGCAAAGAAGGTAATTTGGCTTTTTCATTCAGGTGTGTTGGAGCAGAGATGCATCCAAAAGTTGCAGGACAGTGGTACTCGAGTTGTAATCTATAACTTCCTGGTTCCATTGGATATAAATAAATCCCTTGTTGAGCTTTAACTTGGAGCGTGATTTGGTTGAGACAAACATCAACATTTCTAGGAGCAAACACTGAATGAAAAGCACCCAATGCAACACTATTAAGTAAGATGAAGGATCTGTGGTACCGTGGGCCCATTTCCTGGTTTAAGATCATGATAGATGGCATCATGCCCTTTATGAAATACAAATAAAACTCAAGCAATATTGCCAGAAAACTGGAACTTGACTGCAATGGGTATTTCAGCAGGATGATGTTCCAACTGGTTCCAAAATAGATCTCTAGATACAAAATCAAACATCTATCATGGCCATCACAGTCAACTCAATCCTGTAGAAAAGCTATGTTGGTGAGCTGGAGATAAGAATAAATAAGAGAGAACCAGGACTCTAGACAATATAGAAGACTAAATGTTGTGAATCATGCTGAAAGAAGGCCCTCCAACACTGGTGACACTGGGGATCTTTTTGAAACATTTATTTCTTTATTAAGAATGTTTTCCTCACTGATTAAATCTATTCAAAATAAAGACTGAATCTGTCTAAAATTATACAACAGCAATTAAAGATGAATTTATTTTAAGGCTTTTTACAAAACTTTTACCAGGGTTAAAAAGAAAGATCTGAAATTTCAGGACATAATTTATGTTATTCAAGCTTTGTATTGTTAAATATTGTCTCTGATTTTCAAGAACAAACTATAAACTTTCATTTTAGGGAACTTAGTTTCAATTTAATTTCAAACACTGCAAAGACATTTATTTTTTGAATGTTTTTAATATCTAAAAAACTGACAAAACTTTCAGTTTTTAACAGAAATTACCAGGACATTATAATGCAAAATATTAAGAGTCACCTCTAAAGATAGCGCTGAGGTCAACTGGTGGCTGGTTGGTGTCCACGGTGATCTTAAACTTGTTGGTTTTGGCTGGAGATGAAGGTACACACACCAGAGCCAGAGGAAGACTGAACCTGGACTGGAGAACTCTGGGAACTCCTAATGAAAAGTAAATACTTCAGAGTTAAAATATATTTTCCATTAACCTAAAATTACCATTGAGGCTACTGCAAACATATTATCTTGCAATAATTTGGGTTAATCTACAGTCTTTGTCCCTTGATGCTCTTTTCTTGATAAACATCCTCTAATTTAAAGCTGACTTCCTCTTCAGGTAGCTTGTTGTGAAACTAAACAAGGTCACTACATCACCTCCGAGGCTTTCTCTCCAAACAGCCAAGAGGTCAACATCTGTTAGCACAGTAAGCAGTATTGGTGTTCAGATTACCTGAGCGCTCAGAGACTTAATATCAACACCAAATGTGAAGGTGTGTCTGTCCAAGATCCAAAGGGGAAGTTTTATAAAAACTCAAAGTTTTCAACAGGGAAAAAAAAAAAAAGAGGAGAGGTATGCCCAATGATAACTATGTTGTGATCTTCAGTGCTGAGTTTAGCAGAAATCAGGACTTAGAAAAATAAGCGAGGAGAAGAAAGGTGGAGGAAAAGAGTTGTTAAGAAGAGATGAAGCAAAGTAACCATGCGAGAGAAGGAGAAAACTTGAACAGAGGAAAAAAACTGGAAATAAAACAGCATCAGAGCAACTGAAACAGAAATAACTGGAATTGACAGCTGGGTTTGGAAGGAGGTTTAATTGTGGAAAGTCCCAGCTTATTTCAAATAGTAACAATTACCTACAACTACTGTGCACCTTTTCATTCCAGAAAAGCAATTATTATGTAATTATTTTAATAATTCAATTTGGTTCAAATAGAAGAACTGAAAGACATTAAGAAAAAGGAAAGCGGTAAAGCCAAACATAACAAACCTTTAAAAAAAATAAAGGGGAAAATAGATCAAGTTTTAAAATAGAAAGACGGACTGTGGTCCAGTTTCTTCAGTCTTTACATGCCTAATTTAGTCGTTGACCCTTCGTTCTGGATGGCTGAATAGTTAAACAACAAATCAAATTCAGCAAACACAAAGTAGGGTCACATAAACATGTTGTCTCTGTGACTATGGAGAAACTCTGTTAGATGTGCAGTAAATGAACACTTTTACGGCACCTTTTAGCACCAGTAGGGTTGCACAAATAAAAGGATGGATACATGTTTCTGATTTACATTTATGCTCCAATGTTTTTCATTTGTCTCTATCCGCAGGTCTGAGATTAAATAAAAGAGATTGTGCTTTGCATGTCCGTGACTAGATGATTGTTTAAAAATCTACTTTTTCTATCTTACCTCTAAGTACTCCCAAGTTGTCATTACAGAATATGTTCTGAACACTGAAATTTACCAGCATGGCAACTTTATTTCAGCATGTGTGTTACAACCATTTCACAAGGCCATGTTAAAATTTACTTTTATACATCCTCCATAAATCATACTGTCAGGGAACTGACAAGCCTTAGAGGAACCATCTTTTCAACAGTTTATAGTTTTCTTTCACTACACACCCCAATCCCAGTATTATAGTGTAAATAAACTGCTGCATGCTGGAAGAAGTGGTTCATATTGGGACAAACTACAAGTTGAGTGGTTGTGCATGCTTGCAGATAGATTTCTCTAAGCAAAAAAAAGCTTTGAACTCAAGATTAGCTCTAACTCTAACCTTTGTTCTAACCCCTAAATCTTTCAAGGGAGAAAGATAAAACAATCAGATTTTAATCCATGTCAGCAGAAGGAATAAACATGAAATAAGGCACAAGTTGCTTCAAGTCATATTTTAAATTATGCCTGACTAAATGTTGAACGAGAATTTCTTAGCATGTCTAAACAGATGTTAATAACAATTCACTTTAACATGAAGATGTTTTTTGCTTTTAAAAAGATGCGTGTTCTGCAGACTCAAGTCAAAAACTGATTAAATGACAAAAAGAGACATCTAATAGTACTAAGACTACTATGTAATTTAGAAAAGTTGCCTGGTAATTCCCCACAATGCTGCTAGATTTTTAGCAGCTGTACTGAAGTTTTTCAGAGTGTAGGTGTAGTTTTATCCACTGATATATAAAACTCTGCAATCTCTGATCTATCCCCACACAATGCTGCTTGTAGTAAGGTTTTATTAAGAACAGGTCCTTTCTGGAATTGTATCGCTCATGGTGGCAGGATGTTGGAGTAGCTCTGTTATGTTAATGCTGATTTGTTCTTTTTGTAGACTTTTGTTCATATTTGTTTGGGTTGAGACAAGGCATGTTTGGACAGTTATTCACTCTGGTTTTAGATACAGTGAACAGGAAGGATGTTGGGGAGCAGCTGATTAGCATCTCAAATCCTCAAATAATATAACCCTAAATCCTAGAGGAGTTAAAAAGGAGGCTTCATGGATGCAGAACAGGAGAGGATGAATTTCAAACCATTGTCCTACATCGATTATAATGGGCAAGGATCATATTCCCAATTCCAATGTCTCTCTTTAGTCAGAGGCTTCTTTAGATTTGTTGCAAGACTGACTGCTACCGGAGATCCTCCCTGCCCACAGCATCACCATCCACCGAGAGTCTTTTAAGATACTTGGATGATATGAGTTACCATATTTAATTTCCCTTTGAAATAAATATATTTTTAATTTGTATTATTGTATTGAATTTTGCTTAAAACGAATGTTTGCATGTCTCAGCATCAGTGCAAAACTGAGAAAAAAATTTGAGAAGATGACCCCGTGTGCAGGATCAGCTTCGATCCACAGCTGCAGTGATGTCACCTCTGACGTATCTGTGTGGGTATAAAAGATACGTGTGGAAACTGGATGTAATCTGCACATGCTCTTTAGGTTTTTGTGTGGGCCACAGGGAAAACAATAAAAAGAAACAATCCCTGAACATTCCACTCCTAAAAAGCTTTGCTCACAGGCAGCTGCTACGCATTACCTACTTCACTTCAATAAGTTCTGCATGCTTTAGTTTGATGTAGAGACAATTAAAACCACATTTGTTCATTTTTTTTAAATTACCTAAAGTAAGAAAATGTGAAGCATCACATCTTTTAATTAATGATAGTGTACACTGTACTCCACCTAATACCTGTAAAAACAAACCCATAAGTAAAGCAATAAAATTAAGACAAAAATTTGAATATTCCTTCAGATTTGTCCTTCTATTACTCTCTTTTTATGTGTAATTTGCAAGTCCTGCCATTTGTTCTCTCTGTTTTTTTCTTTCCACAGAAAGTGCTCCCTTTTTCTTCTGTGATTAAAATTGGTCTTATTTACTGGACGGAGACATTGACAAAGTTTTTGCTGCAATGTGTACCATTTGTTTTCTTCTCTCAGCACAAGCTGAAGGAAGCTCGGTGCTTCTGTGTTTAGCTGCATCAACAATTCAAGTGCTTCTCAAACAGATTAAAATATCATTAAAAGGTGAATTTATTTAAGTAATCTAATTCATAATATTCAAAAAGATCAGAAGTTAATGCTTAACATATATCTCTCTGTGTGTAATGAAGCTGTAAAATATTTGATTTTATTTATGTAATTTCTTTGTATTTTCTCCTGTTTTTCTGTGTATAGCTCTGTGTCTTTCATAAAACAAAGCACTGACAGAGTTATTGCCGCCATTAACTTTGTGTTACTGAGTTTTTTTGTTTGTTTTTTCTTTATTTCCCATAGAAAGTACTCCTAGCCTGGTGCTCCTGGGAAGATAAATTACTGAAAAGTCAAGAACTACAATCAGTATTAAACAATCAACAATTGCATTGTATTATAATTGAAACTGAACTGAAATGTGACTGGATATGAATTGTTTAGAATGGTGGCAGCATGATGGAATAGTTTTGTTACGATAGTTCTGATTAGTTGTTTTTGTCAACTTTTGTGTGTATTATTTTTGATTGAGGAATTGCATGTTTGGACAATTATTCCCTCTGGTTTTGGATGCAGTGTAGTTGGAAGGATTTTTGCTCTTGTGTTTTTAATTTTAGACAGTTGTTATGATGCATAACCGTGGCAAAAAGGTACTATTTTTACAACTGGGAGCAACTGATTAGCATCTCAAGAACTCAAGTAACACCTGAACTATGACCCCAAATGCTAAAGGAGTTGAAAAGGAGGATTCATGTATGCAACGCAGAACCTAAGAGCAGAGAAAGAAGGCGGTAGTTCAAGTCATCTCTTGCAATGATCATAGTGGGCAATGATCATATCCCCAACTCCAATGTCTCTCTGCCTGGCTTTATATTATATGGCCAGGCAGATTTAAAGAGAAGTGGCAAAAGCAAATGAGGTGGGTGAGCAGTGCTTCCCAACAACTGATGGTGTCATCTAGGACAAGTTACTGCAGAATATCGTCTGTGATGCCTAGAAATTGAGCTGTTAGCATGTCATACTGTAGCGATCTTCAGTCAGAGGCCTCTTCAAATTTGTTGCCAGACTGACTGCTATTAGAGTTCCTTCCTGCCTACAGCATCAGAACAATGACTCTTTGAATGATATGAGTTATGGCAACATCTACCCTCCCTTTGAGATGAATACAGTACTTTGGAACTGAAATCAGTTAAGTTGAATTAGACCAGCTTGTCTCATAGAACGGGTTGGAATGTGCCTTGAGGTGATATTTGTTGGTGGAATATAAAAAAATCTAATGCAGAGACTTGACAGTGCACACCCAATAATATGTTTCCATCAAACCACACAAACTGAAAATGACTAAAGCAAACACTGATGAGTAACTAGGAAAACTACAGCTGGAATGTCCCAGGTAAAACTACTGTAGTGAGGGGAGTCTGGTTTGACTGTGTGCTGAAAAATAAGAGCTTGTAAGTGTCTGACAAGTGATGCATGTAAGAAAGATGATATTACTGTGTAAACTCCATAAAGTATAAAGGAAAAATTAATTAAAAAAAAATAAATGCATATTTACATTTTCCTGAGAATGAGGAAATGTGTGTGTGAGTGAGAGACTTTTGTCAAATATCACATAACAGGAACACAAACACTCAACAGCAGTCTCTTCCTGTATATACGGTAGTGTGCATGTTTGGAAAGTATCTAGATCACTGTTGATGATTAGCACATTTTTAACAATGAAAATATCTTTAACAATGCAGCATACAGAAACTAAGTATGCATCTAGCGGACACGTTTGTCTTTTTAGCAACTACTTGTTCTAGTCTATCCAGGACTGCTGACAGAACACTTACCTTTAGGATTAAGCTCTGCAGAAAGTAGGAAGAGAAGAAGGAAACATAAAAATGAATTCTGAGATCGGATAAAAGAAATTGCACAATAAAGACGCAATGTTTTTTTTTTGTCTGCTCACATTTAATTACAATCCAGGAACACATAAAAGAGGATGAGGACTTTCATATTGATACATACCTTTATAACATAAGAAGACGTCAACATTGTTCCATATGTTCCTAACAGAACCCTTTGCTTTCTCTCAGCCCCCCCTATGTTCTCCCTCTCCTGCTATTAACTTTTTACTGTTCATTAACATAGAAAGTACTCCTACATCAGTTCTTCTGTTTCTCTTTTGTGCATCTGCTCTGTCTCTTCAAACCCCCAGTCGGTCGTGGCAGATGGCCACTCGTTCTGAGCCAGGTTCTGCTGGAGGTTTCACCCAGTTAAAGGGGAGTTTTTCCTCTCCACTGTCACTACATGCATGTTCGGTATGAGGGATTGCTGTCAAGTCAATGACACAATGTGGGCGATTGTCTAATGTCGCTACGTCCTAGTCCGGGAGGAATGAATGCTGAAAGTCAATGACTCGCAGGGTTTCCTTTGACAGAAAACTTTTTTTAACCAATTTGAATAATGAACTGAAATTGACTGCATTGTTTGATAGCTAGGATCATTTGGAATGTATGTATGATTGGATTGAGATGCTGTGAATTGGTGCTTTATAAAAACACTGAATTGAATCAAACCCATCCCATTAATGTAAATATAAAGAAATTTAAAACATATTCTGCAACTGTTTTTCAGCCTTTTCCTGCCCAAACAAACTCAAACAGTGCAGCTAGAGGAGAATGTTGCAACTAAAGTGAGCCAAGCTGACACTGAATATGAGGAGACATCCTCCAAAATTAAAAAGCCTACGAACTGCATCAAGAGAAAAGCCAAATAAAATATGTAAGAGTATGCATAGACATATAGCACAAACTATGGACTGTAAATATAAACCCCGCATGGCATGTCACATCGAGGACACCTGCCAAACAACATTTGGGATGTTTAAAAGGAAAACACAGAAGACTGAGCATCTCTATCCCTGCTCCTCAGGGCCATGTTTTACCAGCTGCTCTGGGATTTAAAAAGTCTGTCCGCTGCTTCTCTAACCTTTAAGCCACAGCAATAGAAGCCATGGAGATTAAGATCTGATTTGATTGGTTAAAGAGGATTTCCTTGGAAGGTGAATGGGAAGCAGATGGATGAGTTGCAGGCCAGTAGAAATGAGAAGAAGGTGCCGAGTGAAAAAGTTCCCCTGGCAAAATTGATGAAAGTCATGCTTTCGTATGGGTGCCTCTGTTTACTGTAAAAACTCTAACTTTATCACAATCTCTCGTGTCATAGCCAAATTTAAAGTCAATGGGGGGGGGGGATGTGTCATTTTGCCCTGATGTGAAGTTACCAAGTGTCCTGTGGTAACTTCAGTTTAGATACATTGAGGATTCACTTTTATTGTTGCACATTTAGTTTATCAACACCTATATGGAGGAACTCTGGCTGCAAACTATTGTAATTTAAAACTAACATGACTGTCACTATTTAAAATCTTTTTTGCAACATTTAAATTGTCACTTTATGCCAAGATACATACTATAATGTTTAAATGGAATTTCTATCAAAATCACACATTTGGGAAATGATAGGTGACACATATACAAACTAAAGATATTTTTAGAATTTGATCTTTTTAGTCTTTTTGTTTTATCAGTTGGATTTATTGGCCAACTAAGGATGCAACACTGTTTTGCGATTGCAGAGGTAAGGAGGCTTTAGCATAAAACAATAAAAATAAATAAAGGAGGTAGAAAGGCAGAAACCCTTAACACATCCCAGGTGACTGAATTCAACTACTCTTCATACTGTCCAGGAACAGCATATTTAACAACCTTTTTTGAAGATGTCAGTGCCAGAAAGATTGGCTAAAATATGAAAGGGATGAAGATATGTGGATATTTTTATGACAATGAACATTTCTGAGGTATATTTGGAGAAAACTAAGCCTCCCAAACCAATCACAAGCTGCAAATACCTTTCTAACAAAAAAAAGTAAGAGAATGCAAAATAAGCTTCTGAAAGCAATGTTGACTTGCAAGTTTCTTCCAAAATCTGTTACTAAGCTTTTCTTTCTTTTTTTTGTATAGTGCTCACTAACAAAGAGAGCTAAGAACATGATCTGCTTGGCAGAGGTAATGAGAAACACCTACAAAAGAAATCCTTGCAAATGGATTTCAAACATGGTGTTACAACAAACTGCTGCATATCCTGGAGACATGAGTATGTGGTGATGGTCATCCTCCCAAACTTGGTAAAACAGGAGAAAACAAAGACAGTCAGCTTGAATCTTTGGTATTCAGTTGCTGTAGCTACTAATGAAACATAGCTGGCCATGTTTTATGGAAAGTATCATTCGCAAGCTACTATTCATCACTCAGAAGAACATGTTCAGTATGTACATAAGCTAACAATGAACTGTAAATGCCAGCTTGACCACTTGATCCCATTCAAGTGTGTTTGTGCAAAGCCCACTCTCAGGGTTTTAGGAAAATCACAGAGGGGCACTAATGAAATTCTTTCTAGATTGTAACGGCTCTTGCCATCATCAGGCCTCCTTTGAAGGTTTAAAGAAGTCAACAGTCTTCTTAAATGTCAAAGCCTTTGTTGAGCTTAAAGAAGGACACAGTAGCCTCAGGGTGGGATTGTGTTATGTGGGACTGGGTGGTGTGGAGGCGTAATCATCAGTCCTGGGTGGCAGTGAATACAAAGTGGTGCATTCCTTCCAAGCCAAAACAGCATTTTGGGGATAAGAAGTGATGAGGCATTACTGCAGATTAGCAGTGGAGGAACACAAAAAATTACGACCAAACTCCACCACATTTTCTACATAAATGGTCCTGAAGAGAACCACTTGGCATCTTACCACAGTATTGGTTTACTGCAGTGGACACAGAGTTTCAGAGCAAAACCAACCCTTTATTAAAACAGTGTTGGGGCTGGCAACAATATTCTTTTGGCATGATAACCCACACTCTGGTGTTAAGTGTTGGCATGACATAACAATGATGTGGTAAAGGTTTAATTAGGTTTAGGTAGTAAAACATGTCGGTTTGGGAAAAGATTATGAATTGTGTTGAAGTATCAGGATAAAAACAGCACAGCAAATAAAGGCAGAAAAAAGTAATGAAAAACAACGTCACTCATCCATAATTTTTTGCATCTATGCCACAGGTCGGTGTTGCAGAAAAGTTGTGTAAATGTACTCATTTTCTCCAAGGCAAATTTGGGTTTTTGGAAATATTTCCCGCAGACACTGATAGTCATGGTGTGGAAAGTAGAAGAGCACCACCTTTCAAGGTATCACCATTCATAAGGTTGGGTGGGTAAACTACAAGCTGAATATCTGTTAGGTAGCACACTTCAGGCTGACCACCTGACCTGGTAGCCCTACTACGAATTAACCAGCTAATATTAGCTTGCTACACTTATGTTACTCTTTAAAGAGAAAACAGGGAAAGGGGATAATCCTGCATGTAATAAGCACATGAAAACTACTATTACCATTACTATTAATTATACTTTACCAGATTTTATTTTTTGTTTAAGTCTATGTATCAAAATCACAATTAAAATCTATAAATTATATAGATATATTAAAAACTATGAAAATCTTTATTTTACATAATTTTATCAACAGTAAGAATAATTGTCACTTTTCTGTTTTAAATAAAATCTGTTAGATTCTGTCATACATTTTTGCTTAAAATTTTTGTTTAGATAACATAACATAAAACTGTCATATAGTAATTTCTTTGTTATGGTGGTCCTAATGCCATTAATAAATTTGTTCTGTGGTTTCATCACTAGAATTAAATGTTTCGCAGTGCTCAAACTGTATTTTAAAGAAACCTCTGCTCAAACTGCTGCCAGAGAAAAAGTTTTTTAAAAGATTCTCTAAAATTAATATAACCAAGTGTTGTCAGCAGCCCGATGTGGCGCAATCTTTACTATTCCACTCTATCACACAAACAGAGCAACTCAAGAACTTCCACTTTCCGAATTACTCTAAAATCAGCATCCAAACTTTATTTGTGAACTAATTTGGTTTGATTTCTTTTTATGTGTGGATCGCTTGGGTCGATACAGACATCTGTTGTGAATTCCACATCAGCAGAAATATTACAGATATATATTCTGATAAAAACACTGACGTGTTCAATCATTTTTTTTTTCCCCCCGTTGTACAGAGTGCCAAGCTTAAAGCACTCAGCATCATATCCAGAGCTTTTAAAATAGGTTAGGTTTATTTTAATTATTCATAAGACATGCTGACACAGCAGCTAGGATAGCTTTTACTTTGACAACAAACACTGCGGCATATTCACCCCTGCTGAGTTGATTGTTTAGGGTAATAAATGCCTCTATAGGCAATTTCAAGTTTTAGTAGGCAGTGATTAACATAGTCCTCAAATTTGTTGAGAATTTAGCTGCAAGAATCTTTCATCCCATGTAACCCATTTCCTTGTTCCACACATAACACAGATTGTCATTCTTTGGGTTCTTTATATTCACTGTATATTTGCCCTATATTCACATCTCTAATGATGTCCTCCCTGCTTTCCCAAAAATTTCAGTAACTCTTCTTCTTACTGTTGTAGTGTAATATTCATCACTTATTTTTCTGTTTATTCAGACATTTTTTATCCTGAGTATAGCTGCACCTGCTCTGTTGGGAAACTAACCTACTTCTCTTTTCTTTCCGTCTTAAATGAAACTTTTCTAATGCCTAACGCCCAACAGGTCATTTCCAAAACACAAAATCACTTTCCAACATGCTCTCCTCAAGCTGCTTTGCTTTTAAAGTCTATTGAAATACTCCAGACTCCTTATTTTCAACTATTAATAGCATCACAATAACCCTTAACAAGAAAGAAACACTTCCCAATATTTCCAGACATTTCGCATTAAGTGTGCTTCTGGGGAGGAAAAACTGTTCCATCAACAGAGGTCTGCCAAAGCAAATGTAATCCAAGGGAAACAATAGCACAAAACATAAGCCTTTTTTCATGACCTGATTTCCGAACAAATGCAGATCTTTTTCTTTTCTTTTTTTTTTTTTTTTCTAAAGGAGGTCTGTGACATTTAAAAATAAAGAGTGGTTCTGTTGCTTTGGAAAGTCATATCTTCCAGAAATATTGCAAGACCTGGAAACAGATGCCTGGAGGCAGCGAGGGGATGAACGGGGCTCGTCTGGAAAGAGCCCAAATGTCATTACGCCATTCCAGTTCTCTGTTAGCAGATGTGTTCAGCCCTGTTACACAACCTTAGATGTGATGGTACAGACCAGACACCTGCTAACTTCATAATGTTTTTGATGCTAATGCTCCAGTGATTAAAGAAATGTTTACATTTACTATAAAGACAAGTTTTATAGATATCAGATGTCTTTTTTTTTCCAGTGAATGTTGCATGAAAACAACTCTTCATATCCTTACAGTAAAATCAAATGTGTATTTACCATAATGACTAAAAGTTACAAACTACTGAAACTGCTATTAGCTCTTTGCAACTTTACAAATAAGCAAAATTAAACATTTCATGAATATGTGAAGAGTTAAAAATAAAATTTTGAGCATTCACCTAGCACATTAATAACTAATCTATCTTTTAAAGATTACCAAGGTGAGTCTGATGGTTCAGACATTCCATATATATATATATATATATATATATATATATATATATATATATATATATATATATATATATATATATATATATATATGCTACCAGTCAGTGCCTTACAAAATCTTTAAATGCTGCATGAAACTATGTGAAACCGTTTCAGTGTAAATAATGGTGGATGAGAATCACCATCTTGAGTTCTTAAACTTAAAAAGAAAGAAGGTGTGGGTTTTTGGTTTGTTTTTGCTTCCAGGAAGCACCCCCTCACGCTGCCTCCCCTCACCATTCTCAACAACACTGTGCCTACTGTGGATCACTTACGGTTCCTAGGAACCACCCTTTCTCTGGACCTGAGCTGGTCCTCACACATAGACGCTGTTCGGAAGAAGGCCCAGCAGAAACTGAAATTTCAGTGGAAACTCAAGAAGTAAAATCTTCCACAGCTGCTGTTGGTCATATTCGAGATGGCCTGTATGTAGTCTGTCCTGTGCTCGTTCATCACTGTGTGGTTTGGCTCATCCACAAAACAGAGTGGGACTAGACTGCAAGAAACAATTAGGCCTGCAGAGAGGATCGCCAGGGCTTATCTTTCCCTCTATCCAGGACTTGTTCAGGTCTAAGTTCAGTAAAGGGACAGCTAATATCTCTGGAGACCCCACACATCCTGGACACAAACTATTTAAATGTTTGCCTTCGGGTCAGCACACTATTTGGAAAAACCAGCCGCCACAGAGACAGTTTCTTCCCTCAGGCTGACTCTAATGAACACAATGAACACCTTACAGCCTCAGCTACTCTGCTGTGAAACAAAATAAGCATATTTGCACTACCACAACCTTTATATAAAAAATTTTTTTTGTACAATCCCATACATGCATATACTGTTTCTCTTATCCTTTTACATAGTTGATATTTTTATGCCAAACTTTTTGTAGATGTCAACACACTGTCTTTATTGTCTTAGCCAATGAAACTTAATTTGATTAAAAAAAAAAAAAAAGAATGACAACATCTACATTTTATTCCATCTAAGGTCAGCCTCTGAAAGTGCATAAGGAAACCAAAAAAATGTCACAAGGTTCATTTTACCTGTTGGCGAGCTATAGGACACAACGATGTCTCCCGTCAGATCAGCAGGGGGGTATTGGCCATTGAGGAAAGCTGAAAAAGCCACTTCTTTGGTTGAACCAACACCTGGAAACAAAGAAAAGCATATTATATAACACCAAGATAATGAACAGCTTTCTTTTATGTTGCTCCACCAGTGTATTTCTCTGGATTTTTGAATTTAAAAAAGTGAGCCAGCCAGATGACTATCATAGCTAAATTTTTAGTTTTTGGCAAACACAGTAACTTTGCATATTAAACATACCCATAAAAATTGTTAGGAAGAGTAACAACTATAAAATGTTAAATCTCCAAAAAAATACGTTTCTTACAGTTGCAAAGTAAACAAGCCAAACTACGACAGTTGCATTTTTTTAAGTAAAGTTGTTTCATAAAACTATAACTGCAACATCACTCCTAGTTTATTGTTCCTGCTTGCCTTTAAATTGGTTCCAGGACAGAACTGGGTTGCTTGGTTTATGTATCTTTTTTTCAACAATCTTAACACTTAATCTTAACACTGCTCTCTTATATTTTATAACTTCATTTAATAGCAAACACAAAAGAGATGACCAGGAATAAAGAACGAGTAAAAATCAGATTTCTGTTTCAGAGAAATATAACCTGAGTAAATATAAAATGCATTTCCAAACGATGATTTCAATTCATAATCAAACAAAGCTATTCCAACCAAAAACGGGTGAAGAGTCTTTTTCATTGCCGTGAATACATTTTGCTCCCCGTATTTGCAGAAAGGTTTGAAATCAGTCACACTGGAGGGTTTTTTTAAACAGCCTCTTTAACACTATTCCACCATATCTCAATCAGATTTAAGTGCAGACTTTGACAAGGCCACTCCAAATCCTTGATTTTGTTTGTTTTTCCTTTTATTTCCAAACCAACAAATTCACCTCTAAAGGACTCGTTGTTGATGGTTGGATCATTGTTCTACTGAACAACTCAAGTGTCCTGGAGCATCAGCTCAAAAACAGATGGCCAGATGGCCAATAATTGAAATATCTTTGCATTTACTCAGCTTTTATTATTATTATTATTATTATTATTATTATTATTATTATTATTATTATTATTTGGGGTCAAAAATACATTCAAGAGTATTAAACAAACATACAAAATCTGCAAGGAGGCAAATACATTTCTATAACTGGAATTAAGTTTGGGCTTGAAGCTTAACATTATGCAAAATATTGGAA
Organism: Anableps anableps; assembly: GCA_014839685.1. Lineage (NCBI taxonomy): Eukaryota > Metazoa > Chordata > Actinopteri > Cyprinodontiformes > Anablepidae > Anableps > Anableps anableps. The sequence goes on from CM026072.1 coordinate 4,807,628, forward strand.
GCAGAAAGTTTGACAAAATGTTCTACAATAAGGAGAGAGAGACTGGAAGATGCCCTTAAGGTACTCTGAAGTAGGTGCTCTTTTATAGAAATCAGATCAAGACAGTAACTTCATGTCCTAATGTTGGTGATTTATTTTAAAATCTGGGTTGTATGAGTTTGCAAAAGTTCAAAGGTATATTGACCATTTATGCGACTACAGATGGGAAAACAAAGTTTAAGTAGATTTTCTTACTGATTTCGATTCAGCTTTTTCATTAAAAAAGACATCGAAGAATGAAAAAGGAACAAAAACACACACTTTGAATAGTCAGTATTTTGAAGTTGGTGACAGGATACTGTAAGCTCAATACTAACCAGATCCTTTAATGCACACACACACACACACACACACACACACACACACACACACACACACACACACACACACACACACACACACACACACACACAGAACTGTTCAGGCACTGCTTACGTTCAACATCACTGTGCGAGGTGAGGACATAAAAGCTTCAACTGGAACTTTACCTTGTGTGTGCGTGTAAGTATATGTGGGGGTGAACCCAAGACTGAAATTATATGTACCATGAGAGATTAGTGATGACTTGTAGCTTCCTTTAAAACGCCTGAAAACCAACAGAGAGGAGAGGGGAAAAGAGAGTTGGGGAGAAAGAGCAGGGATCAAATACGGCCGGAGAGGAAAGGATATATTACAGCTAATGGCTCCATGCAGTCAGACACACACACACATACACACACACACATACACAGGGCGGTATGTTGGTGAAATGGGGCGTGATGTTTTTAAGCCCAGTCTGTTACAGGTGACTGAATCCCGAGTGTATGTGCATGTGTTCAAATGGAAAAGCATAAAAGTCTGTGTAATTTCTCAAAGCTGAGAGTCAAGAGTGTGTGAACGTTCCTGGATCTGTATATCACTGAGGTTAATAGGTTTGGAATAGAAGGGTAAAAAACTTCGATGAGTTTAACTATGCATCCACACAAACATGTAGAGCTGGTAGTGAGACAAGGCCTTCCAGTGGGGGGACACAGATCAGCAGGAGGTAAAATGGATGGGCGGAGATAAACTAAAGAAGAAAAGATAAACAAGAGAAACAAAGAGAAGAACCTTCTTCACACTGTGATTTCTCCATCGCCTTTCCCTTCTCTGATCCTTATAACGCCTTCATTTAGCTCTTTTTTGCACGTTTAATTTTTTAGTAACAGATCGAGGATCAAGGCCTTTTCAAATGATCAGTAAACTCAGGTATTGTGTTGTCAGGTCATTTTGGCAGCTTTTACGACCTGCAGACCCTCCAGTTGGAACAAAGAAATCCTTTGTAAAAGGAAAACAGACAGTAGAATAAACAGCATCCAGAAAGTCATTGGGGAGTGACTTAAGTGTTACAATCACAATACCAATGTACAACATTTAATACTGATGAAATGTAGCATGTTTTTTTGCAGCACCTAAAAGCTACTGAGCTTTCAAGCACAGACTGCACATATCTTTCATCTCCATGAAGTTTCGGACTGGGACTCAAAATCGGTAAATGCATATTCTTAAATAGCTCAGAATGGCACTGGGACTGGGCATTAAAGGTATACCAAGGTTTTAAAAATGCATGGTTTTAAACCCGTTAACCCAAGATCATATAATTCCTACATCTTAAAGTCCTTTCAATAGGATGTCAGAGAAAGCGTCAGTTACCAAGTTTATGCTGACTGATTGTAGCCTAGAGTAACATAACATGGCCTCTCCCTCACATTGCTCAACACTGCGGGTCAGCCGGCTGAAAAAAAGTGTCCGCAAACTTTTCCGCTGTGGCACTTGGGGTCACAAAAAACCTGGACAATCATGATGTGGAAACCAACACAGCACCATCCATCAGTCCTACTAAGCTAACTCTGTTTTAAAGGTACAGTTTATAAGCTGTGAGGAACATTTCTGTTAAGCAAACAACTGCTGGATATCTACCACAACATACAGTCAACTAATTAAAAAAAAAAAAAAAAAAAAAAAAAAAAAAAAAAAAAAAAGTATCAGCTTGGTTTTCATGAGTTACTGTATAAAAGCAGAATGGCAAAAACAAATAAGTATAAAAAGCATTTGAAAAGTACAATGAAAATATGAGTTTATTCTATGCGCAATATCAGGAAAACATGCAGTATGTAATAATGTTGGTGAATGTGGCACTGATAAGACTTGCAAATAATGAAAAAAAATATTCTGAAAACTTAAAGTTGCAGTATGTAACGCTATATACCTTATTACAAAAAATGTTTTTTTACATACTTCTTAAAATTATAATTATATTGTAGTAGTATAAGACAGATAATCTGTGAAAAAAAAAAATCAAGCTCCTCTGCCTTCTCCCAGTGCTCCCAGTACTAACTGCAGAAACACACCACTCAGTCAGAAACAACCAATCAGAGCCAGGAGGAGGGTCTTAGCGCTGTCAATCACCCTTGTGTCGGTGCTGCTCACACACTCCCCCTTGCTGTCTGTTACGCTACAGCTGGTTCACCACAACATAACCTGTCACTAATGCTAAGGCTAGTTAGCATGGCTACTGATGACAGCGAGAAAAACGTTTTTTTCTGGAACGGTAAGTTGTTTATCCACTATTAGCACATTTAGCAGCGCATACTGACAGGGTGACTGACAGCGCTAAGCCCCTCCCCCTTGCTCTGATTGGTTGTTTTTGGTCGGGAGCGGTGAATTTCTTTAGACGGCAATAGTAGCTCAGGGAGGAGGTGGAGGATTTCGATCTTTTCACAGATTATCTGTCTCACACCATACTGTCAAGATATGGTGAAAGTTTTAATAAATAAGCAAAAAAACATATTTTTGTTACATTCTGCAGATTTAATTTGGTTCGGCTTTGAGTCCATTGTACACATAGACTACCAGAGAGTTGGTAGTTTATCCAGGCATTGAAAAAAAAGAAGAAAGCAAGATGGTTTCATTGAAAATTTTGGTTCTGACTACACAATGAAACAACTTTGTCAGAATTTCTTACTGACTTTTAACCAGAACATCCTAATACCAAATTTCATATATAGTAAAGACATACACAACATGAAGGCATGAAAGTTATATAATCAGCTAAGAACTATTACAGTCCCATCAGTTCTTTGTGATATTGATACTGTGATAAATTTGCAAAATATTATGCAGCCCTTAAATGAAAATATTTTCCATTTTTAAGTCTAAAATAAACAGATATTATCTCAAGTCTATTACAACAGCAATAATCAATTTGTATTTTTCTAGCAGCATTAGAAATTGTTGATGTTTTTTTTTAAAGAGCACTAAAATCATGGAATACATTTTTGTTAAATATTTCAGTCTAAATACTGTTATCATGGAAAATAATAATATAATATGAAAATCATTTCACTTAGGAAATAAATAAGCAGGAAAACTGGTGAGAAAATAGATCAAAGATAAAATGAGTTTAAACTAAAAACATGATCTTCTATTATAAACCAGTAACACTGCACTTTTATTCCAGTAGCTTTTTCAATCGTACGTTTTGTTCCCTCCCTGCTTGTCAGTCAGTCTGTCAACAGAAGGCTTTTAACCTCTGTGCCCTGGAGGTCACACTGGTCAGACTGGTTTAAGTGCTTTAAGTGTCCTCAGTCCCGTTAAGACCACAAACACCACCAAAGGAGACACAGAGTAATCCCTCTTCCTCTCTCTTTTCTTTCTTTCATTTTTTCTCGTTGGCTCTTCATCATATATTGAAGCACATTTGGACAGGCCAGAACAAGAGCTGTGGGCATCAAACCTGTGAGCACCAGGTAATGTGTCTGACTGACCTCTATGAGAGGTCAGACTGTTCAGACTGGTCCCAGTGTTCTCAGGCACCTTAAGCCATTAGCACCCTATCCAAGAAAAACAAACTCCCTAAAGTAGACTAAAATCTCCTGCTTTACTACTGTACCTTTCTTTTTTCTTTTCCTATCCAGAACTTTCTACATCACCTTTTTCCATCTTCATAAACGGTTTGCCTTTGCCATTTCTTTACCGCTTCAACATTTTTTCTTATTCATTAGGTCCTTTAAGGGATCTTTGCCCTATTTTAGAAGTCTAGAAGTTGGCCACTTCGCCCTTTTATCTTGTTTTTGCCGACATGCTTGCTTCTTTGTGTACACTTATGGCATTAAAGGCTAATAAGTCTAAAAACTATTAACACAAATAGACATACCAACAAAAAATTAACAGAAACAAGAAGAAAGAAGCTTTACAGACCTCTCTTTTGAAAAAAAATGGCTTAGACTTTATCATCAAAACATTATCATACATATTTATAATCTCATACAAAACTTCATACTAATGGATAAGCAGAAAGATCCTTCTACAACTTTTCTAATCAAATAAATATTACCTGAATCATTCTGATCACATCTGTCTGCAACAAACAAGAAAATAAGGAGTACTTGTACTTCACCTGTTAGCCTTTGTGCTAAATTTATGTTCAATACGGTTTGTATTCTGGCCAAAATCTAATCACAGAACGCGCCTCACAGTTTCCAAGAGTGATCTTGACACTTTTCAGAGAGTCATACTGTGTGTTCATGTGAGGGGCAGCTCACGCTCTCTGTCAGGGTTCAGGTTAAAGTACTTGACGGCTCGGGTTAAACTGATGACGGACTTTGATGAAAAGGTTAGAGGTAATGAGGGGTGAAGATGGGGATCAATACCACACAAGGAGCAAGAGCTACGAGTCTTTCTCTATCCAGTTCTCGCCATATGCAGATCATATCAAAAACAAAACAAAGGGCAGGAAAACAAATATTAATGATATTATTTCAGCTCTTATGGTGGGCTTAAAGTGTGTGTGTGTATAATCTATGTGTGAGGTGTTAACAATGACCTCATGGTCTTGGTAGGTCAGATTTAGGTCAGGTCACACAACATATGCTCGTTAAAAATCATAAACGCACTAATAAAAATTGTATTTCTGTTGTTTTACAAATCTTAATGTTGGTTTGGGCTCTAATAAATTTAGCATGTAAGTACCAAACTAACCTGGATAACAGAATTTCTGTATTTGTAGTAACAACAAATGACAGGAAAGTGTTCTGGCTGATTGGAGAAATACGGTCCCCTCCAAAATTATTGGCACCTTGAGTAAAGATGTGGTCCCTAAAAAGTCCCTAAAATAAAAGGTTAAGATTGAGACTATGTGAACCACAGATGCTACTCTTTGCTGCAGTCCTTTCACAGAGAACTTTTGCTATTTATTTATTTATTTTACCTTTCTTAACGTCCTCCTCTGTGTTTGTTGTACCAAGATACACATAAGTCCTAGTCAGGCCTTACTGGTCACAGGTGATTAGCTACTTACTTCTGGAACCTAAATAACTAGTAAATAGATCAATAAATAACTCCCTAACAACCAGCCTGTTCTCTAGTTATTCCCATTTTGAACAGCGGCCAAGAGAAACACAGCTTTTGGTCACTTCATATGTATACCTTTGGTCATGGATTACTAATTGAATGTACCTAAATAGTTTCATCAACCAAAAACAATAAAGCAAAAGTTATATTTATTTGACATAATGGTATCAATAACTTTGGCATGTATGATTTTGTTGAAAACAATTATTTCTGAACAAATGAAGCTAAATTAAAGGCTGGATTTTTGAAAACTGTCACTGTGAGACAATGCTGTTGTGATAAAACATTTACTGCTTTTGATACTTTTCAAACATGTGCCATAAACTGCAGAGGGTGTTGTAGACATATCTTTAATAAAATTTTAATATGCTATTTTATCTTCATTATTTCACCGAAACCTTTTCTTCTTCTGACAAGAAAAGAAAGTAAAGTGTAAATTTAGTGTTGTAAGAGGAAAATACAGGAAGATGACGACAAGAGAAAGGACAAAAGCGTCATTAGAGCAGGAAAAAATAAAGACATCTCAGAAGGAATAACAAGTGAAAGAAAGAATCTGCAAAAGGAAAAGATGAAATGAAATGGCGAGAAAATAAGTGAAGAGAGGGAGGGAGCAGGACTTATGAGTGGGAACGGGAGGCAGAACAAAGGGGGTAGTGTGTTGAACAGGGGATTGAGCCGCCATCTGAGACGAATAAAAACTGGAATAACAATAAAAGTCAGAGGGCGCTACTTCCCCTACTCTTTACACACATCGTTCAGTGCATGTATGTTTGTGCTCACACATGCATCACTGAGGTTTTACTTTTTTTTTTGTTTGTTTTATTCATTTTGGTAAATCTCATATTCACACCTTTAATGAACATTTGCAAACATGTGGACACATTCTGACCAGAGGAATCAAACACAAAGTAGGTTCACAAACAGCCAACAGCTGCTGTAAAAGGACAGAAAGCATTACACTGACCCCTGTGTTTACTCATGTAGCTTGTGTGTTTATATGTTTGGAGAAAATGTATATCAAGTAACTGAATCCCTGTAAACAGGTAAATGATCAACTGAAAGAAAGAAACTGTAAAAGAAAAAAAAAAAAACTAATGAAAACCAGACTGAGAAGGTGTCACAGCAGCACTGTTATTCTTACTGCTTGTTGCTTGCTGGTGTTTCTCTAAATTGCAAACAGATTTTCACATAACACCCATTACTTTGTCATAACTACTCGGAGGACTAGTGACCAACAAAAGCTAATCCAATGTTAAATGTGCTCCAAAACTTAAAAACAGTTTTACCTCCGGGAACAGATTCAGTTTGATAAAAATAGAGCAATCGGCTTCTAACAGAATTGGAAGTTACCGTGCACTTCTGTTAAAACATGACAACAAATTTCATTTTTCTGTGGTTTTGGGGATGTAATATGATCTGTTGTGCACTGATGAGGCCGTGTGAATGTCAAGAGTCGGTATCAAAAGCCCTGCTCACAGGTGGTCAGCTTTGTTTCTTTGCTCAAAAATGGACGAATCAGAGTACAGTTTATCATGCTATAGGTTATGATATAGGTTATCTTTCTACATAATTCATATTCTCCAATTAGCGCACGCCATCAAGCAAACAGCCCTCCCCCACTTCTTTCCCCTTCCTCCAGCTGATGCACCAGCTAATTTAAGGACTAAGTCGCCCTAGCATGTCTGGCTTCTTCACTTGAGAAGAGGAAGGCTGCTAAAAAGGGGAACCGTTATGTCTGAGGGAGCTCAAAAACGGCTGGAAGTTTCCATTTACTCCTGAAGGATGAGAGAACCAGAGAAGTTCCTTTATGGGGAAGTACCATGCAATTATAACCCCAATTTGAGACAATGTTCAGCACATTTTACTGAAGAGTTTCCCTAATATGGTTGTAGCCAATCAGAGTGAAGTCAGCTAGGTAGAGCCACATATCATTACCGTACCCAACCCTTTACTGAGGAGGGAAATCTGGCCTGCCAAAACAACCCCCTACAAAAAGATGACATTATTTTTTTTAATGGAATTCTTTGGAGTATCGACATATGCAGCAATATCAACTATATGAAATAGTTTATACAGTTATGTCACCACCACTTTCAGGAATTAAAAAAGTAAAAGCACTGTGAGGATAAATGAATAAGTTATTTTTGTATAATGTTTTACTAGCAGTTTTAGATTCAACCATAAATAGAAATGTGATTCTTTTATAACAGACCAGTGCATTTTACAGCCCACAGGTGCAGCCCTAGTCTTAAGCATGTATTTACTGAGGTCAAAGGTTAAAGTATCTCTATTTGCAAAGACACAAACTAGTGTTCTTTGAGATTATAGCTTGAAAAACATTATCAGACTAAAGACAGTAGTATAAAATTTCAGTTCTCAGTGCAGTGTGGCACATTTTGTTGTTCATTTGCAATGACTGCTGCTACCAGCAGCTAATCAAAATCCTATTTATAGTTTTTAGCCATGATCATATATATTTTTGTAATAAAGAGCTCAGCCAATGAGCCACCCCTAACAAACATTTTTATTAATGTTGCCCTCTGGTACAATTATTAGCCCACTGGTGTTTTATAGTATAAACTATAGCTCCAACAAAAGAAAGAAAAAAAAGTTAAACTGCACCATTAAATACTGTTAAGTGTAAAATTATTCATATTCCTAGAAGATTTAGATTAAAAATTATTTTAATTCAACCAAGGAGTTTGTGTCTCATAGGAAAAAAGGGAGTTATCTAATAAATGATAATAAAATAATGTAAAAAACAGTATAAATTAGTATCTAATTTCATAATAAATATCTGTTTTCATTTACATTTTAACATAGGATAGTGTTTGGACATTTTTTATATATCCTTCTTGATACTCAATGGTAATATCTCTACTGGCATTACAGCAATCAAACATTTCGTATAATTCCTGAGCAACTTTTTACATGATGAGCACCAAGTCTGTGAGGTTGGAAAGCCTCCTCACAATCACCCTAATCTTTAGCTCCTCTCCAGAGCTTTTCTATCAGATTTATGTCAGGACTCTGACTGGACCAATCGAAAACATTAAAACAACTTCCAGTTAGAAAAAAACTAGTTGGTGGAACTAAAAGATTACTTTAAGTAAATGCACCAGGGGCATGAATAATTTTGGTCTTGACTATCTGGTTCTGAACAAAATAAAAAAACAAAAAACAAAACTAAAATGTAAAGAATAGTTTTATTTTGGAGATCTAAACTAAAAAGATTATCTATGAATCACAATTTTCTTCTTTAAATAAACAATCCAAAATATTGAAGAACTATTAATACTTTAGAGACATCAGGATTTTACTTCATGTCATTTCAGTCAACTAGTTCTGGTAAACAGTGGTGCTGATGCTCCGATCTTCACCAGTAAAATGAATTAAAGTGGTTTCCTTCTTTACAAATGGGCATGTGATAAATGGGTACACTAATTCTGAATGCACTGATAGATTTAGACTATCATTGGATTAAAACATGGCTGTACTTTATTTGCCTGATCATATTAAGGTTAGGCAAGCAGAATTAGTGCTTAGGGATGAGCCAAGTCTCCTAAGTGGACAGAAGTCGATGAAAAACTCTCTGCAATGTTATACCTGCATTTGTTTGTGCGTTTCCACAGCAGCAATTATGTTCTATAGCCGGAAGCATTTTGATTGGCTGATTTCTGAGTAGGAATAAAAGACCATGATAAAAACAGGCGAAACTCCTTTACTGTAAGAGAGTCTTCATTTTCTCAGCCTGCTATGACGACATGTGCCATGTGAATGCATTTAAGCAGCCATGGATACGCATGTGCAAAAAAATTTGATATCCCTGTGAGTGCTTGTGTGTGTAATTGTTCTTCCTTGAATGTGTGCTTTACAGAGGCTTCTGGGTTTGACCAGCTTGAATGCTACCTAAACTCGTATAAACAAAGCATCTCTTTGGTGGTGTAAATGTGACGGGATAATGACTCGTAGCCTCTGATCTTTCACATAAACAGTGAAACTTGAAGAGCTGGTGCCAAAGAGAAAAGCTTAGAGGAACTAAACCCACCAGAAATGTCCCGCAGTTTTCCCTTCATGGAATGTTTTTCAGGGAATTTATTTTTGACTTGCTTTGAGTTTTGCTTGCAGATCTTTAATTGTTTGCTCTCACAAAGAAACCAAGTTTTACTTTAGGTTGCAGATTATATTTTTGTGGCGGCTGAAGGTTATAAATTAGAAACATCTCATCCACTTGGTCTATACAGTGTTGCTGTTCCTATATTTATCTGGAGATTTTCTTATGCAATAGAACATGATGGAGACATTTCTTAAAAGTCTTAATTTCTTAAATTCCTATTTTAAAAAAAAAACATATGGGAATAAAATCCTAAAAAAGAAAACAATTTCATGACAAATTTGGCATGCTAAAGGGATGACTAAGTGGAAAAAAAGGCTAAAATTTGTGGGGAACGTACCATGCTGTGCAGCAGGCGCATCATGCTTGCATTAACAGCTGCAGAGCTCATATACAGCATAGGCACAGATAAGAATCCACTGTGGTAAGATGCTTTTCATTTCTGAATATATGAATCATGAATCATAGGTAAGCAGTGGTCACTTTGAGTCAGGTCTTAGAATAAATGGATGGTCCTCCAACTGCCTGCGAAAGCTTCTCACATCTTGAAATCATAAATTCACAATCCACTCTGGTCCTTCTCAAAGAGCTTGGTGTCTACTCCTCTGTGATGGATGAGGGTTTTGGTGAACATCAGGAGCAGTTTTGGAATTACAATAAAAGGGGAATTTTCTTTTCGTAATCCAGTTTTTATGCCTCAGTACATGGCTTCAGAAAATAGCTGCCAACATGGTTCACTGTGTTAGTATAGCCTGTGGACTTACATTTGACATGTGACCTCATAATCTTGAGTGAGATTTACGCTTTCATTATGACAAGTCTGCAGATTAAAAGAGAACCAGCTAAGATTGATAAGGTAACATTTCATTCAATAGCTCAGTCCAGATAGATCTGCTGTGGTTGGAATATGTTTGTACAAACCAAGCCTGGAGCAGATTATTCATGCTTGGCTGCTTTTTCCTATTTTAGGGAGTTGCTACATTTGGTTTATTATTTCTTAGGAGGAGCCACTGGTGTAAATTTGTTTTAACAGACAACAAAACCTACTGACACACAGAGCAGAGCACAGTATGTCATCACTTATGACAGATCTTTCTCTCCATGGAAAGATGATTCTCCTTATTTAGGTTTGTGCTGCCATGAAAACAATTTTCAACTCAATTATTTCAAGACTTAAAAATTTGACTGAAGACAAACTTGCAGGGCTTTTTTTTTTAAGTTTGTAGAGGTGTTTATCTGATATATCAGTCATAGTGAGGCTAGGGTATGATGCATCTGGCTGCAATATCGGCTTCATCTTCATAATACACTTTTGTCATATATTCAGGCAAATACAATCTGATTAGGTGACAGTTTTCATTGCAAAGATAATCATCAGGATACAAATATTACTGAAATACCCAACTTTACCATATTTGCCAAGCAATGAAATTAGGTGCAAAGTTCATTTCAGAACAGTCATATCCACAAAACAAGCTGAAAAGGAGTCCAACTGCATTACTCTACGAATTCAATTAAACCAATAGTAGAAGAAATTAATTTTTTCTGTTAATTGTTACATGAAAATAAAAGTCAGATAGCCTTTGAATAAAAAAAGGCATGATATGAAAGTCAATTGTTTGCACAAAGTTTTTCAAATAATCAGAAACTTTGAGTGAACGGTTAGCTAGCTCAGAGTTGGCAGCAGGTGGGTATCCATCCATTTGGATGCACAGTGAGGAAAATACTTTTGTACAATGGCCACTTCTGACCACAAAAAAAAAAAAAAAAAAAAAAAAAAAAAAAAAAAAAAAAAAAAAAAAATATTCAAGAACAGAGAGAAATTCTGCAGGAAGTCCCAGTTTTGACTGCAGAAGATTTTCCGATTAATCTTCTTTTCAATTGTTTGAGAAATCTGGAAAATAATTTCTCTGGAGAAGAAAAGGCAAGCATTAAAAGGAGTTTGTGGAAACAGTGAAGCATTATGACGCAATCCATGTGTGGGGTGTACGTCTCTTCCAAGGGAGTGGGCTTGCTCACAATTCTGACAAGGACCGTGCACTGAATAAAGACTGAAACATCCTCCAAGAGCAACAACTTCCAACAGCCCAGGTAGTATGTGGGGATGATCTGTGCGTTTTCCAGCATGATGGAGCACCATGTCACAGAGCAAAAGTGAAAAGAAAGTGGCTAAAAACAATCTGAACACATAGAATTTTTGAAACACGGGCCCAAAACTTCCCCTAAATTCAGAACTTCAGAACTGCCTACAGTAGACTGGCAGAGCAGAGTGTAAAAGTTCTGAAAAAGGTTAACACTGTAAATATCAACTGTTTGCATGAATATGTTGTATTTGCCAATTAAGACATTTGAAATGGATGGAATATTTTGCTCTTCAGAATACAATAAAAAGATGTTAAAACACCAGCAACAACAAAGAAACCAACAATTTTACCATTAGGTTTGTCCATCATCTGAAGCTGCTCCCAGTGTCTACTGAATATGCAGATTTAAATACCTCAGTGGGGCAAAAAAAGCTCTCCTAAACTTTCACGATGTGAAATAAATAGCCCGATATGCTTGTAACTGCTAAGGTAGAAAATTAGATTTACTTATAAAGCCTAGAGTAGAAAAAGTTAGAAAAGCTACCCCAATTACTCACGCAGACAATAAGTAAAAAATGGCAAAGTTAAGGCAGACTGCAATCACTGTGTTACTAATGTTGTTTTAATGAGTTGACAGAGTACTGGTGTTTAAGGTTAAAAGGTTGAGTGCATAAATAGTCTGGGTGATTCAGTTCAACATTAGCTCTGCCTGGAAGAGACCAGCAGGAGAAGACATGGTGTAAACACTGATAAGAGCCAGACAAATAAAAGTTAGCACTCTCCCCTCACTCACACAGACGGGACTCTGTGGAGCAGACCGTGAAAGTAGGACGAGATGTTCAACACATAAAACACATGAATCAGAGCCTTAGAGAACCTATGGAAGAGCAGAAGTGATTGATGACAGATGAAGAAAGATACCGCACAAAACCAGATGCACCAAGTCGTGCATTATTTCCCTGATTTTTTTTAAAAAAAAGTCAAGGTGGATGGGCCTTAAATTTCTAACAGTATATTATTTGAAGATTCCTTGTTTCAAAGAACTCCACAAGCAGTATTAACAAGAAACATCCACATACAGCTGAAATTTGTGCTGCTTTTATTTAAAATCATTCTGTTAAAAGTTTCTTTTTAGCAATATCCATGCATTATTTATCATGTCCTCACACATGACCCAGGCAGAGCAAACACACCAGAAATTAATGAAAACAAATCAGAAATCAACCATTCCTCATATTTCTGTTTGAGCAAGTAAGCTAAACAAAGACATAGCCATAAATCGCCCACACACAAACAATAAGAAGAGCAGTTGACTAACCCATTGGCTCCAAAACAAACTGGTCTTGAGTGACAGCCAAGGGAGGTTGGACACAAATGAACATCTTAGCGGACTGTAGAACGGAGTTGGCCTTTACTTTCACCTGCAGAGAAGACAATACCAAAGAGTTAACCTAAAAGAAAGAAACGTTTTGTTTTAGTTTATCTTTATTTGGATGCCTTCAGGTTGGCAGTATCTTAAAGCCTTGGCAAAAACAAATCGTTATTCTAAATCTTTTATCCCATCTGCGATTAGGGTTTTAAAGGCTGGTCTTAAATAACTCTGCAGCTGCTCCTTTATTGCATTTTATTTTATTGTGAATGTGTGTTTCATACACCACAATGTTCCAGGCTTAGCTTTAACTGTTGCTGGCACTTTATATTTAAAACTACTGTATGTATATAGTGCTTATGTCTGTCTGTCCCTTCCAGGACAGTACATGGACTGGATGGCAGTAAAGAAATTGTCATTTCAGGGATTAATACAATTCTTCTGACCTAATAATTGAAGCAAATGTTAGATTGACTAAATAGATCATGTCTGAAAACAATGAAAAAGGATTCACTGAAAAAAGATCAAGAATCCAAGAGGAAAGATTCCAGATCGTTGACTTTTGTTCTTTAAGTAAATAATTTAGTAAATACAACTAAGTTGTTACATTTCTAAAAGAGAGGCTGAACCCAGATGCAACTTCTTTCACAAAAAGCTTGTTGTTGAGATGGAAATAATGAATAAAAATTATTCAAAAAAAATTGCTCAATATATGGGAGGTACTTTTACAAGAAATCCAAAGCAAAAAAAACAAACAAAAGAAAACAAACCTGAACATTGTTTAGTTAAATATTTATTTACCAAAAGTCATATCACCACCGACGCATTCACCAATATTATCATGTCGTATGTTTTCCTAATATAGTGCAGCCTTATAAATACTAAAAAAAAAACTTCAAAAATACAAGAGCTGTACCTCAGACTTAACAGGCATTACCCATGTTACGTTATAAAAAAAGATTTAACAACTATTTCATGTCAAGGAGTGTTGAAGCAACAACTCTGTTAGTTTTAAAAAGAAACAGACATTTCAGATTAACTGTCAAACACGGTGGTGGAGGGATAATGATCTGGGTTTGTTCTGTGGCCACAGGACCTGTGGACCTTACACAGTCAGTGAGTCAACAATGAACTCTTCTTTACAATATATTAAAACACACTAAAGTCAAATTTGAGATCATCTGTCAAAAACTAAAGCTTGGCTGAAATCAAAACTATTTAATAACAGAATAATCCCAAACCGAGCAGCAAATTTACTGCAGAAAGGCTGAAAAAGAATCAAAGTATCAAAATGTTGCAATGGCCTATTAAAAGTCCAGATCTCAGCCCAACTGAAACACTGTGACAGGACCTTAAGAGAGATGTGCAGAGACTAACTGGCACAAACTTCAAAGAACTAAAGCAAAAATGCAACAGATTTTTTTTTCTCTCACAACAATGTGAGAGACTGATAGTCATACAGAAAGCTTCAATTACTGCAGCTAAAGTTGGTATTATAAGCTGCTGAATCATTACATGTACTCAGTTGTATTTTATTTTATTTTTTTGACTTCATCTTTCATAGATGGTGCCAGTGTGGGATCTGTTGGGAGTTGCGCTACATTTTATTGTGTCCTGATACACAAAGCCCAAGAACTGAAGCGCGGGGGGGGCATACGACGACTTTCCATTTCTGACTGTATGTACACAAAGAAACAATAAAATAATTTACCTGTACAGTAACTGAGGGTACAGGCAGACCATCCATATCTTGGATTAGAGCATGCTGTAAAGAAAGAATTAATGGATTGAAGATTATGCATGTATGTCTTTATGTTTTAAATATCTGCCAGTGTATGCATAAAGAACACGTGAGCTTGTGTGCTTACTGATGATGTGTCCAGGCAGGAAGACACAGTAGTCTTGACAGACAGGTCCTCCACGCCATCAGATTTAGGAAGTATATCTAAGAAAAAAGGCATTTATTTTTAAAACACTAAAACAGTCCTGTCAATGTGAAAGACCATTTGTTTCCAAGCTTCAATTTCCACACTGATGTCGTCAATATTTCCACAAAAGGTTTTTCCGCTCCAAAGATGAAGATCTTTGTCCCTGAACGCATGGCTTCTTCCTTGCAGAGTGGTCTTTCAGCACAATCAACATTTAACTCAAACGTTAATTAATCAGAAGCCTATAAAACAGTGGCCGTTCACAAACTGTTTAAAGCCAAGCTTCTTAAACTGTGGTACAAGTACTTATGGTAGCATTTGGGATGTTTTAGTGGTACTGAGAAGAAATTTTTAAATCAGTTATTTGCTATTTACATAGAGTCAGGCAATATAACCGGGACAGAAAATGTATTTATAATCAACAAATGTTATGCTCTACACGATCATGGCAAAGGCTGTTGACCTGACAGTTGTCCACGAGACATTCATTGACAACTTCCACAAGGTGGGAAAACCATAAACATAAAATCTGACTGTTCAGAGTGAAATAAAGTCTGGTTTTGTCATATTCAGAGCATTACATAGCTCTTTTTCTATATTCTCTCACCTTGAGTCCTTGTGGCCTCTCTGATGAACCTCTGCAGTTTTTTCATCTCAGCATCAACCTGCTCATAATCAGCCTCTCTGGCATCTACTTTAGGAGTTAAGAAAAAGGAGGGGTCTGTACCCATGTAAGAGCTCAAAAGATGACCGTCTGAGCTCAGACTGACCACAACACCCTTCAGCTCCCTGAGGAAAGAAGAGAGCAGGGTTATCTGTGTAACAACTGCCATCTGCTAAGAACCTGTACTTTACATTTTCTTTGTAGTTCAGCTCTACTCCTTGAGGATAACAGAAGGTGAAGCTTTTAATGTGGAAATACATGATAAGATGGAGAGCATGAAGAAACGCTGAGTGATCCAATAATGTTTAAACTGTGAGGTAACTTGTTGCAGATGTGTTTGCGTGTGCGTGATTTCTGTTCCAGTTCAGCGAGGCGGTAACACATTCATCCTCACACAAACACACACGAGACAGCCGGCTCCACACCTGAGGGAGCATTAGGTTTTCGCTTTTACTGCTGCGGAAAGAAACACGCTCACACACGTGCTCACATTTATACGGTTATGTTTACAGAGGCAGGATAAATATTTCCAAAAATACACATCTCCAGAAATACTTCACTGTCATTTTTACTAAAATAAGAAAAATGTAACACACACCAATTTCTTAAAATACTGGTTTTGCTACTTGTGCGACAAGAGCTGTGGATCATGCATAAACAGACAAATGAACAGGAGAACAAGACAGTTACTAGAATACAGGCCATTTGTCCCCAGAACATTTTACAAACTGAAAATATTATGGGAATTTTTACAAATTATGCCATAAAGAAGTTGCCGTCATTATGCTGATGGCTCACAATGACTGGTGGAATGGTGCCAAGCCACTGTGTGCCAGACTTGCAGAATCAACACTATAATCTGAAAATAAAACAGTCTCAGCATTTAGAATGACCCATTATCCCCATTCACTCCCATTCTACACAGCAAAAACACAAACTCTTACCAAGTGTGTTTGGTCTAGTTTCTAGTGCAAATATCTTGAATACACTTGAAAGAAGACATAACTAACTTACAAGTAACTTTTCAACTTTTCAGTGGAACAATACATTTTGGCTCATAATATGGGGAAAATGTATTGTTCCACTGGCAGATTATTTCACTTATAACTAGCACATTTTCATCAATATTAAGGAGTTCTTGACTTAAAACAAGCTCCTACATCATGCTGAAAAGTTACTTGTAAGTTAGTTTTGTCTTATTTCAAGGGTATTCAAGATATTTGGACTACAAACTAGACCAAAAATACTTGGTAAGGTTTTTTGCAGTGTAGTTCAAATCAGATTTGTGACCACCTTCACTGGCCGCTTAGAGGTGCTCAGATTCTGAATCTGGACATGTCTGACATGAAAACATTAACACCTTTTTTTAATGCCTACTTTTTTGACAGGATCTTCATATCCATAGGTTCTCATAAGCTAGTGTTTTCACTTTGACAAGTACATCTTAAATGTAGTGGAACACAAATATTAGTGATGCAGCAACCATTCGGCCAGGGAGTGAAATCAGACAGTCTTCCCCCTGATTTGATCTGATCAGTGATCAGCAGGTCAAATACTTTCCTACTTGTTAAAAACATCAAGACTGACAACTCCCACCTTCATTTGGTCTGTAAATGCAACAAATAACAGGAAGTTATGAACAAAGGTTAGTGGCACGCAGCTATCAGGTATAACATTGTGACCACCTGTCTCATGGTTTGTTTGTTCTCCTTTTCCTGCCTAAACAGCAACAAAAACCGCAACAAAAAAAACATCTGTGGACAGCTTAGAATGGAAAAAAATGAGTTTGACTGTAAAACCCAGTGTCTCCTCGAAGCAGAGCAAGAAGACATGTTGGAACCCTGCAGTAAATCTACAGTGAGCTGCTGGGGTGTGTGTTTGTTTTGCATGGTTTGCTGTGTATTTGTGTAACTCTCCCACACTCCTCCATGTCCCACAGACACACTGAATGACCCGATGACTATCAAAAGCTTAAAAACAACACAGCCTCAAACTAAACCAAACAGCTACCCAGACACACACTATCTCCCACATCTAAACCACACATGCGCAAACACAGGATCAGAGACCACATCATTTTTCAACTGTGTTTGTGCTTTACGTTGTAATTGTATCAAATTGCAGTTTGATTGTAGTTGTTTGGAGAAAGACAAAGGATTGGCTCTGACTGGTCCCTCCTCACTATGCTATGATTGGCCAGCTGGAACACATTGTTGGGTTATTTCCTGCCAAACGTCTGACACCGGATTTTAAAAGCTGATAACTGAGTCAGCATACCTGTTGCATGTTCATTAGTGCTCATACGAATATTTACGCCTACATGCAGCAAATGCATATACAGAGTCCTTTAATTTCAAGGAGACTTGGTGAACCTTGGATTCCACTTTTTGCTCATTTATCTAAAACTAAACAGTTTTTTGCCTCCCTTGATATCTTCTTCATAACATGTGGTGGCAAGATAATGAGCAACTTTTTTTGTATTTATCTGACAGTAGATGTGGAAATGTTTAGGCAAGGAGCTGTTTCCACTTGCCATTTCCTGACTCATAAAATCAACACCCACTCACTCTGTTGGATGACCAGTTATCCTGTCTTTCCCATTTTGAAAAGTGGCAAAGAGAAATGGGTCTCTTTGTCAGTGGAAGTATAAATTCAAAATTCCTAAACATTCGGATTAGCTTAAGAAGTCAAATTAAATTCAAAATACGGTTCAGCTACATTTATTATATTGAAACTATCACCGGTGCTAATAATTGTGTCGATTTTATTGAAAACGGTTATCTATAAAGAATGATTTTCTTTTCCCACTGAAAAAAAATGTTTACAATTTTTCTATGTAATTATGCTACTGCAATAAAAAAAAAAAATCAATTCATTTCAGGGATTTTACCCATCTTCATCAGGTGTGACAAAAATGATGCAGGGCTCTTTGTGTGAAAGTACTGTCTACCAGATGACGATAACATTCAAATTAAATTAAAATTCAAAAATACTTTATTTAACCCAAAGGGGAATAAAATGCTGTCGTAACTCAGATCATTCAAGTACCTTCAAAGAGTCATTGTGGACAGTGATGCTGTGAGCAGGAAGGATCTCCGGTAGCAGTCAGTCTTGCAACAAATATGAAGAGGCCTCTGACTTAAGACTGTTGCTGTATGACAGTCTCATGAATGTAATGACATGCAAACAGCTCAATTTCCAATTAGCAGGAATGACATTAACATGTTCTGGGTGATACCATCAGTTGTTGGCAAGCACTGCTAATCCACCTCATTTGCTTTTGCTACTCCTCTTTAAATCTCTGTCTGGCCGTATGTTTAGAAAGTACAGAGACGTCGGAGATGGGGATATGATCCTTGCCCATTATGATCGATGGAAGAGACGGTCTGAACTTCCTTCTTCTCTCTCTGCTCTTTAGTCCTGCTCTGTATTCACGAATCCTCCTTTTCCAGTTGTAAAAACAATACCTTGTTGCCATGGTTACACATCATAACAACTGTCTAAAGTAAAAAAGTAAGAGCAAAAATTCTTACAGGTGCAGAGCATCTAAAACCAGGGAAAATAATTGTTAATAATAATTGAATAATATAATATATAGGTTATAATTATAATAATAATAATTAATAATTGAAAATAATTGAAAGCGACGCCTCAACCAAAAATATTACGAACAAAAGTCTACTAAAAATACAAGATAAGCTCTACATGGATGAGTAAGCTTTGTGCATCATACATCAGCTCCAAATGTCTCGTTTTACTGGAAGGGGTACTCACGGGAGGTTGGCGACACGAACAGACACAGGCACAAAGGGGAGTTGGGCCGCCCACTTCAGAGTGACGTCCTGGTAAACCAGCAGCATGTTGTTGTGATTACCAAGCAGCAGGTTTGTGGTGCCATCTTTCACTAAATAATAACAGAAAAAGGAGATTAGAAAGAAAACCTGTCTGTCACTTTTCAAACATTTTAGTCAATACTGACATGAATCAGGATTGTAGTTTATGCAGCAATAAAAAAAGATGCAAGTCAGAGACATTTTGAACACAAATTCTCGAGTCAGATAAGTTGGTATATTTCTGTAAGTTAAAAAAAAAACAAAATCTCTTCGCTGCATTTATTCACGTTGGTGTCTTGTGGCTATAAGGTCAGCATCAGTTTCATAGGAGCACAAATTTGAGGTTTTTGTCTCTCATTCTTAGTTACGTGAAACAGTGGCGCATATTCACAAATCTAACAACCATGGACAGAAATAACAAATTCCTGTGGTGGGTGGCACTGCCCTTCAGGATGAGTGCAGCTTGCACTCTCCTTTACAGGAAAATCATCTCTTTACGCTTCACATATGGTTTGAATAAGATGCTGTCATCAAGATCTTTCATTTAGACACAAACTCTGCTCTTATAGGTGTACTGTAAATAAAGCTTAGGCACTTTCTCTTGTGAACCAAGGCTAGAAACATGAAATATAAATACTGCTTGTGTATCAACTCACACCATCCAGTCAACCCACCAATGGTGCAGTTACCACCTAGTGAGATCTGAGGTGACGGCCACACACAAAACAAAGCTCACAGAAGTTATAATATAGTAACAGCGGTCAGCAGGGTATTACAGTGCAGGGGTCAAAATGATAGAGTGGCTGTTGATGCCACATCAAAGCAAACACACCTTATATCTCACAGACTCCTTAAAATTACTGTCCAATTATAGCAGGAGGTCCAATTAACTGTGAATTATGACGTTATTTTTAAACCGATGTTTAATCTCATTTTCTCCATTGTCTCCATAGACATGCCAGTTGATTTTCATTGCTGCTGCTTTCTCATTCCTTCTCTCACTCCTCTATATTTACATGTTTCTGAGCTAATTTTCTTCTCACTCTGTTTTTATAATTGCTTTACTGTTTGCCTTTCTGACATTTTCATCTCTTTTCAGTCATTTTTCTCCCTAAGGAGCCTAAAGTAGAAAAAAGATGCAAGGAGAGGATGAGGGGTTTGCCTGCTCAAGCTATTAAACCATAATATTCAGCTGTAGCAAGGGAAATGAAAAATGTTCTAAAAATGTTGTGTCTAATAAATATATTTTTCTGAATGATAAAAATATGATCTCACTACATTCTTTGGCATGATTATAGGCTCTTGAGTGATTTTCACATTTGGATGCACATAAACTGTTTAGTGACAAATTAAAGCTAATCCCTCTGGAAATCCACCCATTCCTCCAAAACAAGCGTGATGGTGTCAAGGTTTGTTAAACACATCACTTCCACATTTCCCCAATGTGATTTAGTTTAAATGAAAACTGAAGGCCACTGCATATGACTTACATCATTTTATAATAATAAAATAATCAAAAAACACTGCCTCTCTTTGAATAGATCTGTCATCTGTTTATTGCATTCTTACAGTTCGGAGTCATGGTTATTTATCATAGAGACGAAAAAATTTCGCATTGGAACTGAGGCTAAAACAATTACATAACAAAAGAAAGAAGCAGGCAGACAGAAAAATATCCATTTTTCTGGAGGGGAGCTGTCGATAAGGGTAAAGGATTTGATCCAGCTGAGGCAGCTGTGAGGCTGGAGGCCAGAAGGAAAGCATTAAAAACAAATCGGCAACAGACCACTGTTGTCTCCACTCCTTACCCGGCACAACAACTATGAGAAAATGTTTTAAGAGAAACTGACTGTTTGATTTGCTACTGAACATTTGGTGGCAACTCAACTGTTCACAGTGTTAATATCCACCTGCTGAAAATACTTTAATTGAGTTATTGTTGACAACACAAACTGCGGCCATGTGGAAATCTTCCCAACACAGTCAATAAACATTAAGAACTAAAAGCATCTTGTGAAGCAAATAAAGAGTGCCAAGAAATTCTCCACTTCAGAAGAGTAAAGCTGTAGTTTCTGTGCCAATTTCGCTCCAGTTTACCTGAGGCGTAGGGTAGGAAACAGCTGGGGTTAAATTCTAGTTTCTTCATGAAGCGGATCTGTCCGTTATCACGGAGACAGAAGACGTTTCTCTCGCCCAGCACAAGGATGGACGAAGAGGAATGGGAGAAGGAGGGTACTGATATGTCCAGGGCCTGTTCTCCCAGGACCAATGACCAGTCAGGCTGCAGAGAGATGCACAAAATTAAAGCACACTGTTATAAATAATATTGCTTTGTTACAGAATTCTTCAACTTTAAATTAAACTTAATGTAAATTATGAAAAATCACAATCTGAATAAAATTCAAAAAAGCTTGGAAGATGAAAATCTTTTTCGTTACATATTTCTACCGTAAGGCAAAACAAGAGAACTTATACAAACTTATACTTATATATGATTGAAACATAATTTCACATACTTAAAAACAGCAAATATACTTTTAATCAAATGTATGTATGTGGTTAAAAGTTATGTAATTAAAAGGTATTAGTAGATAAAAACAGAATCTACCAAAGAGGGGGGGGGGGGACAAAAAAAACCATCAAAACCCCATCCCAGAAGTTGCATTTGAACCCAGGGATGGTGGAGGTAAACCATCCATTAGCCTCACTTGGATATATTTATAATAAACCTGTGAAGCTCAGTGGAAATATAAGAGAAGACATAAACAGGCTTTTACTTTACAACTTTAAGCTACAGGCTCTTACCCCTGACCACCTTAATTAGGAACATTGTATAAAACCTTCTTTTTGGATAGCAAGTATGAAGAAAATGCATTTAAGTTTCAACACAATGCAGTGTTTTTGCTTTAGCAGAGACTCAAAAATGTTTGGTTTTGTTTTTTCATCATTTGTGTTGACAATCAGTCAAGCTCATGTTGGACTTCTGTCCATCTGTGTTTAGGACTCACCGTCAGCCTCTTGCCCCCGGATTTAGGGAGTAAGTCAGAATCCTGTCGACTCTCTGCGTCTGTAGCCACGGCCAGAGTCTCATACCTGAGAGGGAAAATGAAACAAACAGCTACTGACACAAACACAGAGACACTATTTCTAAAATCCTGTTGGAGTACTATCGGAGCGCTTTTCTGTTTTTCTGAGGTAGCCTTTTGTACACATATAAATATATAATTTTAAGTGTAGTAAGATCAAATCAATACAGATTATCCAGTAGTGCATTTAAATTTTTAGTTTTATCTTTAATATTTGTGGCTTTGCTTTCCTATTTTTAGCTTAGCTTTGAATTACAGTTAGCTAACATTTTCCCCACTGAAATTTTGTAGCACGCAGTGAGACGCTCTCATAGGTACTGACTGCGAGATCAAAATGCGGACAACTCTTGTGACTTTTCTATCTGAAATATCAGCGCAGAATTAAGACCTCCCATTGTTTGTTCATATTCAGATGTTCAAATACTATACAGCATGTTTAAAAAGATTTTACAAAACCTGTAAGCATTTTCTACTCCTCTTATTTACAGCTTCTGTCAAATCAGTCAACACTGTAATGACCTGCCTTACTCAGGAAATGGCAGTCTATCAGTTTTAGTCAGTGAACAGTATACACCTGGCAAAAAATGAAGTGGTCAAGCTGATCTGTGGTCAGTTGACTTTGGCATTTATAGCGTTAGTCGTTTTCCAGTAAGAGGCTGGCAGACGACGAAGCTTGGCGGGAATCTATCTTTCTTCACCGACACCTGAATGAAAAGAGCTCTAAACGTAACCCAGTATGACTCCGAAGCACAGACCCAACACTAAAAAACTGCTGACCTATCTACTCTGTGTTCTCAACCTGAAAAATATCTTTGAGCCATAAAACTGGTATTAATCTAAGCAGACAGGTTTAAAATCCATTTTAATCCATAAAGGCAGCCAGTTCATCCCCTCATGGACTCGTGTTTTATTTTTTTGGTACACTTTTCTTTGCCAGCAAACCGATTGTGAGCAAGCTAAAATTAATGATATGCCCATTATTATTATTATCTTTATTATAATGTGAGACAACACCGAGGGTTCTTCCATATTTTTCACAACTTTTCTTCTTTAAACATCCAGAGATCTCAGTCTTTTTTGTCTATAAGGTTCACTCTGAATTTATGGCAAATATTTGTGGTCAGGATTTAGAGGAACCTGTATTTCTCTTTAGCTGAATTGGATTAAAAGTCACAACTCTCCAGAAGTTCTTCATAATCAAATTTAATGATGTTCTAACTGCATTTTAGTAAAATACATTGAGTAATGTGTATAAAACTTTCTTCCTATTTCACAAGGGAAAAATGTAACAAAAGAAGAAATCCTAAAGTTAGATTTTGCAGTAAAACACATGATTTATAGTTTCTACTCATCCATACAGCAGCAGCATCCACAGCCTCTGTAAAGACCAGCAGGCAAACTTATGAGCTTTATGGATGACTGCCAGAAAAGAAACCTTTCATCACACTGTGAACATCTCTTGGAGAATAGAATCATCTAAAAATTTATGATGTGTCTGGGCTGGGGTTCGAGGTGATTCAGTGAATCCACAGCAAGGTTTTCTCTACATGTAATTAATTGTGGTGCGCAGCCATGCCAAAATAAAAGCTGCCACACCTTCAGAATTAAGTTTTATATACACATATATTAAAACAATGTAAATCATATATATATATATATATATATATATATATATATATATATATATATATATATATATATATATATATATATATATATATATAGCCTATATTTGCAAACTTAAACTAACCACAATTCAGGCTGAAAGAAAACATTGTCTAACAAGTTATATTTATTGTTTCTTCCGCTAATTTGAGGGAATCCCAAGCTGTTCCCCGCCCAGCTGAGAAACCCTGCAGCATGTATTTAGGCATAGTTTATTTCCACAAGAGCTCAGGGTTCACGGACTCCATAAAAAAGGCCAACAATAAAAGGAACACAACTTTATTGCAAAATGGAGCAAAAACTGACAACTTCTAAAAATATACATTTCTAACTAGATAAGCCAAGTCATACCTGTTGAGAGTAGCGGTGACTTTCACGAGCGATTCGATTCCTTTTCACTGCTTTTTTTTTGCCATGAACGGTAGGACTCGATTCTTAATTAGTGAGAGCTGTTCTTTGGGTTTTTTTTTTTTTTTTTTTTTTTTTTTTTTTTACAATTTAGCTTGTTTATAATGCTCTGCATGCAAGTCAACAGCTATTATTTTTATGCAATTAAAAATTTTTTAATCAGGAATAAATACAATAGATAAATACAACTGATAGAAACGAGTGGATAATTTTTTATATTTAATGGTGCAGAGGACGATTTTCTGTATTTTGCAACACAATTATTTGACAATTAGAAACTTTGCTTCAAGCAAAGTAATGACCCAAAATAGGATGAGACCACTTTTAGGACCAAAAATAATGTTATGAGAAAGGTAACAGCAGACAAGCTCATAGTTTGTGTGGTGTGACAGATGCATTGTAGTAATACAGTATTGTAAAACAAAGACTGACTGAATTAAAGACTGGCTGATCTCACCACAGAGCTCTTTTAAATTCCTACATAGGGTACCAGTTGGTTAGATCTTAAAGCTGCTCTTAGATGACATGTGATCATGTGCTCCTCTTCCTTACTGGATAAATGGCCATGTAACTCTTGACCTGATGAAATCAAATTCAGAGCCGGAGATTTTGCCATCACTACTTTGTCTTTGGTAGCCATTTTGTTATGTACTGATGCCGAAATTTAGTGTTACAGACAGAACATCAACAGTTTTCAACAACTATTAGCTGTGTTCTTGGCTGCCTTGCGTTTACCTTTATTCTTTATTCTTATACACCTCTTCACATTTTATCTACTTCAGCCCTGGCAGGGGTTGAAAAGCCAAAGCTGAAACACAGTCCTTAATTCTAAAGCAGTATTTAAATTTATATTAAAACTCCACAATCTCTGTTTTTCTTTTTTTTTGTCTGAATACAGTCAGTGTTTCCAATGAGATATCCAGTCAGAGGGCTCTTATGGGGTCACAAAGATAACAAACAGCTGTTAGAGAAATCCAAACTCAGACTTAACGCACACCCACACAATCTGCAAGACTTCTGAGAGATTTGCTTTTCCAAAAGGAAATAGACAGCATCCATGTGCTTACAACTACAGGTTGGTATTTGTTTCTGTTTTGATCCACTCAGTGACAGTTTACAGTAAAAATGAATGTCTTCAAGGAAGGCAAAGCTTTATTTTGTCTGCAGTTTAATACTTACAAGCAATACATTTCTATATTATAATATTTGAAAGTTATGAAATTAATTGTTTAACCTCAATGTTTAAGCTGACAAATACTGGTCAGTTACAAGTCATCTCTGAATATAAAGAGGCTGATATGTGTAGATCTATCCTTTAATTAAATATCCTAAAAACTTCCGTTGTTGCCTGCAGCTGCATCACGGTTGTTTTATAGAAGAAACCTACTTGTAGCCTTCCAGCTGGCGTGCAGAAGACACGGTCAGGAAGCTGTCAGTTCTGGGATTGTAGGTGAGTGGACCGGGCAGCAGAAACCCTGGAAGGAACCTACCAAAAGAGTAGCTGTCCTGCTCAAAGAACATCAGCATCCCATCCATAGACTGGATGCACAATGAATGGTGACCTGATGGAGAGAGGACAGAAAGCACAGGAGATGGTTTAAACTCCTACTACCTGAGGGTAAAAGTCCATACATACCATTTAAAGACTGATTTTTAAAAAGTGTCAAAAAGGCTATTTAGCCCAGAGCTTTATTGTAAATTACTTCTTCCTGGAGTAAATCATCATGTAGAAAGCAACACTTCTCTATACCATGCATTTAAAGTTGCTCTCATTGCCAAAGTGATCGACAAAAGGAATATCCGGTTGATTTTTCTTGGATTTACAAAATGAGGAGGTAATGTAATTTTTGTTTACTTCCTTTAAAATAAATAAAATAATTAAAATCAAGTTCCTCTCAAACATGTTTATTTATGTGGGATATATTTCAGGCATGGCAACAGGATTCATATCTCAACTTTTCATACTGTATTACATGGGGATTTTAGATGACAGACCAACACAAAGTATCACAAAGTAATCTATAATTGTAAAGTGGAAGAAATAATATTTGACTGTCCTTTAAACATATATTCTGCATTATAGCAGCTGACACAGGCCCCAACAATCCCAGATGACTGTCATTGTTCTGTTTTATTTCAACCATGTTCTCATGTTGTTCTGCAAGGTGTGCTTCCCCCCCTTGGCTGAATCTGATATCTCCATTAACACCACCACACCCACATACACACATTTGAGTTTAAGTGTAAACGTGCATACGTGTGTGTGTTCAATAGGAATGGCAGGATGTTGAATTTACAAAGTCCTAACATACAAAATACACCGACACATGCATAGCCATAAAGCAGTGGAGCTAAGTGAGCCACAGAACTATAATTAGGCCTCAATGCGCTATTAAATGTCACACTGGCATCAACTGCAGGTCAGAAAGACAACCACCTACTGCGCAACACCTACACACACGCACTTAATATCCAGCACCAAGGATTTAGACAGAAAAAAAAAGTTCCACACACTTACACACCTATTCCGTGTAAACAAGTGTGTTAGTGACGAGTAGTCTTTCGGGGTGGCCGTTAACACACACAAGGACATGGCCTTGCAACCACACCACATGAACACATCAGCAGATGTAGAAGGAAGGCATGCACGCTTGCATATTGGTGTATGAACGTATGTGTATTTGAGACATTTACAAAATGCATACATAAAGAAAAGAGCATGAAATGCCCGTCTCAAATAGCTGCTGTGTGACTACTTCTAATGTGGAAAAATAGTGGAAACATATAGGACCGATCTAACTGTAGCGCTGACAGTGTCTGTCAACACTGGGGTTGTGTGTAATTTCTAATCGTATTCAGACTGTAATTGTGGCCGCTTGCATCAAATCAGGTTTATTTGAGTAAAAATAAAAGCCACCCACTCTTTCTATCAATGAAAAACTATTTTTCATACCTGCATTCAAGTTTTCATGAATTTTATTCCTGGGGTTGAAAATGTTAAAAAAAAAAAAAAAAAAAAAAAAAAAAAACACTGAATACCAAGAAACAGCCTGAGTTAAAACCTCTAAGTTTTCTTTATACCCGCTAATACACAGCATTACTCTTATGCAATTTGTAGCATTTCTTTCCAAGAGTCTTGTGAAATTTTGAACATGAGACACTGTTATATTTGAATTTATTAGAATATGTTTTGATTGGGTTTTGTAAGTTCATAATAATATTTTGGGATTTCTAATGGAAACAATTTGAATAATAAAACATTTCATGGAATAAATTTGGTGTTCAGTGAGGATGTATATAGATAAATGCACAAAACTTAAAGCATACAAATTAATACCCAAACTCATATACAGAATACTGTGTGAAACATTCTGCAAATTCTTCATCAAATATTTGCCTCCATTCTCTTTAAACCAGGGCTCCACAATATTGATCATATCTAGAACAATTAACCCACATTTTCCCCATTCTTCTCTTACTTTTTAATCAGAACAAAGACCCCAACATTCCCCTTCAGCTTTAGCATCCTGGTTGCTAACACCTAACACCATTGCAGGTGTGGCTATAAAAGACAACAAAAGATCAAAATCAATACTTCATTGATCCCCAGGGGGAAATTCTTATGTTGCAGCTGCTTGCTAATAATAGAGATCTTATTAGAGATTAAATCCATGCCACCTGAAATATTACCATGCCAGTTTGTGATAATGTACACAATTTATTCCAATACCTTTAGTGAGTCAAAATATTGAATTCCTCTAATATAGGTTAAGAACATAATAAAACGAAATACCAAAAGCATAAAATCAAATGTTACTAGGGTCTAAAAAAATCCACATCACATCAGGGCCTTTTTAAAAAACACCAGATGTGAGCAACAAACCAGAACAGAGCACAAGGACCTGAACTGAAAGAGAATTAGATCTTCCTTCCAGACAAGAACCTTACTGATTTATAAGGTGTCTGCAGGCAAAAAACAGCGAAAGAACAACATACACTCAGCTTGACACGGTCCTACTTTATCAATAAGAGGAATGTTAGATGTCAGCGGCATAATATCAAGTGTGCATATGTACCAAGTATGAGGGCACCACAACTCAGACACAGTAGAGGAAACAGGCCTGTATTATTAATATGAATGAGAAGAAATGTTAAACTGAGCCGCCAACAAAGAACAGAGGCTGGCTGGACGCTGCAGAGGGCAGCGCCTCACCTCTGTGTGTGAGAACATGAGAGTGTGTGAGAAACAAACTACCTGTATATGTCAGTGTGTGTGCCCATAGTTTTTATTTTTGCGCATGAATGTTTGTGCATGTGTCTATGTGTGTGTGTGTTCACCTAAACTTGTAAAGACGGGTCCGTACTTTGGGTTTTAGTGTGTGTGGCCTGAATGTGACCCAAACCCAGAGGCAGCTCAGTCATTAGAGCTGTATTAGTGCAGAGCTGCTATTACAGCGCCTACAGCACAGCTAAATGGCTACTACTATAGACCACCACACACACTGACACACTCACGTGCAGCAGCAGACACATCTTGTAAAAACATTCCCACGTACACCAACTTCTGCGTATTAAAGCACAAAATATGAACACGCTGTCGCACATTTATAGGCACTAGGTTGCTCTGCCCTTAGAATGGTGTGCACCTCTCCCTGTTCAGCAACCTGTCAAAGGAACCCCCTGAGTGTCTGTTAATCACTGAGTGTGTTTGTAATTTAACCATTCAGCCATCGTCTATACCCGGTTATCCTTGCAGTGTGGGCTGATGCCTCGGTCACCAGTCCATCACAGAGACACACAAGACAAACAACCACACACACGTAAAGGGCAATTTAGAGAGACCAATTAACCTAACAGTCATGTTGGACTGTGAGAGGAATCTGGAGTACCCGGAGAGAACTCATGCATGTATACTTGTATATCTAATGTCTTCGCACCTTCTTTGCATTTCTGCTCTGAATTTTGCAAACTAATATGAGGCAATGGAAGAAAAAAATATAATAATGCTAAGAAGACATGTAAAATGTTCACTAATTTACTGAATTTTGAATTGAATTGAATTTCTGCTAATGTAAGATTACTCTGCAGCTGAACTATGGGCTCTGTGCAGAGAGGTGTTTGTGTGTGTGTGGGGGGGAATCCCCCTTCAAGAAGCAATACAACCTCCCATTCATTCAACACATACAGTATTCATTAGGAGCTGAACTTCTGAAGCTTCACTGCCATCTAGTGGAGAAACAACACACAATAGGAAAGAAGAGGAGGATTTTAGTTATGAAAGGGGACAGTGTATTTTTTTTCTGCTTATCAATACTGCTTTAAATGATTATCAAAATAACTGTATAGTTTGTGAGCTTGAATTTTAGACTCAAAGTTAAGACTTTAATGTGGCTTATTTTAAAATACCATTTAGAATAATTCACTTGGGCTAAAGTGCTGGAAATCTGAGCTCCATGCCTGGACGGGAAAATGCGCTGCATACATATAAACGCTTGATTTTATGAAACCTCAGCTGACATCTCCAAGAGCTGCTCTACAGTGTTGTAATACCAGAAAGTCCGTACAAAGTCACATTCATTCGTTTGTGGCATGCCCGCCGCACGTGATTTGAGAAAATGCTGAGGTATTGGTTTAAATGAGCCCAGGCTGCTCTTTCTATCAATCAAATACACACTTACACTTGTGCATACGCACACACCCAGACTCTCTAAACACGAAGTGAATGACGGGCTCATCATGCCAGGCCACAGTGTCTGGCAACCGCTCTCTTCACACACACACACACACCTCGACAATACGGCCTTTATTTAAAAAGGTCATTTTCTGTACTTGAAAGGGGGTTCCCTGTGCGTCTGTGTGCACGTGTGTGTCTGTGTGTGTGTTTTTCTTGGGCACTGACTAACACAGGGCTTTCCCCTTCTTGGTTTTTCCAAGAGTCCGGTGAACTAAAGAAGGAGCAGATCCATGTGCCCTCATGCTCTCCTTTGCTCCTCGCACACAGCTTTAAGCTTTCATGCATTTGTCAGGTGCTGCTGTCGCCACCACTTTCACAGAAACACACACATCACACTCATGCACTTATTCCAACAGCACAGAAGTATTTGCACCCCTTAAATGTTTTCACATTTTGTCACGTAACAATCACAAAATGAACACATATATGATTTTCAACATTACTGCACGACTCTTTCGTGTTATGCTTCTACCAGCTTTGCACATCTAGAGACTGAAATTTCAGCCCCTTTTCTTCACAAAATATCTTAAAGGTGACCAATTATGCTTCCTTGCACAGGTTAGGCTAGGTTTATGGGCTACACAAAATATGTTCATTACATTTTTTGCACAAAATCATTCTTAGATAATGAGATTTTAGTCTGGTTAGTTCTGCCTATGATGAAATTCTTTCAGAATGAGCTGTTTTAGGGCCTCTTGTCACATGAAATCTCAATAAGCTGCTGCTGGCCACGCCCCCCAACACAACGTTTACACTCGCATGTGAAAATGGCTGCAAACAGATGCGCAATTATACAACCGTACATCTTTGACCCTGATTCAGACCCAAAAGCAGAAGAAGGAGAGCCTCCTGCACAACCAACAAGGATGCAGCAGCAGTTGTCTTATCCAGCAGCCAGTGGACAGCGCATACAGCAGTAAAACCAGCTATGGGGTATGAATCCTTTTGCAGGACACTGTGTTTGTGAGGACTTTAACTTGCATAATGCATTCAAACACTGCTAACATATCCCAACTAACTACTCATTATGAGCTCAGATCTAATTCTAGGATTAATCAATAAATCTGATTTTATTCACAGGCATGAAAGCAAATCAAATCTTGTGGAAAAAAAGCTGGATAATTCTATAATTGTTTGAAATTTAAATTGGTTTTCATAAATGTAGGAGTGGAAAAATTAAGAATTAGTACTTTGTAAATTTAAAGACACTCCCTCTCTGGCAAACTGATTAGTTTTCAGAATATCTACTTATGCAGCGTATAAAATAAACATGTCTATGATCGCAAATAGCCTCTAAGAGAAAAATAGTCTGAGCTAAAGTATGGATACACATACAGAAAAAAGTTGGGCCAATATTTCTTCAGCAGGCAACTACAACCCAGATGGATACCAAGCAGATCAAGTGACTACCTGTGACTCCTCCAAACGCGCCGTATGTCATGTTGCAGGCTGTTCTTTGCAAGTTGTGCTCATAAACTAACTTCAGCTGATACTGATCTCCATGTTCCACATTCCCTGAAGTACCTGCAGCATTCACAAAAAAAAGAAAATGCTTACTAAACATGGATGGTGAAAAGCATATGAATAGTATTTATAAGTACACGGTTGTTACCTGTCACAGAGTAAACTGACAGCTTTCTTGGGTGAAGAACAGCCAGGTGAAGAAGCTCTGAACACCTAAACAAACCACACCAAAAAATAGATTTTTACAGAAAAATCACTGCAATTGCAAAATGCTGTTTTTTAAGTAACAAAAAACTGAAATATATGGCTTTTGATCAATGCTTTGGTTTTAGAGGCTTAATTTTTAAAAAGATGTTAGTTTAGTAGGATGGCATGAAACAAAACAGTTCCAGCCAGTTGTAAGTTGGATAAGAGGTCTCTAACAATAGGCACAGACATGAGGCCCAGCTCTTCTGTCCTCAGATATTCCAGAAAGGCAGATGCTTCCTGCCACTGTGGTTAAACTCGTGTTTTCAGCCTCAGGATGGAATCCAGACTTATTTTAACATTCACTTGTAAAATAATTACTTTAACAGCTGGTCCATTTCATTTTAAACACTGCTTACAGTTGTGCGGTAGGTGATATTCCACTGAAGTTAATCCTAGTTTTTTTATATAGTTCACCACAAAACCACAGAGCAGTCCTCTTTTTGAACTCAGCAAAGCAAAAGCAGCCTTTCTAACTCTCAATGCCTCTTAATTTCTCTTTATTTGTTTTGCATATGGGGCAACAGGGAAGTAAAATTTGGATCCCATCCCTTAAAAACTCAGCTTGTCAGTGCTGAAACAAAACATTTTACCATCTGCCCACCTCTGCCTGACTTCTAGAGCATTCCTAAAGGACAACCTCCAAAATGCCCTGCAGCCTCAGAAGAGTGTTGTCCAAAAAACCCACATGTTGAAAAAACATAACATGTTCCAAACAGACTGATTTAGTTGGATTTTGCCCCCAATGTGATGATGTGGGAAGCCTTCAATATAAACCACAGCTTTTCCAAGAAACCTCCGTTTCTGCATAGCCACAAAAACGCCGTGTGAGGTAATGGAATCAAAAATAAAGGTAACACAGCGAAGCAAGCCTGAAAGTTATGTGTTAGGCTAAATGTATGGATACATTTCTTGTAAAAATCCAAAGTCTTTACGACAGCAAACAACTCTGAACAAGCAGCCATTGCAACTGTATTTATTTTTAGCCATATGTTGTTAGAAAGTGTATGCTTACATTCCAGAAGCACCACACTATCTGAATCTTATAACAATAAATGTGACACAAAGGCCCATTTTTTAGCCACTCTTAAAAGTGACAAAGACAGCACAACAAGCTTTTAAGCATTATGCGAGCAGATCTTTATAACAGCAAAAAGAAAATAGCTATTTACCTAAATTTGCTGATGTCTACAGTCAGAGCAAAAGTTTAGAAGTTTACAACTTCTGGAACTCCGATAAATAATTGCTCCCCTTTCAGTCCAGCACACTGAGCTGGACTGAAAGGGGAGCAAAATACATTTTCAATGGAAGTGACCTTACACGAGTCAGATAAGATTGAGCTTTTCTGGAAACAAACAAGACGTGAAAATATGGAAAAGCACCTCATGCCCACTTTTATGTGTCAAGCAGTTACTCAACCTTTATTTTAGAGCATTTTAAATTAAATTCAAATTCAAAAATATTTCATTGATCCCAAAGGGAAATTCAATGTTGATATAACTCATTTAATTAAGGAGTTACCATAGATTGTGATGGCTGTGAGCAAGAAAGCCCTCCTGTTGAGGTCCATTTTACAACCAATCTGCAGAAGCCTCTGACTGAAATGACTCTGTTTTCCAATGACAGTCTCATGAAGAGGATGGTCAGGGTTGTCCATAATTTTCTTGATTTTATGCGAAATCTCTCTTTGCATACAGCTAAGTACAACACAAAGTCATTTACAGAGATTAATAACTACTAATGGTACATTAAACCATTGGTAGGCACACATTAAAAGTGATCAAAGGAAACAGACAGAGAAAAATAACAATATTAAAAATATTAATAATATTAATAATTTCTAAAATATTAATAATTAAGACAATGAAGAATTAAAGGTATGGTAAAGGATCTGTGACCCACGAGGCCAAGAGTGCAGGGCATCACGAACTGAAATAAAATCAGATAGCTTCTGCCAGAAACTGAAAATGTGTTATGAGGTTTTAGGTTAGGTTAGGAATAGATCACCAGACACAAAATGAACCTTGTTCCATGGCCATCTCAGTGCTCAGACCTGTTTCTTTTGGAAAATCTGGGGAATGAGCTGAGGAGAAGAGATCGTAAGGGAAGATCCAAAACTTTGGATAATTTAGAACGAATACCAAAAAGCAACGTTTGTTGCTGATTTTATGAAAATCAACTTTAGTTTTTGTGTTTTATTTTACTTTTCTCATTCATCCACACCATTCTGTGTTTCACCACACAATAAGGTATGAAGCCATATTTTCATGTAGCGACTGAAGTTCCTTCCTTAAAGTTATAAAAGCATTTCAAAGTAATAAAATCTTTTATTACTCATCTTCACTTTTCAATATTAGCATCTGACAGAAACAGCTCTGAAGCAGTAAAGTTTGTGAAAAAACAACATTTCTGACAGTTTTAAAATTTTCGACCATGCCTGTGACTTGATTCAGTGGGGGCTGCAGAGAGAAATGAATAAGAACACCAGCATTCAGTCATGAACTGCTCCAGCTTATTCAATTAGCAAAGCACATGTTGGTGTCAGGCTAATCACCACGATGCACTCAAATTAGAGACAACAACGTATGAAAGTAGGATATGTGCAGCACAAAATAAATGTCCTAAAACCTAAATTTGCTTTTCATATGACAGAAAATACTCCAAATGAGGCGAACATTTTACACCATGCATCACCCCATGTTGCTTCTTAAGACTTGATCTGGTGCTGGGTTCAATACTTACGAGACAAACTTGCCAACTTCGATCTGGATGATGGCATTTTGAAGTTGAACTTCGAGGAGCTGGGTATCAGCCATGCCGCCGTCACTCAGCTTACTGGCATTTGGGGAGAATATCCTCAGCATCCCCATGTAGCTGCCCACAATAATCTTGTCTATAACATATTTAATCAGACAGAAGGGAAATCAGAAATCACTACTCACTGTATTTAGCATAACTTTTACACAGTAACTCTGGAGGAACTGTAGAAATATCCCACTGAACACACCACAGGAGAAACAGGATGTGGATATGCTTTTCGTTAACTGGGACAGTTTAATGGATGGCAATACTGGAAGAAAACATGTAAAAAAAAAACTTGACACAGGACAAGTACCCTCAACATACAGCTAAAGCTACATTAGAATGATTATCATCAAAGCATATTCATGAGTTGGAAGGGCCCAGTCCAAGTCCACGCCAAAATCCAGTGAAAACCAACTAAGATCAGTTGCTTTGTAAAGATGCTCTTTGTCCAATCTGACTATTTTGCAAAGAGGAATGGGTCCAAATTTCAGCCTCTAAAAATGCAAAACTGGTAGAACCATAACCCAGACCACTTGCAGCTGTGATTGGAACAAAACATGGTTCTACAAAGTGTTGACTTAGACTAGACTGAATAAGACTGTACACCACACTTTTTAGAATTTTATTTGTACAAGATTTTGTAAACCATGTAGCAATTTTCAACTTTATTATTATGCACTAACCTGCATTGGTCTATCACATAAAACCCCCATAAAGTCTATGGTTGTAAGGTAACAAAATGTGGGAAAGTTCAAGGGTTGCGAATACTTTTGCAAGATACTTTTGAAGATATCGAAATGTAAACTAATGTAACATTGAAGGGAATGCTTGTATTTAAAATATTATCAAGAGCGGGAAATCCAGAGGCATTTTACTGTTCATAACCTGAACAGAAGTATATGTTTGAGATCAGCACGCTGTAAAGACAAGATCATGACAAACTGACCATGTCCTGTGCCACTGTTGTCCACATCTCCGACACACAGGCATCCCTGGTCAAATTCCTCCCCCTCACCGAGAGCAGCTGACCACCAGTCGCGGGCTTTAAAAAGAGACATGGCGCCTCCACCTGGACAGAGAGAAAAGCAGAAGGAGCTATCTTGATTGATGCGTATAAGAAACAGGCGTTTGTCCGTACAAATCAGAGCAAAATGTCATGTATAATATGACATTTAAGATTAAGCAATTAAGAAAATAAAATGTACATTTTTTTGAATCAGCCTGATCAAACAGCTGGAGTTTCAGGCAATGAAAAGTCCAACCCTTTGCCCTCAAGAACATTTAGCTTTGGATCTCTGTCCGCTAAGGTAACAGCAGCAGCTAGTAACATGACCCAAACATCGAGCACATAGCGAGGAGGAGAATGAAGAGGCGACTTGGTGGGGGCAAGCAGCTTTTCTACTTGATAAGTGCTGAGCAGGTGGAACAGGCAGTTAATCCAGAGAGAGAGAATCCCTCCTATCTTCAGCACACTGACCTTAAAGCCAGAGTGGGTTTTAAAGCAAATTAGTAGCAAAGACCTTTAAACTTTTCCTTTTAATTTAATTTTAACAACTACACTTTAGCTTGGTGTTGAAATTATACCACAGACTTGATAAAGACAAGCAATAAATGAGGAAACACAATTTTTATAAAAGTTGGAAGTTCAGACCAGTTACATGGAGTATAAAGAATCATTTCTCTATTGTGTTTTTAAAAACAAAAAAACAAAACTAGCTCTGTAGTTGATTTATTTATTTTGCAGTTCAGAAAGAAATGTTTGTAACCCATATGTGCAAAATTAGCAATCATGTTGTTGTAGTTGTATTATATCCATAACCAATCAGCTTTTGTTTATATGCGTTTTAATTAACTGTAAGAAATCATGACACCATTGTATGTGCAGTTAATGACTAAAATTACATTATTTAATCAACACTATATAACCTCATTGTTAAAAGGCGCCACTTCAAGCAATTTAAAACTCCTCTGTAATGCTCTCTGGTGAAGCACGTAACAACACACCTGAGGATATTCAGTTTCATTCACAGTTTCTTGCTTGGGAAACATAATTTTTCTTTGTGTTGGAGCAATAAAAATAATTAGTTACACACATTCAGGGTCCGTTTTAATAATTTAACTATTCAAAACATGAGACAGTTCAACTGCACGGAGGCTAACGTCAAGCCGACTGATTTAACTTTAGCTTAGCTGCGGCTAATTAGCTCTCTATCTCTAAAGCTTCCTGCCTATAAGGTCAGGTGGAGTGTCCCCGCTATAATCTGCCTTTCCCGTCATGGAAGACAACATTCGGTGTTGTTTCCCAGTTTTCTCACCTTTACAGAAGCGTCACTCCTCGTTTGTTACTCCTGCTTCACGCAAACATCACATTTCTCATCTTCTTGCTTTCAGCCATCGTCTTGTTGTCATGACAGTGACGCCAAACGGAGAAGCTGGCTTATTGCGCGTGAACGGAAACCGAGGTGCTTATGGGAAAAGGAGTTTTTCTATTCTTCTTGTATCAAAGCCAGTTAAATAAAGTCTAAATAAGTTTCTCAGGATAAATTATACATTCAGTTCACTATATTTGAAGAGTCTGATTTTTTTTTTCATTCCAAGTCTTCTATATATTATTTCAGCATATTCTTACAGTATATTAACATATTGTCCGAATGTAAATGCCATTTCAGACATATATTTTACTATTTTGAAAATGTATGAAAATGC
The DNA here is from genome assembly GCA_014839685.1 of Anableps anableps. NCBI lineage: Eukaryota > Metazoa > Chordata > Actinopteri > Cyprinodontiformes > Anablepidae > Anableps > Anableps anableps. The sequence goes on from CM026072.1 coordinate 4,845,143, forward strand.
GGCTTGTCGGCAAAGGACACATACGTCCTTTAAAAAAGAAAAAAAAAATCATTATCAAGGTCCACGTAAATATTTAGTGACTGATTTCAGCTAAAAATTATAAAAAGAAATGAAAAATACTTCCACCTCACAGTACAGTATGGAAGCAGTACAGACAGAGTATGGGTCCATTCATCAAATAAAAAATTCAGACATTTCAAGACTGGCTGAGACGGATTTCTTTAACAATGTTCTTTCCTTAATTCAGAGGCTTTTTTGGGGGGGACGTTTGGTTTTGAATTTTTGTTTGGGGGGGGATTACATTATTTATTTTGGTCATAGAGTAGAAGCTTATTGCATTGTGTAGACAGTGAAACTATATTGTTGTTGGTCAAAATGTACATAACTTCAAACACAAAGGAGAAAAAAAATTCTCTTAATACTTACGTTTGATTAGTAACTATAAAAACATAATCTGAATAAATTTAAAAGAAAACTGTTCTTTCACAAGTTAAACCTCCTAAACACAATACTACAGAGCCTTCTATTCTTATTGGTACCCCTGGTAAAGATGTGTAAAAAGACTAAAAAATAAATTTGTTTATTGCTGTAGTAATAATCTCATGCCAGACATTTTTTAAAAATCCAATGTTATAAATTGTTTTTAACAAAGCCCCTTTACTAGAATTCGAGAAAAATATGTCATATTTTATATAATTCTATACTTTATATGTTTTAAGATCTTGAAATGGAAGGCAGATTTCCTACAAACCTATAAGATAAAAAGAACAGCTTCTTTAATTCAGTAGATGCACATTTAAATAAGACACAAACTTTGGTTTTCCGGTCTGTGATCCAGTCGTGGCTTTATGAAATTTATTGCATGTTTTATTCACAGCATCAAAGAAAACCATCAGCTTATAAAAATAAAACATACCAGTCAGAAAATATCTCAAAAGCAGTAAAACATTATACATTTCCATATATTCCCCACATACACAGTATGACAGTATTCCCCATTTAAATGATAAACATGTTTTTGTCTCCCATTTCTCAGACATTAACACTATAAGAAAAGGCAACATGCAGGTGATAGCAGCACATATAAAACACAAGCAAATTAAAGGAGAACAACATGCTGACACAAACTGAGATCATTTAGCTTTGAAACTCCTGAAAATGTAACATTTCAGAGGTAGTGCTCAACTTTAACAACTGAATTTAAAAAAAGTGATAAAAACACTTTAACAGGTGTTATACTGGGTTTTACAGAGCAAAGAACATTATGTTTACTCCTTTTTCCTGAAACAGTGAAACACCTTCAATATAATCCATATAAGATTTTTTTATTTACAAGCAAATCTGAAGGCATCAATCTGTTTTTACTGTTGTAATTCAATATAGCAGCCGCTAGAGGTCAGCTTCAGGTTTAAACATCATCTAATCTTCAACACCAGTGTCCAGAATGTTTGGGTAAATGAGCCATGCGGAGAACATCATGAATATTCTATCTGAAGAATGAAAAGCTTAATTTTCTTCCTCCTTTTTGGATTAGAATGATATCAAATTAGCACATTAGAATTAAATAAATATGTAAACATAGCTTTTTTTTGTGCAAGAATGTTTTCAACATCAAATCAAAGCTATAGCTCCATCTATTTTTTTCTGTATAAAGGAATTTAAAGTGCACTTCCCAGTTTATGTTGCAGTCTTATCAGTTTCATTTCCTTGACCTAAATTCTTATTTTTCCTTTACTAATACTGTTGTCATTATGTTGCTGCTGCCACAAAGCTAGACATCCAACTTGTTTTTCAGGAAATAGTTTCCAAGGTCCATTAGATACTGAATTGTTTCTTATACTTTTAAAATATCAACTTTAGCAGACGTGAGTGGAATCAAACAACTCTGAAACACTCAACAGGTCGATGTGACACAGCCCAGTAACATTATGTTTCCATGATTGTGTCTGCTTTATCATGGACAAATTATGCAACATCAAAAATATTTCCAAAAATAACAGCTATAATGTGCAAGCCATGAGGATGGAGTAACTGTAATTTTTCCCTCATTCCTCATATATTCCTTGTATACCTTTTTTTTAGAAAAAAAACTTTGGGGAGTCAACATGAGAAGTTGTTTGAACTAAGGAAAATCCAGAGACAGACTGCTGCAGCCGTGAAGACTTTATAAATATCAGGAGATCTGAAATGTCTTTTTAAAATGCTGTCGCACATCTGTTTGAAGCAAGAGGTGGAAAATTAGAGGAGTTAGACATTGGTCAGGGGTCTGACTGGCCAGAAGCTGCAGAGGAGATGATGAGAAAACAGAGAAAGGGGCTGTGGATGCAGAGGCGAACTGGATAATGGAGTTATAGAACCTTCTGGAGAATAGCATTGGGCACTTCCAGTGTCTCGTCCTTCACGAGGACAATGTCATAAGAGTCCATGTATTTGTCAAGGCGGTCTTCCACCTGCAGAGATGGCAAGAAAACTTGTGAGTAAAGCACATGGCTCAATCAACTCAAGGCACACTTTTGGCAAAGGGCCATCTGGCAAACTTAAGACAGCTCTTTTTCAAAATCAAATCTTGTCAGATCAGGATTGGATTATCCTATATTAAATTACATCTCTAAAGATCTTTGATATGTTTCTTCTACAATAAAGATAGCAAAAATAGCAGTATAAGAACCAGAGGCTTAAAACCTTGATTTAAAGCTGTCTAAAGACTGAAAAAGAAAGTGTCACTTTTAAAATTTCTAAATGAGAGTGTATTTATCTTTGGGTACTTTTTTTCCTGACAAAATGGAGTAGGGAATCAATTCCTGGCAAGTCAAATATGTTTTTCAAAGTTTTTTTTTTTTTTTTTTTTTTTAACACTTATCAAAACTTGGAAAAGTACAAAAAGTAAATTGGATACTTTTATATACTTCTCAAAAGCGCATAGGAACTACATATTGGTCTAGGAAGAGGTATTTTCTTAGCACAAACTTTTTCCCACATGAATTGTGTCCAGAATAACAGGAAATATCAGCAAGTTGCTTTACAGCACAACGCACACTTTTAACACGGTTGAAGATATGAAGAGAGACTGAATTTCTTTAAGATAAAAACTGCAAGAACTGACTGATTTTAATGGCTTTACCTTGTCATTGAGGAAGCCGATCTTGAGTATGTTCTCCACATTGGGAACACCGTCGGCCATGGTAAGGTCTCCCATTGAGTCTCCCAGCAGGATGATGTTGCTGTAATCCCTCAGCTGCTTGAAGTAGTCTGTGCTCCGCAGTGCACCGTCGTGTTTGTTGTACACATGGATCAGCTCACCTTTGAATCCTCTCAGCACCCCCTGCAGGACAAAAAGATCCGACAACACTTGTGTTCAAAGACGCACCGAAAAATTGGCTGTTGATGGAAATCAGACCATTTCTGATTGGTGAATACACTGAATAGGAGCGCTACAAGGCTACTTTAACAACAACACTCTTCGTTGAAGAAGCTGTTACAGGGGGAAGAAGACCTAAACGTAGGTGTTTTCAGTATCATTCGGGTGTTTAAACTGAAGTCAGCAGAACAACATAAGCATTATAAAGCTATTATTAACTGCATTTCTCTTGGAGGCATGTTTGCTATTTATTCAGATGTAGAGCACTATGGTAGGTGCTGAACATTCCGGATCTTCACTATTTCATAGCAGTTTTGTACTTCACAAGGAATGGCCTTTCACAGAACATCAACTCCCTCCCACCTTGGAAATATTTTGGTGAAATAATAAGGGGATAAATTGATCCCGAGCAGATTTCAGCACCACCAAGAAGAACGTATCACAGCACAGTTGCTGTTTTTTTATCCTTTTGAACTTTTAACCTCTGTCTGTTTATAAAATTATGAAATTGGAAAAGCTTTCAGCATTTTGTAAAGCACAGTGTTACTGTAAAGGTCCATATTATCTTGGAAATGCACACACAGACTGATGCTTATTGGTAACGCTAACAGTGCTGATTGTGTTAATCACCAATTTTCATCTTCTCCATTTTAAAATAAGTGAAACCTCGTTTTCCAGCAACTACTTTCTCAAACACCTGCAGTAATAACATTTATGCTCCTAGTATGCATAACTGCTGAACATGCATGGCAGGAAGCCTAGAAGGAAACGTTTTTAACACTATCAGTTACAGTTCCTAGAGAGAAATCAAAATCACCAGAGACCAGTATTGGCAGGTCTGTAAAACTGGAGATCAGAAATTGGCATGAATCTTGGATTGGTGCATTTCTGCTTATGTTTAGCTGTTTGATGTGTCAGTAATGCAAAAAAGAGGAGTTGGTATTTTACAGACGACTTACGTTGTCATCAAAGTCCATGAAGTTGGAGACAACCTTGATGTTGGAGTGGTAAACTCCGGCCTGACGGATGACTTCCTCCAGCACATCTCCCAGACCAGCAGAGAAAATGAAGACAGGCACGTTGTGCTGATGCAGCCGATCAAAGAACTGCTCATACCCTTCTCTGCGACAAAACACACAATCAGTTTGTCCTGCTGTCTGATAGCTCACACATTCACTCTGATCCTCTGGAGTTACCTGAGGGCGACGTCGGACTCCCTCACCACCTCTGGCAGTTTGTCTTTCTCTAACCGCTGCTCAACAAGCAACGAGTGGGACTTAAAATACCTGGAAACAAATGCATCTTCAGGAAAGTCCAACAACAGGAGCTGTGCAGGTCACATGATCTGCAGGTGCTTAACTTACCATTCAACCATAAAAGGGTATTTCTCTTCCATAGTCAGGTGAGGGTCAATCTCAATGGGATAATATTTATTCTTCAGCTGCATTAGCTTCTGCCTGCATTCATCTGTCACCATTTTGCAGTCATCAATAATATCTAAGCAGGGAAAACATTATAGCAATAATATAAGGTCTGTTTCCAGCCTGATTCCAGTTAAGGTGTATCATTTGTATGTAATGTCTTGATATGTCATATATTATCTCACTATAATACATACTGTGACATGTTGGACAACGTTTACCATTGATAGCAAATTTGCTTATTGTCATGTCGAAGTCTGTGATGATCTGAAATGAGAGGAGTTTGATGAAACAGGCATGAGAAGAGAAAAATGTGTGCATCCAAAGACATTAGGAACAATCCTACAAACTTTCTAATGAGAAGGTTAACGCTGAATGTGGATTGTCAGGATCTCACGAGGTACCTGGAGTTTGGAAGCCCCTCCCTTGATGAGGCCACAGATAATCTGCTCCACCCTCTCAGGGTCTCTGATGTGCACCGTGGATTTCTCAAACTGAGGCATCTGGAGTTCCACACAGAAAAAGAGAGAAATGGAATTAAAATTTAACATAGCAAACATTTTTGATGAATAAAATTAAAAAATCTGCAAAAATGAATTAGTTTAAAAGGAAATAAATAAAAATATAGTAAAATTTTTAAAAACTGCCCTAGACCATTAAGCAAAAAAAAAAAATTTCATATCATAATCACTGACTGGGACCAGAAAATAGCCCCATTCCTTTAACTCTGACAGACATGTTTTAACAAGAAATACAAAAATAAGATGCAGATGAGGAATCAGAGGAGTACTGTCCTGAGATTGACTTGCGCCAACATTGTGACCTACATTTGCTTCAAGAGGTGTGCCAGATGGTATTGAGGCTACAAGTCGTCTCTTGTCATATTGCTCACCAACTTTTAAATTCTTATATACAGCCTGCAGGAGATGAACATCATGTTCCTCATTTCAGACACGACACCAGGATAAATACAATGGTTTCCTGGCTTTTAAACAGATGCTATCTGGAATCCTGTGACTGGATGCAGAAACAAGCAAAACGAATCCTGCAGGTCTCGATTTTAGACCAGATCTCCATTGCAAGCGAAGTTATTACTCAACAGAATAAGTGCTTGTTGGTAAATTAGCCTGTTAAGTAACATGATTAAGTTGCACCATAATTCTTAATTCATTAGTTAAGCACAATAAGATGCTTATATCACAGCTGTGCACCAATATTTTATTACTAAACTAATAGGAATTTCCTACTGCATCAGGATTTTGAGCTGAAAACACAACCCAACTTGATAAGAACAGAGAGTAAGTTTCGATGACACCTTGGTTAACAGTACGGGGTGCAAGAACAGTACAGTAGATATAAAAAAAAAAAAGACTTGATGAAACCTCAACACCCAAGACTGTAGATACATCCAAAACAACCAAACCACCCTACAACACGACTTCCACTTACGCAATCAGAACTAGACTTACTAACACCTTATATATCACTCTGATCCTTCAGACACATGACACTCAGAACATAAGATAAAAATAACCATGAAGTTCTTTTTTTCTAACTAAGGCATCATGTACAGAAGCAAAGCAAGCCAAGAGTCAAAACAACTACAAAAAGTTATTTTTTGCTGAGAGCCAAGTGCATTTGCAATGCAACTCATCCAATTGCATGCTGCATTTATAGCCTCATAAAAATTGTAGTTTAAAATCTGCTCAGAGGATGGATATCAAGTTCAAAGCATTGCTTGTGGAAACATGGCAATTGTAAATACAGACAAAATGCCACTATTTGACAAAATGTTTAAGATATATACATTTCACTGTATTTTGCATACATTTGCATGCATACACAAATTTTAGCGGTGTAGTTCACCAAACTAATAAATATTGAGAAATAAATTTATCAGTGCTCTAAAGAAACAAACACTGAGGCACTTCAGTTAGCGAACCAGCTGCATACAGGCACATAAAAGCTTACCTCGGGTCTGTTGTTGTGGCAGAACAAGAGTGAAGAAAAGGTTGTGTGTCTGCACAGGGCTTATATATCCACAGAAAGAGGCGGGGAGGGTGGGGGTGTTGACCAAAACTGATTAGACAATGTAACCCTTCCCCACCACACAGGCTGGCTCAAACACACAAACACACTGTGACAGTTTTAGTTGACATACACACACACATAAACAAAGTCCACAAACACAGGGGTAACAAACAGATGTGGCAACTGGGGCAGTGGTGTTTGAGTAGTGCTTGTAATCCAGACTTTTTCCAGTAATTTGACCTCTGATCTTTAAAATTATCAGAAGGGACAGCCTTGCTTTCAGGATTACTCCTGCTGAACACACACACTTCTAATGCACAATCTTACCTTGCAAACACACACACACACACACACACACACACACACACACACACACACACACACACACACACACACACACACACACAGTACATAGCCTGAAGCCACATGAGAGGTCACAAGGGTTAAGTTTCAGAATGAGCATCAAGTTGTTTGCTCTGACAATGGTCAGTAACAGCTGACATGTCAACTCGTGGCTAAATTTCACTTACATGCATTCACACACACACACGCAATTAACCAAATATTTTCCGACTTTGACCAGTTTTTCTAAAATGGTGACAGAAAAATCTGAAAGGCCATCTGCCATTTTGACGTGCAGACATTTTCTACTTTATGCACAGAGTACATCATGGAGGTAACTAAATCAATCATAAAAGTATGTCTGGTGCAGCTGAACCACTGGTGCAGAAAGAACGCATGCCGCGGGATTTCCTCCTGCTGAAGCGAGGGCTTGCGGGATCAGGAAACCCCTCGTTTGGAGAGTCTTTGCCAACTTCTGATCACTTCAGCTGGAGAAATGTTCCCTGATTTCCAGTGTGGCAGCAGTAAGCTGATTCAGCTTCCAGATCAACATTAAAACCTTGAGACATTTGATTACGCACAATCGGGTGAACTATCCAGGTCCATACAGACCAGGAGAAAGTTGTGAGACTGTGCGTTCAGGCCACAGCAGGTGAATCGCTCAGAACTTAAGTGTAATTGTTTAATGTCGTCGTTTACATGTAATTATTAGGGCTTCAGTTTGTGCTTTTTGTCACTGTGGAGAAAAAGTTACATATACTCATCTGCTTGATGTGTGATGGCACAAAGTAGTTTTTTTGTTCAACTTGTTGAATATTAATTAAACTGTATGAAAATTAAATACTGTTGAATATGTCATTATTATCAGCTTAAAATTTGATGGGTAAAAATACATTATGATGGGATTAATTTGACCCCGTTAGTCAAAATGACAGACAACGAAAAAGTCTAGTACAACCTCTGATACACACACAGATACTTTAAAGAGTCTTATCTTTCTGTGACGGCTGTAATATGCAGAGATGCAGCGTCAGTGCATTTCTGGTCAAGACTGAACATGTCAGTGAGACCCAGAGCCTGGAACATGCTAAACCCAGGAAACTGTTTTATCTCAGATGGCTGAACATCCGTTCACCCTGACTGTTTTGAATACCATAAATCATCTCAGCACAATTAAAGGTTGCATCACTACATTGGATGGTGGTGTGGGGGTCTCACACAGACATAGCAGACCTGGATGTCCCTTGTTCAAATCCATTCCTCCCTACTGTTACAGTAAAACTGGTAAAAAAAAACAAAACAAAAAAGAACAAAACAGTTTGAGAAAAATTGAACTTTAAAAAAAAAAAAAGACTGAATCAAACTCTAGACTTGTTTTGAATGTTTTAATACAATAAATAAAGCCAGTTATAGGTGGGAAATGATTTGTCATATATATAGCTGATATGGAATATGTAACTTGTAGTCCTGTCATGATAACACATTTTGCTGGATGATAAATTGTCCCAGAAATTATTGCGATAAATAATAATATTGTTTTGAGATAATTTTTAAGTAATATATTGATAATGACATAATAATGCAACTTTTCCCTCTCAAAGACCAAGAAACTTTAATTTTGTAAAAAAAAAAAAAACACACACAAAAAGAAAATCACTATTATTTAATTTTCCATTTTATTTCCAATCTTATTGTTTTATTAGTTGTCTTTATTTCTTTTTTTTCTCATTTTTTTGTATTTATTTAGTAATTTTTTATGTACCGTAACTTTTTTTAATGTATTTTTTGTATTTTTTCCATATTCTGTATTTATTTAGTAATTTTTAAAGGATATTTTAAATATCCAAAATAAAACCAAAAACAACAAATGAAACAACAACCAAAAACAACAAATGAAACAAAAATCAAACCACACACAACCTAAACTATAAATAAAATGGATTATGATGTCTCTATAAAAAAAATTGCTGTTTAAAAAAGTATTAGTCATCAGAATGTAAATTATCAAGCTCATTTTAATTTATAATGTGATTAATTGATTAATTGCTTATTGCAACAGGCTTAGTAATATGTGCGTTTCCTTAAGTCAGGATCCGGTCTATAATCACCTGCTGACTGAAGGAACATACAGCTACAGAATGAGTGCTTAGCTTGGCATTTTTAAATGATAGATTTATCTGATTCCTCCTCCAAAAACTGTATTCTACAGATTTCTGCAAACACGTGGCTGGTTTTCAACTCGAACCTTGAACGTTCTTCACCATCAGTGTCTTGAAAAACAGTTTTTCTTGTACTATAAGAAATGGGACTGTATGAAGCACAAGTACAGTGACTTATGTGCATAAAAGCATTTTCAGTTGGTGGAATTAGAGGGGAATCCTGACACCTCTGGCAGACAAGTTAAATCATCATCACTGTTTCTTCTTTGTGTTCAACTGACCAAATGTGACACCTGAGCAAGCAGCAATCTCCGATCAGAGCCACCGTAACGGTGACTGTTTACAAAATAGTCATTTGTCTGGCACCAAAATTCTGTCAGCAGCAGAAATCTGGACTGTCTGGACTATGGAAAGAGGACAGTTACCAACAAGCACTGGGGTGGGGGGGTCATTAGTATCAAGATATGTCAAGAGTATAAGAAGTTATGATTTCAAACCACTACTGTTCCTTCTGATATCGTTCCTGCAGTTTGAAGTCCATGAGATGGCAGAGAAAGTGACCAGAGTTGTTTTCTAGGCTCTAAGCAAACAGAAGAATGAAGTGCTGCTCCTCCCCTACCTGTTGCTGCACACTGCCGGTCAGCTGGTTGAAGGAACTCTTTCAACCAGATGATAGCTGTGTCAAGAGAAAAAAATACTTTTGCCTTGCTTTAAAGAATGAAAAATTTGAATATTTGGAGATATCTCTGGTCACAAAAACACAGTCATAGTGTGCAAACTAAAGAAACCAAAGTATCTGTTATGTTCAGGTCATATTGTTTTAAACTGATATTCCATGAGAACAATATCTGTTAAGCAGCTAATTTCAGTCTGGCTACATGAGCAGATACCCTGACTAATTCAGCAGTTATTTATTCAAAATAACAGGAAACCATTTCCTTTTTTAGTAGTGGTACAACATAAGTAATTGTGATTGTTTGTTTTCTGATTTACATAAAATAATAATCTTGCATATTAATTGTAACTGTTTTGATGTGATACCTTGAGAATCAAATACCATGCTGAGTTATCAACAATGGAGTGTGAGTTTGACAAGAAGATTGAGGCTTCTATAAAAAATATTCAAATGATCTATTTAGCCCTCTTTGCATCTACCAGCGAAAATATTTTGAGAATTTATAGGAATTTTTTTATTTGTGTTTTATAAGGTTGTTCATGCTCAATCTGCTTGGCTGTTAGATCAAAACACGTAGTTTTAGATGCTGGTAAAGACAACATCACAAGCACTACTATATGTTACACTGGCAATCAAGCAGTTCTGTGGGTGTCAATAATAAAAGAATTTAAAAAAGACAAAAAACACCAAATGAATGAAGCTCATGGGTGATGGATCTATTCGTTTAAGGAAAGTTTAGCAGAGCGAAGGATTTTCCAAACTAATCCTCCTGTCATAACAAGAAACCGAAAAATGATGCTAATAAATCCAAATGACTGTAGTAGTACTGAAGGCGACTGATCAATTATTCTTGTAAAAAAGCTTCCCAGCCCAGTCCTGGAATGAAATCTGATAAATTGCTGTTGGAACAAAGGTCACAGAATGTCAGATTTCTGTGGACATAACCTGAGGGATGACTAACCTAAGGACTGTGGCGTTAATCAGTTCCACCTTTGACATATAACTGTGCGTTTGCTGATCGGGCTGCAAATTTTGCTGTCCACACTATTTCTCCTAAAAGCGCTACATCTTCGGATAATGATAAAGCAGCATCTGCATTTTATTACTATTCACAGTGTCGACTGGCGAGCTCACTAAAAACCTGACTCTAACAACAGATTCTATTGAGACGCACAATATATCAGAATCAACTTAAAGAGGGAGAGAGAAAAGGTTTTCTTTTTTCTTTCTTGTAAAGAGATAGAGATATCTATCTATCTATCTATCTATCTATCTATCTATCTATCTATCTATCTATCTATCTCTACACATACATACATACACACACACATATATATATATATATATATATATATATATATATATATATATATATATATATATATGTGTGTGTGTGTGTGTGTGTGTGTGTGTGTGTGTGTGTGTGTGTGTGTATATATGTATGTATGTATGCATATATATATATATATATATATATATATATATATATATATATATATATATATATATATATATATATATATATATATATATATATATATGCAATATATATGCAAAAGAAGAAGAAAAGGTTGAATTAGTGCAAGCATGCTTGGTATCTATTTGGGTACTGTTCCTCAGTGAGACAGCAAGAGGGAAGAAACTGACTCTGAGGCGGCCGGTTTTTGCAAATAGCAACCTGAAGGTAAAAGTCTAAACTGTTTGTGTCCAGGATGTGTGGGGTCTGCAGAGCTGTTAGCCAGCAACACTGTGAAGCTATAATATTTTAAGCGACATCCATTCATACTCTGCTCACCAATTACATATTTGGCCAGTAGGACTCACTCAGCTCTTTATGACCACATCTGATATAAACTTTAGTGACCTAAATACTAAAACACACATATTAGTTGGCAAAATAAAAGAAGTGAGGAAAATGTGGTTTATTTGCAACTGATGGAGTCACTGCAATGTAAAACAATTTCTTATATTATGGTGCAGCCCTACATTACATCTACTGATACAACTTTTGCAGCAATACTTATTGACAGTTGTCTTACATTTTCAATTCTATTCTTATTACTGTAAAAAAGCACAAAAAAATGTCTATCAATTATGTTTCCATCTATCCTCCAGCTAATTACAAGGCATGCTGATTATAAAGAAATAGCAATAGGGAAAAAATGTCTCCATAACCCTCTACACTAGATATTTGCCCCCATTCTATCTCTTCCCCAAGTTATAAAATAAACACACCAAATAAGAGCTCTACAGAACTGATCCACCAACCATATCAGCATTCTGGTAAATATATAATTATGATGACACATGTTTAGCTGTACCCACATTCGCAGCTGCAACATTTGTGATAATGAAACCCATATGCTCCTAATGATAAAGCATTCTGGAGAAAAAATGATGGTGAACCTGCAGGGAAACGGTGCCCGCCCCCTTGAAGCTTCAAATTTCAAAAACAAGTAGCATCACTTCTTCTCAAATTCCCATCAAGTCACAGAAAACAAAATCAAACAGACAAAATCCATAGCCGCCAATAGTGAGAGGTACTTTTCAAATTCTATCTGTCGGGTTCGTCTTTTGTGCAACCGCCGATGTCAGAAAGGTTTCGATGAACAATTGGGGAAAAATCTTCCATAAAGAGGTTTAGATTTTTTTTAATATTTTCCTAATATTTCTTAGAGATGGTTTCAAGAAATAAAACATTAGACTCCAATGCTGACATACCTGATTTTAAACACATTTCAAATCTTTAAATCACTCTTCCCTCTTTTTCAGCAACTACAGAACATTCAGTTTTGCAGCTACTGTTTTGTTGGTATTTATGACCGGAACAGCATGTTTTTTTATTACATCCTCATAGCAGGAGTAAATAACATAATGCAATGATTCACAACAGTGCAGTCAGCAAGACTAATCTCAAGTGCGTGGGGGTAAGCTTATGTCCAGCTCTAAACAGCAACAGAGCCAAGCAATGAGCTCTTGAAGATGTAAAGAAGGAAATTTTACTCTGTCCTGCCCTCCAGAGGTCAAAAGAGCAAAACACACTTGGGAAGCTGAATTAAATGAGTCTAAACGAATCGGCATCCAGGTTCCAACTATTAGCAGCTGAAGAGGCAAGGCTCTTCAGCTTCAATATTATCTTGTTAGGAAGATAATATTAAGACATTATGTGACAGGGGTTAACTATAGTTTCCTTTTACTGTAACCATATTGATAGCTGCTATGTTTGTGATAATGATGGCCATCTGTCAGTTATGATAAAACCAATCAGTCACAGATGAGGGTTTAGTAAATGCACTGAACTTCACATTTTCAGGTTCATGACAAAAAAACCTGAGTTGTTAATACACTTAATTAATGTGGTTTTTATCTGGGAATCTTATTTTGCATTTCAAGTTAAAGAAGTGTGCAAAAAAGGAAGTAGTCAGCTGCATGATCATGATATTATAAAGATCATCTTGAAATCTGATTTACAGACACATACAGAATGTGTTGCTGGTGACCTCACATTTATTCATTTATAATCTAATCATAACAAAAGACTACACACTCTGATCCAGACAGCTAAGTGAGAGTCAGCCCAAGCTTCACGGGAGGAAATGCAAACGCAGTCATGAAACAAAATGACCAAGAATTATTTTTTGTCCTGTTTTGTTTATCATTTTTTATCTGAAGCGGATCATAACACTGGAGGAAAAAGAAACATGGTACAAGAAAACCTCAAAATATTACTAATAAGTTAATTAAAGGTGTTCATAGTATAGATTTCTTGAGAGATAAATAAATTGACTAATGAACAGTTTAAGGAGAAAAATATCAGTCTCTTGGATTCAAACCCAGGACCTTCTTGCTGCAAGGCAACAATGCTACCAACTGCAACACTGTGCAGCCCTAAAATGTAATATTAAAATACTGATTATACTTGGAAAATCTGCTGATCCAGTAGTATTTAACAACTACTGAAGTTTTATTTGTGTGAAAACCTACATTTTAGGTTTTGTTGTCTCAGTTATGATGCTGTAACTTTAAAATCTAAGACAAACCTCTTATTTATGATCCTCCATCCACACACATTGTTATCCTTATACTGGGTCCGGTCTGTCCACCAATATCATGAATCAAATACTGCACTTCTCCTATGATCTGACTTGTCCTGCTTCCTGCATCCATAGCAGTTTTGTATAATTAAGTCCCATAGAAATTACAATACATCTTCCTGGTGTAAAGCATTAACTGAGATACTGTTTGGTTATGGTTTCAATTCAAAATGAGTTTTTAAACATAATTTTTACTCCCATTTTGTCTAATGAACCATTCCATAACACATTCCTTTTGGTGCCCTTGAGCTATGGAAGTGAAATTTGTGGGTAAGCAGACAAACATGAGAAGAATTCCACTGAATAAAAAACATATCTTGGAAGAAAGTCAAAAAAACCAAAAACAAATTCTTTGCTCTGACTGTTCAGTATCTAAGAAAAGAACGCCTAATATGATAATCTTTGACAGTTTTTGTGTGTGTGTTTGTGGTGTTAAATGTGTAAAGTTGAAGACGTTCCACAGATACTAAAGTGTAAGTGAGTTCTGGGGCTCAGTCCGGATATTTTTTGGTAACGCACAGCAGCAGGAAACATTAAAAGCAGATGGTTACAAGTTTCCACACTGAGGTTGACAGTGGGGAACTATCTCTGTATGGCAGCCAGTCGCTACTAAGTCCCAGTTTAATTTCCTTACCAGAAGACTGGATTAGTAAAAACGGAGAGCCAACAGAGAAAAGCATGTTGGCCTGTAATGTGGCTCTTATATTATATCCATTTTAAATTTACAGGTTTCTGAATAAAAGTGACTCTTATTAGGATTGAAAAAGTAAGAGTGTCATTTGAGAAGCTTGATTAGGTCCTCTCTATGAAAATTTGACAGAGCTGGACAAAATGTATTATGAAATATTGAACTAATTGTCTTAAAATACAGTGTTGTGGTTTATTTTCACATGCAAGAGGTGTGTGTCCCCCTCAACTGATGTTGTGTCGGCACTCCTGATGTAATACTGCAGACAAGAGGACCCTATAGAGGATGTTGCTACTGTTTTTAGCCTCTTTAAGTTAAAATGATAAACTGCCAGGCACTTTGTGTTATTGTTCGTAATTTATATGGTGTATCTATTTGTGCTTAATCAATTTAATATTTTTGCACCCCCTCCAAAAATCTCGTTCTTTTGTACACTGTTTAAAGTTAAATGGCGTTTAACTTTATTTTAAATCGTACTAGGGTTGTTTATGCGGTTTCCATGTCAACGGAGTGTAAGTTTTGTGTTGCAGAGGCTTACATAACCTCCATAAAGCCCGTTCAAGCGAACACAGCAACACAAAGCTGTTTTCTGGCCAGTGAGAGGTTCGCAGACAGTAGTACTGACCAAGAGCTCAGCTGTCACGGCTTTGTGGCAAAAATAAGAAAGGCTGCAGCTCTTTCTGCTCAGTGAAAACTGACTGGTGACCTCTAAAGAGCAGATACTGTTTTAGGGAACCATCTGCGCAGGCGCAGTACATCAACCAAGTTTAAAAGCGTAAAGACAAATATAAGCTCGTGGTTTACTTTCCGGTCATGATCCTTATAATAAATGTCACCATCTAGCCTGGGTAACTTTCCAATCTAAATGTAGCATAGCTTTATTTTGAAGCCCACACATCCCACTTCCTGTTTCTTATCAACGTTAGACTGTTTAACAGCGCAGTTAGAGAGTACTTTAACTCACCATCTCTATGATCTTCGTTTTCTTCCCCGCTCGCTTCTTCTTTGCTACGATGTACTGGGCCAGCGCCACGCCGCCGAACACGACGCAGACACTAGCGCTGGCTGCGGCTCCGACCTTCACCACGGCCGTCCTGTCCATGACGGTCCGCTGCGCTGCCGCTCACCAGCCCGCCGCACGAAAAGTCCGTCCTTCCCCGATCAACTGGCGCCTTCCTACTGGTGCGCATACAGAATCAAAGATCGTCTATGCAGAAAGGGACTGGTTGCTCGGACTTATGACAAGCTGTAATTATTTAAAAACATCCCCTTAACTACTGTTGCCTAAAAACCGTCGAGGGAAAAAGGTGCCCCGATAAACAAGTAAATAATCTGTCAAATGGATTATTAATTAAAATAAAATAAGTAATTCAAATATAATTATTTGTATAGGACATTTCAGCAGCAAGGCAGTTCAAAGTGTTTCACATCATAAAACATCAATCAAGTATACATCAAAATCGTCGAGCAAATATCAATGCATCAAAATCATGAAAATTATCAAGCAAATATACTTTGAAAATATTGATCAATGTTCCACTTCATACTAATTAAACGCAGCTGAAAACAGGTGGGTTTTTAAGCCTTGATTTAAAGGAGCTCAGTGTTTCAGCTGTTTTGCAGTTTTCTGTGACTTTGTTCCAGATTTGTGGCACGTAAAAACTGAAAGCTGCTTCTCCATGTTTTTGATTCTGGGGATGCAGAGTAGACTAGAACTAGAAGACCTGAGTGGTCTGGAAGGTTGATACAGAACAACAGCTCTTTAATGTATTTTGCTGCTAAGCCTCTCAATGATTTATAAACTAGCAGAAATATTTTAAAGTCTATTCTCTGAGCTACATGGAGCCAGTGTAAGGACTTTAGAACTGGGATGATGTGCTCTGTCTTGGTTTTAGTGAGAACATGAGCAGCACGGTTCTGGATCAGCTGCAGCTGTTTGACTTTTTTAGGCAGACCTGTGAAGATACTGTTGCAGTAATCAATGAGACTAAAGATAAAGACATGTATGAGTTTCTCTAGAGCTTGTTGGAGCATTAGTGCTTTAATCCTGGAAATGTTCTTCAGGTGATAGAAGGCCAACTTTGTAACTGTCTTTATGTGTCTGTGAAGGTTCAAGTCTGAGTCCATCACTGCATCCAGATTTTGGGCCCAATCATGAGTTGGTAGTTGTAATAACTGAAGCTGCGCGCTGACTCTTGAGTGTTCCTTTTTAGGTCCAAAGATAATAACTTTAGTTTTGTTTCTGTTCAACTGAAGATAGTTATAGCACATCCATGCATTGAGTTTAAAGAAAGCCAATAAAAAAATTAAATGCAGTCAAATTTAAAATAATAATAACAATAACATAATTAGAATAAAATTTAAAAAGTTTATTTATTTAGTGAAACACATTATATGGATTAATTACACACAGCATGAGATTTTCAAACTTTTACTTCTAATTATCATTCCTGAAAAGTACATTTACCCACGTATATGTTATTCTCAAAAGGTACTTTTATTCTGACAAACTAGAGTAATTTTAATGCTTTTTTCTTTTGTTAATGTTTTTTTTAACTGATGAAATAATCAATATGATGTTCACCCAACATTATTAAAACATGAATATTTCAATATCTTCCTCGATGAAAAAGACCTGGAGTTACTGTATCTGAATTTAAGTATCATATGGTAATTATTGAGTCAACCCTTACTTTTAAAAGTCAGGTTTAAAAAGTAGCTAACAGGTAAATACAACCTCTAAAACTTTAGGCATATGAGAAATAGCTTATTTTAGTGACTAAATTATTATTTTATTAGGTTGTCAGCCTGGCAGCGAGATTAACAATGGAAATAAGCCGTGGGGTTCATCTGGGTGCATTTACCTTTGTGTTTTTCAAAATGTTCATCAATGCACAATGTGCTTGAACAAGTAAAATTAAATAAATAGGCATAACCAGTTAAACTTGGCCCCTGCTACTCAACCTAAATCTTGATGCAGTGAGAATGTTTCACTCTCACTATATAAATATAAAAGTTATTTCCTGTGGTGCCAATGGATATCTTTATCTTAGGGTGTCTCATCTTAGGCATTGAAAGCACTTCATGACTATAAATTATTCCATCCATACTAGTTAGCTAATTATTTCTGCTGTGCTAAATACAGGCCACTTTGTTAGGTACACCTGCTCAGCAGTTTGTTCACACAAACAGCGAATCAGCCAATCACGACAGGAAATTCATGCCTTTACTACATCTAAAAATTAGGCCTTTTCTTTATGTCCTCTGAGAGATAAAAAGAGCTCGGTTATCTCAAGAAAAGAGAATAATCAACTCAGTTTTGGGGTTCTTTAGATAGAGTGCAAGTTTACACACACAAACCTGTGATAGCATCCATTGCAGTTTAGTTTAGTAATTAATAGTCGTATAATCTTTATAATGCAGTTTTGGGGTTTTTTTTGTTTGTTTGTTTTTGCATCATTTTTTTAAGATTAAAATTATTTAGTTTCAGAGATAAGTTTACAGTTGAAGAATGAATGCTGGGGTGGCGCATGGTGCAGCGGTAGAGCCCCATAAACAGAGGCTAATATTCTGTGGTGCAGCCATCCAGGGTTTGACTCCTGACTTTGTGACCATTGCTGCATATCTTCCCCACATCTCTCTGCCCATTTCCTGTCTGAATACTGCAAATAAAGGCCGCTAGTGCCACAAAAACCTTCCAAACAATGAATGCTCATGAGACTTTAGTTTGCATGCTGCCCTATACCTAAATCCTAAATCAACCTGTAATAAAGTGAGCTTTTGCATAATTGCCAGGGAATTACCTCCATCTCTCTTTGCTGTCTCACATTGGTTTTCCTCAGACAGATAAGTATGATAAACTAGATGCAAATATACATAAATGAACTTTGACCATGGTTCCAAAAGTAATAGAAGAGGAGTTAATATATAGCCATTGATTTTTTTTTTTTTCTAACCCATCATTGCAAAAGATAAAATTCTCACAGAAGAAGAAATGAGGACAACCTCCATGTAGCATCTAGGAAAAAAACTCTGCTTGAAGATAGAACTCATAAATAACTCCTCTCCATCTTGGCACCGATGTTCTAAAAGGAAAAACCCAATGAGTGTTAATCTCACTTTGAAGGCTGGCTCATTCAAATGAGTCTGGGAAACAGTGGCAGGAGTATTCAGGTGGATTGTAGCTCCCTCACTTCCTCAGCAGGTGTCCACTATTGCAGGTAAGAGTCTTCAAAGAGCTTTCTTGAATTAAAAAAATATATGTATTCTTTGTGTTAAATAGTACCTGAGAATAGAATGGTAACACAATGAATCAGTAAATAACGATTTTGTCTAATTTAAAATGTTCTGATAAATGTCCTTTCTGTGTGTCAACTTAAACTTTTTAGTTTTATTTTCCAGAACTTGTTCCTTCTTTGTCTTTCATATTAGACAGTGGCTTCTAAAAAAAAACAGATTATAAAGGAATGAAAGCAGATATGACTGGTTTGGGGATAGGAATAAAAATTTACCGAAAATGTTTTCATCATCAAACTCAGCATAACTGGTTCTATAAAACAATCAACAGCAAGGATGTACAGTGGCTTGCAGTAGTTTTCATGGGTCTTTAACTTTTTTAAAAATTATTTACATGAAAACTCTGAAGTGTGTTTGTATTAACATCCCCTGAGTCAATACTCTGTAGAGCCACCTTTCACTGCAAAAACAGCTGCAAAATCTTCAAGAGATAGCCCAAGCTCAATCAGATTGCCTCAATGAACATCAAAATTCAAGTCATTCCAAAAATTCCAGATTCAATTTAGGTCTTAGCCTTTGATTAGGCCGTTCTATCACATGAATATGCGTTGATCTAAGTTATCGCATTGTAGCTGTAGGCTCAGGATCTATGGCCTCATATAAGGTGAACCTCTGCCTCTCTTTTCAGTCTCCAACAGGAATTTTTCTAGTATTGCTCTGTTTGGAGCTCCATCTCCATCTTTCCATCAATTCTGACTAGCTTCACTTTCCCGGCTGATAAAAAGCTTCCCGACAGCATGCTGCTGCCACTGCCATGTTTCACATTAGGGATGGTGTAATTACAATGACGTATGCTGTCAGTTTTTTTTTCCCCAACACAAATCGATTTGAAGACAGGCCAAATACATACATTCTGGTTTCATCTGACCAAAGAATCCTTGTCCTGTTTCCTGTGTTCCTCATGACTTGTGGCAAACTTGAAACATTGCCTCTTATGACTTTTTATTCAATAATGATGTTTTTCTTGACATTTCTTCATAAGCACATTTTTTTCTTTCTCTGTTAACAGATCATTTCACCTAAAGTGGATTTCTACAGCTTCTCCAGTTTCAATGGGCCTCTTATTTTGATATTAATAACTATATTGTTTTATAACCTAATCCTGCTTCAAACCTTTTCACAGCTTGATCCCTGACCTTTCTGATCCATTCATAGATAAGAATTCAAGTTATTTTAGGAGCATAGGAGACTGAAAACAACACTTTTCAGGTTTTTCACAAGCCATGTATCTTTTTCTTTCCACCTACGGACTTCTTTGAGTCTCTCACATAAAACCCTGGTAAGAAACGTTGAACTCTGTCGTTGCGACGTGACAAAAAGTGAGTTAAAGGGGTGTTAATACTTTATCAAAGTACTGTATAAGAGACACCGCAGTAGATGGCAGAAAGAATTTAGATCATTTACATTTACAGTCACTGTGAGCATACATGAAGTGTAATAAAGTGTTCACCTGCTTCACTGGGATTGGCTCTTAACATTAAACAGTATTGGATTATCCTAAAGGCTCCCCTATATTGGGCATTTTAATCAGATTTTGAGGTTTACTGTGTTCTATTTTATAGCAAAGAGGGACTGAAACAGAATTTAACAAACTTATCACATGCACAAAAAAGTATTTAAAGATTGTTTAAAAAAAGCATATATATATATATATATATATATATATATATATATATATATATATATATATATATATATATATATATATACACACACACACTAGTAAGCATTCACCTAAATCTATTATAAAAGTGATGCTGAACATCACAGATGGATTTGAATTTCTCACTGATTATCATGATTTACTGCAGGCGATAGAAAACTGATTTAACAGCTACTGAAACATTAGTGTTTAATCTTCTGTAATATAATAGAGAATTCAATCACATTTTATTCTACATTGAAAAACAGATACATGTCATTTGCTCTCCTTTTTCTTGAATTTACTGCCTTTAAATGTTGCTCATCTTGCAGGGGTGACAAATACCGGCTGTGAACAAAAAGAGAAGCTGGAGAGAGAAACTGTACCGCTCATGGGAAAGTCTGTTCAGAGCCGAGCAAACATGCAGCAAACGTAGAAGCTGATAAGAGATATCGTTTTGTGGTTTGTTGAAGGACAGAACTGGACATGTGCAGGACAAGTCAGAAGTATTGTTCAAAAGTGTATATAAGGAGGCGATTTCCTTTGATTCAGTAAACTCCAAGTGTTTCAGATGAAGGTAAGACCTCTGAAACGATTTCTTTCCTGGATGAACTTCTAAAAGATTAGGCTCAACACTGGCACATAATCTGTGTGAAATATATTTTCCTTTCTTTTTAAATGATAGAAAATGGCTCTCTGAAATCTTATGACTTTAGTTAAAAAATTGTTTCACAAGTCTGACATGTTCATCTCAGACCTTGACTGCTTAAAAAATGAGCAAGCTTCCCTGGTGGATGTGATCCTTCAGCTCATGATCACAACACTGGAAATGAGTGGAGTAAGTGCATTCCATTCATCAATGCTACGTCTTTAAAAATATATCCAAAATGTTTTGGATTTAGTTTGATTATTTTCTGTTTACTCACAACGTTGTGCTGCGACTACATATTTTCTTCCATTCACAGTTCCAATTTGGAGACATAATTTCTTATAAAACAAGGTGTAAAGTTGGAATTCGGTACAAACACTTTGCTGTCTATGTGGGAGATGTAAATATTTGTGGGAAAAAGGCAGAACAGGACATTTATGAACAAGCAAGTAAGTATCCCTAAACAACAATAATACAATAATTATGAATTAGATTGAGAAACTACTTATTTCTCTTCTGTCATTTGTTTACAGAGAAATATAATGGTAAATCGTGTAAATTTGCTAAACTAATAATAAATGAAGAGCCAGAGGTGAACAATTTCCTTGATGACTATACAGACCCCTTAACAGGAGAGACATACGGTAAAGGAGAAGACAAGGACATCATTGAACGCATCATTGAGACATATCAGAACTGCAGACTATACGGCATCCTTCACAACAACTGTGAACACATTGCTACCTACGTTCGATACGGCGTGAGGGTCGCGCTGCAGGTACGAACATTTACTTGCACTCATTTTTGGAGCACGTTATGTTTGGAAGTGCAAAGAATTAAGACGGAACAATGCTTAAGATAAAAAAGAAAAAAAGAAAATGAGACCAAATTTCTTTTAGAGCTGTCAAAACAGATTATCTTATTAATAAAATACCACCCTACTGCCAATTTAGGCTTAATTAACCAACATACATCAAAAGTATCCTCTGCTCTCATATAAACAGCCGGTGTTCACATGAGCAGTACAGGCATTAATCTTAAAATTATTATAATTTTAATATTAAAATTATGTAATTGTATAATATTATTTTTTATGTTACCTATTGGTTATCTGAGAGATTTTTATATTTATAGTGTGAAAAACTATATGTTTATATATACTGAATTATTTAACTATAAGTCTTCACAATATACTGTATAAAAATCTCTCAAGGAAAACACAATCAGCAATTGCATATGTATTAGTATATTACTGATTTAGACTGATCATAAATGGTTTATCTGGACTAATTACTAGAAGTTTAAATTAATTTGCTGCAGTTTTTTAATTGATTTGGGAATTGGCATCAATGAAAAAATTATTTACCTATAACAGTCTTATTTTAAAGATAAAATCACCATCTAAGTGCTTGTTTTAATGCCAAAAATGATGGGTGTTCTTTGGCAACTGGCTGTAAGACGTTTTGAGGTGTTCATTTGAGATTTAAAGACTGAGGTCTTTGTGAACTGAATACATTGGTTTAGAAGAAAAGCAGAATCGTGTCAAAGTAGCATCTACCAGGGAGCCAGAACTTGGGGTCTCCCAGCACAGAGCAGATCAGTGCTTTACAGGATCAAATTTGTGTTAATCTATTGCAATTATCAGAGGTTTTTCACCCTCATGATATTGTAGCATAAATGTGCATCAAATCAAAATTCATGTGCAGACATAATCCCTATAACTTTATCAGTACAGACAGTGCTTTAGTTAAACCTTAACTCAAAAATCTGGTTTATCTGTATCATCTAGAACAGTGAATTATTTCTGTAACAGTTACTCTATTAAGCTCATATTTTATCTTGTAATGGCCTGACCATAATGTACATTATCACTTGTGTTTCATTTACAGTTCAACATGACTGGTGAGGGTCTCATATTTGGCAATGATAAGTTTGACAAGAAGCATTTACTGGAGCACTTGAGGAAAAAATCCAAATGCTCCTCGCATCACAATAACTAAGAAGATTCTTGTGAACCCGATTGTGTTTAGAGGACAGAGCCTCAGAGATTTCAACCCACACACTTCGCACCTGTGGAAGGATAACCTGTAACCATTCGGAGACCATCTGCATTGAAGAACACAAAGTCTGCGGTTTCAAACTGAAAAATGGAAAGGAAAATATTTATAACTAATTATTATTTTCAAGCTTTATGTCAGGTTATACACAGAAAAACCATTTTAAAAACATTAATTGAAATTTTACTCTTTTTTTTTAACTATTCAGAGGAAAAATTAAAGCACGGACATGTCTGAGGGTGTGTTTGTGTGCGTCAAAAGAAGAAAAAAGCAAAATACAAGCCATTTGGAAGGTTGGAACATAGTTCAATTTAAAATGAAGAGCTAAAACTATAAACAGCAGCCTCTTGAAGTTATGGGTGCTGCTGGGAATATAAAGGGAGCACACTCTTCTTCACAATAGGTAAAGATTGATCCTAAGCCTCAGTTCAGTTGTTTTATTATTTCACTATGCAACTTTGCATTAAAAGTCATAAACAGTTACTGACAGCGTATAGGCAACAATAATATGATACATGAAAAAAGTGTTTCTTGGTCTGCAAACCAATTAAGAGTCAAAAAGCGAACAAAGAAATGTGTTGAAATGTTTTTCATGTTTTCGTTCTGACTTCTGGGGTAGAATGAGATAAATAACGTAACACGTCTATTCAGGAGCTCCCTTCGTAGTGCAGTGTTCTTCTTCTTCACCATCGTCCTCCTTTCAGCTTTGCTCAGATGAACTACTCCACAGGACGGATTCCTTTGGCCTCCTCCATCTTCCTCAGGGTCTCATCCCACTGGGTGAACTGCTTGGAAAGCAGGAACATCTAAGAAAGAGACATCAATCTCCTTCATAAATCAGTTATAAAACAGGAAAATGATTGTTAAAATCTAAGTTACTGTATTTGTGTATTTCTTGACTGTAATTCTGCCATTTACAGCGCAATATGAAATGAACTTGTTAATGTTAAAAAACGTATTTTTGTGGGTTTTGTGGCTGTTTTGCACAATGTTTTGTTGTAATAAAACTTTGAGAGTTCATCCTGTGTTGTGTGTGCTACCATTTTGTTGTATTCCTCAAAAAGCTTCTTGACTTCCTGTGACTGAGCTTCAGTTTGGTCCTGAAAAAAAGCAACAGATTTATAACTAAGTTTATAAAAACACAGGTATGGTAGATAGTAAGATTCAGAGTAGTAGCTACCTGTTGCTTGATGTGAATCTGTGAAAGACGTTGCAGCTTGGTTGCATGTTCAGGAACATCTGTGGACATTGCAAAACACGCAGCTGACACAGGCTTCAAAGAGGACATACGCATTTCTCCTCAGTTTATACTGTAGCTATACGACACACTGACAAACACTGGATCACAGAGGTAATGGACCTGAAATTCACATTTCAAACCAATATACTAAGCATTTTCCTATCCACTTTGGCTGTTACAAGAAACATAAATAAACAACAAGAAAAACCTAATTAAAATTCTATTACAGTACAGATACAGTGGATATGATTTGCATGTTTCAAACCTCTAATGTGGGTGCTGTCCAACAGTGGCTGCAAATTGTTAACTTGCTCCAACAAAGCAGCTTCAGAGAGCAAGGAGTCTTCCTCTGTACAGTGAGACAGAATAAATACACTGAACTGCACATCATGTAAAGCATTAGGTACACTAATCAAAAGACAAGGGGTGTGGCATTAATGATCATATTGCTACAATGTCCTCTTTGCTCATACCTGCAAGGATGAACTCCAGTTTCATGGCATCAGGCAGAGTGATGTGGTCAGTGAACTGGGGGTCCAGGTACTTCATCAGGTCCTCAACTGCACAATACAATCATGAATAAGATTTAAAAATACATGTATAGCATCTTTAATTACAGAAACATTAAAGAAACTAAATATCTTAAAATTGAGACCTTGTTACTGTGCTTTGTGTACATCACAGAAACAGTGTTTATGTTCCTAAACTTCAATACAATTACTGGATGGATGGACAAACTGATTCATGGATGGAAAGAAGAGCTGACAGACAAACTCATAATTAGATGGATGGATGGATGGATAAGAAAACTGATCAAAAAAAACTTACAGAATGGGATAATGAATAGTTTGGGAATACAGATATTTCAATACTTATTCAGATGTTGAAGATATTACATTAAATTTGAAACTTGTTCAGACTTTGAGGCAAAACTTTAGTTAAAAAAACCCCCAAAACTTTGTCGATGAATAATAATAAAATATGTATTCCTCCCATTTTGACGGGTAATTCCTAATTGCATACTTCCCATCCTGCTTCCATATGAAATAGTATACTAAGTTTCAAAAAGGCTAAAGTAAACCATTGATGGGTCAAACTAAAGAGGGACTCACTCTTCTTGTGGAGGATCTTTACTCTCTCTCTCTTGTTTGCTGTGTTGGTCAAACCTGCTTGAACTCTGACCAAAGCTTCTGCACACTGCACAAAAAAAAATGGATATCACCTTAATAAATAACAAACGTATAGAAATAAAATATAATAGAAAACAGACTTTTTGGTCATATTAATGGTGCTATCCTTGGCATCAAAAGAAAACATAAGCACTTCAGTTCAGCTACAATGAGCTACAACATAATCAGTGCATATTTTGTGTTTCACTCTGTGCTACACATTTCAGGACAACAAAGATAACTTCAATAACTCTTTGTAAGTTTTTTTTTTTGTTTGTTTGTTTTTTTTCACATCACAAGATGCGCTTACAATACAACGCCTCTGGCAAAAAAAACATTCCTGCTGGTCACACAGCCAAAATCTGTTCAATAATGATAACATTTACAGCAAATATGTAAAAATGTGTTTCTTATTCTATTCAGAAATTAAATTATAGTATTATTGACGTTCTAATAATTGGTCAAAAGTTAGCTTGATTTTAATGTTAACTATCAATAAAAATTAAAAGGAAATAAACACATAAATTGCATTTGTTGTGGTCTTAGATAACTTAATATCTCTCATAGTTTCTGTTACCGAATAATATTTTATTAGTAGTTTCTAAAAGGGCGTATACTCGCACTCAAAGAGACCGAATCATCGCTTGTTGTGCTAAGCTAATAGCTAACTATTGCATATTTTTGTTAAACCCTTAACATATACGTATATATTATGGGGAAGACCTTGAAAGGTTTTCCAGTTTTGTTTCTTCTCTCGCCGTATAATCGGTTCTCCAACGTCTGAAGACGCATTTCGAGGGTGTCCGTGTCCAACTTTTGGTCCATCTTTGAGCTACAGATGATAACAAACAACAGAAACTGAACGACTTTAGCTACGTTACAAGTAGCGTCGCATATTGATGATGCAATGCTACGAGTTCCCTTTTTTCATTTGTTTTTACAAAAAATACTTTACTGTTAAATATTAAGCAAATGTAATCATCAAAATACGAATCTGATTAACTTAAAATACACAAAAGGCTATGTTTTGTTGTTCGTATAATTATTAGACCGTTCGCTAGGAGTCGCTGTTTTGCTGTAAATGATGTCTTCCGGGTGACAGAAGAGGAATGACAACACTTTAGGGCCCTCTTTTCCATTCAGACTGTCTGTCAAACATCGACAAAATAGTAAGTTTTTTTTTCCACATAACATTGAATTTTCTAGAAAACATTAAATGTGCTTTTCAGGGAAATAAAAAAAACAATGACCTGACACCAATCACGCTGGTTTACTAACCCGTTCTTTGTTGAATTTCCTTAAGCTAAGTTAGCTTACCTAGCATTGAAGCTAACGTCAATAAAGTGGATCATGGTTGTAGTTTGACATGCGTGGAGTTATTTTGGAAAGCCAGCAGGTAAGTTTTATCCTCTATGAATTCGTAAACACCCCTCCAAGAGTTTAATAACTTAGAACATAGGGTGGAGCTAGGGTTTTGGAGCAATGCTTACATGGTACTGTGGATTTGAAAGTTTTATTTGTAAAATGCTTTCTGTTCTGTTTATAACAGCAGGAAGCTGTTCAGTTTTAGGGCTACACCTCTGCTTTGGGGGGACCTATTCTTTATGTCCTACTGGGAAGAGCAGCAGCAGCAGCACCACCATGGCAGATGACAAGGATGTATTAAGAGATGTTTGGTTCGGACGGATACCCACCTGCTTCATTCTGAACCCGGATGAGGTGACTGAGAGAGAGGCAGAAGCATACTATGTAAGCACAACACTTACTCTCTAATACTTAAACACTACAGGTCGCATTTAAGGTTCATATTCCCTGGCGTTCAACTCAGACAACCAGTTGCACCAGTAGCTACTTAGTATTTGTTATTATAGTTAAAATAAAAATAGACGTTAAGACAAGCTACAAAATTTAATTATTTATCTCCATTAGTCTTGATATGTTTACTTTACTAAGCCTGTATGGAAACTAGTGTGTCAGAGAACGCTTTCTTTGATCATTTATGTACTATTATTTTTAATAATATGCACACTTGCCTTACCTCCAATTGTTGCCTCTCTTTTTACTGGATGTTTAGACAACCTTATCAAAGGAAGCACATTTTTGACATACTTTTGATCCCAAGAATCCTTCCGAACTTATTTCCACACCAGAAAATTATGTCAAAAATGGTTCCAAAATGGCCAGAAAATGGCTGATTGTTGGATTGCAAGTCTTAGACGTGTATTCTAAATTTAATTCAAAGTATTACTTCAGCTCTGACAGTGGTACTAATGTGTTTATACTTGTCTTGCTAACATTGTCAGCTCCTGCTACCCAGGGTGAGCTACCTGCCTGTTGTCACAGACAAGGTGAAGAAACACTTCCTCAAAGTGATGAGGACAGAAGACGTGGAAGAGATGTGGTTTGAGTATGAAGGAACACCGCTCAAATGGTATGAAAGGGTTTGTAGTGTAATCTCACCAAAAATATTACACTTAAATCTAACTGTTCCTGAAAAATACTTTGATGTACTCTATATCAGTACCTACAGCTCTGGTTGGTGTTAATTAACAACCTTCATTATTAAGGTTGGACCTGATTTCTAGTGAAAAACTTGCTTGAATCTCTTCGACTTATTTTGATAATGCTGTTCTCCCAAACATGGAGTTAGAAAAGGGCTTTAAGTTTGATACTTTCTTAGCTACTATAGATGTGCAGGATGGTGTTGGTTCTGATTGGTTTCACTGTTACGTGCCTAACCTCATATCTTTAGAACATGTGTCAGACTCAAAGCCCGGTAGCCATGTCCAGCCTACCATAAGTTTTTATGTCAAGTTTATTTGTATAGCACATTTCAGCAGCGAGGTAGTTCAAAGTGCTTCACATCTTTAAAACATCAATCAAGTATTCAGCAAATCATCAAGCAAATACACATGAAAATTATCAAAATCACTCAGCAAATATCAGTGCATCAAAATCATAAGGATCATCAAGCAAATATCAGCAAGCAAATGTAGTTCAATGATCTACTTACTACTGATCACTAAATGAGTGGGTTTTTAGCCTTGATTTAAAGGCACTCAGCGTTTCAGCTGTTTTGCAGTTTTCTGGACGTTTGTTCCAGATTTGTGGCACATAAAAACTGAAAGCTGCTTCTCCATGTTTGGTTCCGGTTCTGGGGATGCAGAGTAGACTAGAACCAGAAGATCTGAGGGGTCTAGAAGGTTGATACAATGACAACAGGTTTGGTGCTAAGCTGTTCAGTGATTTATAAACTAACAGAAGTATTTTGAAGTCTATTCTCAGAGCTACAGGGAGCCAGTGGAAGGACTTTAGAACTGGAGCGATGTGCTCTATCTTCCTGGTCTTAGTAAGAACACGAGCAGCCGCTTCTGGATCAGCTGCAATTGTCTGATTTGATTTTTTTTTTTTTTTTTTTTTTTTTTTTTTTTTTTTTTTTTTAGGCAGACCTGTTAACACAGTGTTGCAGTAATGCGACTAAAGATAAATGCATGGATGAGTTATGTGGCCCTCTAGACTCTAGAGGGACACAGGAATAGAACCTATATTATAAAATTTTATATTATTTTATCAATCAAATCAAAGCATGTTTTATCTGTATACTGCCAAATTACATCAATGTGAAAAGATGCTCAATATTTAACTTTAAGAAGTACCCATCTAATGCAGACACAGCTATTTATTAATATTTTAACAGTTTTTTTTTAATGGGTCTTATAAGTGCATTCTGCCACAACTGCCCTTTTGAAGACATCCATGATCTTTATATCGCCCAAAATGAAAATGAGTTTGACATTCCTGCTTTTGAATAACTGGTTCACAGAATATAGTGACAGTTTTTAGTCACAAGGTGGCCCTGTTGCAAAACAATCAATTGTACTGTAAAAATGCCAAAATATATGATTGCTGGTTTTTACTACCTTAACTATGGAAATTTACAGTCAGTTCTTCTTAAAGTTAAAATTGATAGTTCAGTTCAGTTTATTTATATAACGCCAGTTTACAACAAATATCGTTTTAAGGAACTGTGAGACATTATATGGACACTGTGGCAAAGCCCTGCTCAGCTGAGCTACGTTAAAAGGTGGCAGTTAATTTCCTAGAGGTGCTTTATGACTGAGCTCCTCACCCATTTTCCCTGGTTTGATGGAACTGTTAGAGAAGGTAGCATGGGACTGTCAGGCAGCTCTGGCAGAGATATATGGCAAGCCACTTCCCCCTAAGCTGAACCTCCCGATCTTCACGCCTTTATCCTCCTCCACACTCCCTGCCGCTCCTTCATTGTCTCCACCTTCAGCATCTGCACCGCCGACCTCTGCTTCCCTAGTTCCCTCTTCCTCCCAACGCAAACACCGCCACCGCCGTAAGGACACCTCCTTTGCTTCTCCAGTGGGTCAGTCTGACGCCTCCACAGCTTCTCTTGTGAGTCAGGTGGACGCCTCCACGGCTTCTCTTGTGAGTCAGGTGGACGCCTCCACGGCTTCTCTTGTGAGTCAGGTGGACGCCTCCACGGCTTCTCTTGTGCGTCAGGCGGACGCCTCCACGGCTTCTCTTGTGCATCAGGCGGACGCCTCCACAGCTTCTCTTGTGGGTCAGGCTGGGGTCTCTACTGCTCCTCATCATCTGTGTCATCTCAGTTAGCCCCACGCTTCAGAACATTAAAGCCTCCTTTCTGCTCTTTCCCCTCACAACTGCAGCCAGTTAGCCAATCAGCTCTGGTCTATTGTTCTAGCATTCACACTCACAGTATTTAAACTCCTCTCCTGCTCTCACTTTTGCTGGTTCCTCCCGTTATCTTTCCGTTACCCTCATATTTTTTCACTGTCAAACCTGCTGTTTTTGCTCCTGTTTTTTAGTTCTGCTCTGGCTCCCTGCATTCCCTGTGGTTATTGTTATTTATTTCTTTCATTAAATATATCAAAATTTACTCACCGTCTCAGCCTGTCTGCATTTGTGTCCATCAGCACAACCACACATCATGACACTTTTTTAAACAACATATTTTTATTTGCCTAAATTAATTTAAAAAAAAAAAAAGAACATTTTGAGTTGCAAAGAAAACAAGTACAAAATGATTTTTAGTTTGACAATAGAATTTAATCTGGTTCTGGAGCGTAACTAGTTACTGTAATTTTGAGCTGATTATAAATAATGAAAGAATCTCCTGGTTTTGTTCCTTTTTTTTTTTTATTTCAGGCACTATCCTATTGGAGTTCTGTTTGATCTTCATGCCTCTAATACGATCTTACCCTGGAACATCATTGTGCACTTTAAGGTAAAAGCTAATCAGAATGTCAGTGCAAATACAGAACACAGGAAATGTTTGACGTTTCACCTTCCACTTGTAAACGAGAAGTGCATTGTTGCAGCACTGTTAACCAATTAGTTATAGCAATATGACTACTGACACTAATATTGGTCAAAATATTACCCTTGGTAACAAAAATGTGTACAAATACAGATTACAAGCAAGTATGTAAAAAGAAAGCAGATTTAGAAGTAAATATGTAAGTATCCAGTTGTTGTTGGATGTAAACCAAGATTTGATTTTTAAAGTATGTGGAAACTAACTGTTGCTTAGTGATATATTTTGTGTGGATTTCTTCTTTTGATACCGTTGTAATTCAGCTCCGCATGTCAATGTTTGGCAGAATTTTCCAGACCAGGACCTGCTGCACTGCTCGTCAAACTCTGTAGTCGAAGCTCACTTCATGTCCTGCATCAAAGAGGCGGACGCCCTCAAGCACAAGAGCCAAGTTGTCAATGACATGCAGAAGAAAGACCACAAACAGCTGTGGATGGGCTTGCAGAACGGTAAGATGCGTGTGTACATAGAGACCACAAGCAGCTGCACGGGAAGTGACATTCAGTCCTGCAGTCTCACATTTTCAGATTCACACATGTTGTAATTCTGCAAGTCATCCACCTACATGCATACTTGCGTGCACACACACACACACACACACACACTGTTTGATCTTGTCTGTGTAATATCATCTGCAAATCGCACCTAGTTTGTTTGAGAAAGATTCAGTCATTTCTCTAGTAAGTCAGGGCATTCAAATGGATCGAAAGATGCATATTTTTTTGATGCAGGTAACATTTCACATCACTTCCCATTCAAAGACATGGAAGTTTTTGTGTTTACACAACACACACAGAGAGAGAAAGAACAGTTTATGTCCCAAGCCTCCACCTACTACCTCCATTCACTTTGACTGCTACTAATGCCAAGTTAACATTTAACAGGAGGCGGCGTCAAGAGTGGTCTGGTTTGTCTAACTTGTGAACAGCTTGTCGGATTCATTGGAAACTGCAACAACAGCCTCTCCCCTCCCCCAATGAGCTGCTGCTGAAAGTTTTAAACTTTGCTAACATGGTGAATACATCCAGAAAGAAACGTGCACCCCCTCTAGTTGACAAAGTAAACACAACGGCGTTGTTCAGGGAAGACAGACAGGTAAAATTGAAATGCTGAAGGATGCCACGTGCATGCTGCCCTAATGCTACAAGCTAACGTTACTAGACTGATGTCTGAGAGCAACTAAAAAAGACCAGTGAAGCCCTTGTATCTGCAGCAATGAAGTAGGAAATCTCCCGGACGACATGAACTAAAGCTGTATGTAGGCCTGTCACAATAACAAATTTGGCTGGACGATAAATTGTCCAAGAAATTATAGCGATAAATGATGATGTTGTTTTGAGACCATTTTTAAGTAATATATTGATAATGGCATAATAATGCAAGTTCACCCTCTCAAAAACCAATAAACTCTAATTTTGTAAAGAGCACTTAACATTATCACAAGTATTTAATTTAATAAGATTTCCAATCTTATTGTTTTATTAGTTGTCTTTATTTCATTATTCTCTGTTTTGTATTTTGGTATTTTTTAAATTTACCGTAACTTTTTTTTACTATGTGTTTGTTTTGTTTTTTTTTTTTCCATATTCTGTATTTATTTAATGATTTTTTTTTAAAGATATTTTAAATATCCAGAATAAAACACAACAACCAAAAACGATAAATAAAACTGAAATAAAAAACACACACAGTCATTAAAGAATTGATCATTAAAGAAAATATTCTGCAAAATTACTTGAAAGACAGAAATGTACAAGGCTGCTGCTGAATACATCTGCATCCAGATATATGCACCAGATCCATGTTTGTTTTAGGAAACACAATTTATTTTAGTCCAGAATGATCCTTTATTTGTCCCTCAGTTGTAAAAGTCATAATAAAATAAAAGAATTACACAACTGACTCAAAAGTACACATTTCCATAAAGGATGTTAGAATAGGATAGAAATATCCTTAAAGTCCCACAGTGGGGAAATCCAGGTGTACCTGTGTTTTTTCTGTTTGGAGTGTAGCTAGTTACTGTAATTTTGAGCTGATTATAAATAAACAGTCTAAATTTTATTTCTTGACAAACTGGCTGGAAAGTTAATTCAGAACTACTTTTCCACATAAATAATTCAAGAAATTGGCTGCAAGAGCAAAGAAGAGTTTCCCCACCACCAAGGCAGCACTTTATTATGCAAACAATTTTCTGAAAACACCAGAAACACTTCCTTAAGTTTCTCAGTGATGTGTTTTCAGCCTGTAACCGTTACAGCTGCTCAGAACAAGTGACAACAAAAATGTATGTGAAAAACCCTAGGGCCTCAAACCGATAATGCTTCAGTTGTTTATCTCTCTTCCACTTTTCCCTGAAACTTCTTGCTCAAGCTTTTAGTAAGTCGCATGTCTCAATAAAGCAAGGAAGGTACAAAAAAATAGTACACTGAGGAGACGCTGACTAATAACACTGCATTCTGAGGTGTTCAGGGTACCGTTCGAAACCTTTTTTTAAAACCTTATTTGAAAAGAGAGAAATGCAAAAGGTTTTAAATAATCCTAAAAGAAAAAGTTGGCTTGCACAAGAAAGTGAGAGATGAAACTGCATCTAAGCTAAACTCTCATGTCCAAAAGAGAATTGAAACAGAGAGATCTTTTAACTTTCATCCAAGAGAACCAAAACCAGAACGCTTATATGGATGGTTTGAAACTAGCACATGCTTTGTGAGGTCTTTCTTTCATTGTTTTTGTTTAAATGTTTCTCCTTGTTTTAAGAAATCCTTCTAACAGAAAGACTAATCCGCAAGATCCTTTGTTCCCCACTAAGAATGCACGACCAATATTTAACTGTGGTGTAGATATAAATGTTGTCTATATTTCTCTGTTAGAGGAAGGAGGAAGGTTATAAACTGTCCAGTTGCAGTCAGCATGGGTTTGTTGGCCTAAATTAGCACCGAAGAAGCCCCCACCTTTTTAAATGGCTTGAGTTGTGGCAGAAAAAGAATCTGTAAAAGAGTGATGGACAAGAAAGTAAAGAAAATATCGGCATACCCCGTGGCCAGCTAACAACAATGAAGCCTGTAGACACGATTCTGAAGTTGGCCTCTGATTCCTCTGAAGCGCTGTTCCAGTGTTTCTAAAAATTTCACCGCTCATGGTGGCAGCATGTTGGAGAAGCTCTGTTACATTAGTTCTGATTTATTTGCTTGATGATCCTTATGATTTTGACGCATTGATATTTGCTTGATGATTTTGATGATTTGGCTGTATACTTGATTGATGTTTTTATGATGTGAAGCACTTTGAACTGCCTTGCTGCTGAAATGTGCTATACAAATAAACTTATCTTATTTTTTTTTTGTAGACTTATTTTTCATAGTGTTTTGGCCGAGGCATTACTTGTTGGGACAATTTTTTCCCCTGGCTTTGGATGCTGTGGAGCTGGAAGGATTTTTGTTCTTTCTTTTTAACTTTTGGACAGTTGTGATGAATAACCGTGGCAACAGGGTATTGTTTTTACAACTGGGAGCTACTGATTAGCATCTCCAAAGCTCAAATAATACCTGAACTACAACCCTGAATCCAGATGCAGAGTAGGACCAAAGAGCAGAGAGAGAAGGAAGGAAGTTCAAACCATCTCTTCCATCGATCATGATGGACAAGGATCATATCCCCAACTCCAACATCTCTCTGCCCGGCTTTCTAACTGTACGTCAAGGTAGATTTAAAGAAGAGCCGCAAAAGCAAATGAGGTGGATTAGCAGTGTCATGGCAGCCATGAGACTGTCATACAGCAACAGTCATCAGTCAGAGGCGTCTTCCGATTCGTTGCAAGACTGACTGCTGCTTTCTGGACTTCACACTGAATTTCATCATCTTTAATCTAAAATACATGAACTGGATAGCTTTGATCTGTGAAAATGTCATGTGTAAAACTACAAAAAGGTGATTTTTACTACTATTTTTTACATTAGGATCCCCTGAGTTGGAGTCCTGTCTGAAAACTGCAGTTCCAAGACAGATCCTTTAAACAAAGCATGTGATTTGTGAAACCTCTCATCCATTTATGAAGTGAAACAGAATGAGACTGCTTAATTTTTTTTTTCCTTTTTAATTGTTAAAATCTCATCTTGTATTCTGAATATATCGTTACACCCCTAATAAAAAGTTATAAGAAAAGAAGTGTCATATTTTCAGTCATTTAATAGTTGCACAAAATATAAATCACTGGTACATGTTGGGGCAAATAGTTGTTTAAATTGGTTAAATAAACTTTACAACTATTTTTAAAAGATCAATATGGTGTCCCTTGTATGCATTTATACTGGAAGTATTAAAAATTTTTTACGCAAAAGCAGAAATCTTTTTATATTTGTTGAGTTATTGCATAAAATTATATTTAGTACAGAAGATTCAACAGTATTTTTTGACTTCCTACAAACAATGCTTATTTTAAGAGTAAAACAAAAGCGGAGTGTTAATTATGGGGTAGAATAGATTACCTTTTGTGTTAAAGTAATAAAAGTGTAGAAACGAGACGTTTTTTGTGCATGTTTGGCCCGAGTTGGGGCAGTGGGTGAGCTTCAGGGTTGAGTTTGGGAAGAAAAGGCACAGGCAGCTTTAGGTTTGATGTTTCTGCTAGGCATTAGTTGCTTTATCTTGTTGAAAGTTATGGTTGCAATTTTACAGATTCTGATCAGTATGTGCATGTTTATGTTACTCCAGATAAGTTTGACCAGTTCTGGGCTATGAACAGGAAGCTGATGGAATATCCCACAGAAGATGGAGGCTTTAGGTACATCCCCTTTAGGATATACCAGGTATGTATCCCAAGTAACACACATACCTACACCTAAAATAACTGTTCATGTATTCTAAAACAACTTTTTAACCCAGTTTAAGTAAAAGATGTAGCTCTACAGTAGGAATACCTATTTGTACCTGTAGATGGAGCCAGAGGGCTGTCTAAAATCTACCAGTTTTGTTTCAGCTGGAAAACTACTCAGGCACTGACTCAGTTTGTCTCATAAGGTTATTTTCTGCATCATTTACTTACATTTCCAGAGACACCCTCTACGTGTAATACATTTGTTTAACAAGTTAAAAGAAACAAATTAGATTTTGTTTCCTATTTGTTAATTAAAGTTATCATCCTTATGCAGTTTACAGTGCTTATGGATAACAGTGACAGTAAAATGCAGTGTTTAATCATCTAGCAGTTTTCAGATTTGCACCTGGTGGGTCTGTGACCAGTTCTGCTTGGATCCATGTTTCCAGTTGACGGGAGTAGTTTTGTCTGTTTTCTAATCCACAACAATGAGTAACTCTGAATACTTACTTCGGTGTTATGTCTAAATTATGACATGATTCATAGCGCTCTACTTATGGAAAAGCTCTTTATTAGCCTTTCTGAATACTGAATCAGACATGTTTTTACATGCCTTTACTTGTCCTTGTGACCTGTGATATTTCCAGCATCTAAATGGTGAAAGTCTGCTGGTCGGATACGTTTACTGGTATCTGTTTTTTGGAAAGAATGCGTTTGCTTGCGTACATTTGATACCTGTTACAACCATTGTTGGCTGCAGTTTTATTGCCCTGAGTCGAGGCTGTTTGCGAGCTTTGGGGTTGAGTCTGGGAAGGAAAGGCAGAAGCAGACAGGCAGCTTTAGGTCGGGTGTTTCCAGTGGGCATTAGTAGCTTCATCCTGACTCAGGTAAAAAGTCCCCTTGAACGACAAGAAAAAAGATGGTGAATAAGAGACTAATTCTCGGATGGAAAACATTAGCGTGCTGCAGACCAGACATTCAGGAGGGAAAAGCTCTTTAAGTCAAGTGTGAACCAGAACAGGTTCCTCCATGTTTTTGTGACATTAAAACAGGGTTCCTATGCAGTCCTGAAAAGCCTTAATTTTTATGGAATTTGATTTCAGTATTTTCCAGGACTCTAAATATATGGAAAAAGGGGAAAAAAAAGAGAATGTAAAAATATTTCTTTTTCTAGACCTTTCATATCCCATAGTCTGAATGTTTCTTTCTTTTCTTCCATCCTTGTGTCCTTCTTTATTTTCCTCATTTCATTCCTTTCTTTCCCTCACTGTGTCCTGCTTCCCTTCTTTTGTGCCCTTATCTCTTTCCTTCTTTATTTGTTATTTCCTCTATTGTCTTCCTTTCTTTTTTTCTTCCTTCTTTGTGTTTTGACTCTGTTCCTTTCAGTTCTTTCTTGTGTCCTTCCTTCTGTCTATACTTTCTTTCCTTCCTTCCTGCTTCTGTTGTTTCCAAGATCCATATTTATAGCCAGCTTGCTGGAAATATCTACCATAAATCTATAGATGGCATTATTTTGAAATTTTTGTATTTTAAAATGAATGTAAAGGTCTGAGAACTCAGATGAGTCTGGAAAAGTCTGGAATTTTTACATAAAAATGTTTGAAGGATTACAGAGAATCAGTTCG
The DNA here is from genome assembly GCA_014839685.1 of Anableps anableps. Taxonomy (NCBI): domain Eukaryota; kingdom Metazoa; phylum Chordata; class Actinopteri; order Cyprinodontiformes; family Anablepidae; genus Anableps; species Anableps anableps. Next base: position 4,882,762 of record CM026072.1, read on the forward strand.
AACAAAACGAAAGGAATCTCTTTGAAATCTGTTCGAAGAGATTGAGACACAGCTAAAATAAGGAGGGAGGGTAGACCAATCAGAAAATAGACCTAGCCTTAAATGACTGTAAATTGTCATGTAATGGAACAGAAATAGTTTTCGATGACAAGAAAACAACCGGACTTCTAAGTAATAAGATACTTGTGTTAACTTTCCTACCAAGCATGTTTTTCCGTTACCATATCTAGTTTGACAGCTGGTAATTTCCCAGTGTTAATTTAAAGCACAACAAGTTTTAATAAAACCTCTACATATGGCTGCATTTACATTTTTAATAAAACCTCTACATATGGCTGCATTTACATTTTGCACAACATTTGGAGGAGTTAAGGATGCACAGCTGTAGGTCACTGTCAACACTCACTTTTTTTTTTTTTTTTTTTTGCAAAAAAATTAAACGCTTTTGTTTTCAACTTTCACATCTTTGAAATATCCATAAACTGTTTAACACTAGGAGAAAAGCATTCTTGCTTTCAGTCATAAAAACAGCTCTTTCAAGTGGCCGACTGAAACATGCAGTCAAACCAACACAACACGCCCTCTCAGGCGTGCACTTGCTGTGAAGCCATCTAACTGCTAGCGGGGAGAATGAGGCCAGACCATCCCAGCTTTAGGCTTAATTTGAAAGTTTTTGTGGTCATTTATGAGCTGCCATAGTTTCATGACAGTTGCAACATCAAAGCCTTTTTATAGCATCACTACGTGATTTCCAAATACGCCGGAGAAAATAAGCATAATTCCTAAAAAGTCTGGTTTGTTGTAGAAAAGAGTGCGGTTTGAATCCGACAAACTGCTAAATATTTACAACTACAAAAAGTCTGGAAAGTCTGGAGTAAAATGTAAGCAAAATCAGTTAATTATGATCAGAAGAAATACTCATGAGGATGGTTGTTTTTTTTTTTCTTTTCTAAAACCAAAATGTCCATTTGTACTGGGTTTATTGTGTTGTAAAAACAGAACTGCAACTACTACAGCTACTTTAATATCACATATTAACAGAACATTTTATTATTTTTATAGCTGAAACAATATTGTAGTTTTTGTTATTCTGTTTTGATACACACACACACACACACACACACACATCACTTTTTCAGACAAAGAATTGTTTTATTGACCAGGTTTATTCACACAAGCAAGGAATTTAACTTTGGTTTTACAATCTCTCAGTGCACAGACATGTACATTCCACTTATGCCATTAAAATTTAAGTCAAGTTTATTTGCATGGCACATTTTAGCAGTAAGGCAGCTCAAAGTTAAAATCTATTTCCCAGTTATTATTAATCAAAGGCAGCTCTAAACAGGTGGATTTTTAGCCTTGATTTAAAGGAGCTCAGTGTTTTGGCTGTTTTGCAATTTTCTGGAAGTTTGTTCCAGATTAGAGGAGCATAAAAACTGAAAGCTGCTTCTTCATGTTTGGTTCTGGTTCTGGGGATGCAGAGCAGACTGAAACCATAAGACCTGAGTGGTCTTGAAGGGACAACAGGTCTTTAATGTATTTTGGTGCTAAGCCATTCAGTGATTTATAAACTAACAGATAATGCTGTTTCTCTTTAGGTTCAAAAATAAGAACTTAAGTTTTAGTTTCTGTTCAGCTGGAGAAAGTTATGGCACATCAGCGCATAGTTTTGTTCTAAGCATCGGTTCGGTACTTGAATGGGTTCGCAGTCACCTTTACATAAGTTTCAGAGAGATGGAGAGATGTAAAATCAAAGATTGAATCATTGCCTTTTTTAAGTAATGAGATGAAATTAAAAAATCAAAGATCGCTAAAAGATCAATTAGCCACCCAGCCTTTTGAAGTCTAGAAGAACTATATAAAATAGCTTGGCACGCTGATATTAGTTAGTTAATTGTTATCAGTCCCAGTAGCAAGCCTGCGGTCCAATGATTTCTTAAAATCTGATTTCCAGATAATGGCGTATTATTATATTTCTCGAATTCATTTTTTCCCCGTTTTTAATTTCCAGAATTATGCAAAGTAAACGCATCCTTTAATTTAACAAAAAGTGTCTAACATAATTAATATGTTTAATTTTGACGATTCAATACAAAAATAATTTAAATTATTGGGATTCATTTTGAAATTTTTGTAAAGCTCTTAAAGGTATCTTATCTGTCACTTACCTTTACTTTGAATTGAACTGAACTAAGTTGGTGGGTGACATCTACCTGTACTTAGTAATAGCATAGCAGCATTACAGAGAGGCGCTGGCACTAGTTTCTGCATCTAATGTGGTTTGTCCCGCTTTGCTAGCTCCAGCTGTCAGACTTAGGTTGATGTGCCAGTTTCTACCCACCACCGCTTATTCACTCTTATAAAGACACAAAAAGTCCTTGTAATTCAAGATGGGTCTGATGGGCCTAATAGCATCCTGTTTTTAAGTATAAAGGTGCAATTTAGAGTCTGATGCATCGCTGATGCATCTTTGAGCAGGTTATAAATGTAGGAAGTGACAGCACCAAATTATGTAAAATGTGTGTTCGTGCGTACGAATGAACTTGCATGCTGAAACACGCTCCTCTTGCCATTATTAAGGTGATTTCTTAATGTAGGCTTAAAAGTTATCTAAGAATCCAGTGGTATGGCGAGTGGTTTTGCTTCTGTTTTAGTCTGGGTTAATGACCAAAAGATCAGTGGTGGCTTCAGTTAGTATGAATGGGCAAAGGCAGCATAGTGAGCTGGTCTGATGGGGGTTTAATAAAAAGATCTTAATAAAATATAATGTCAACAAATAGCTTATTTCACAAATTCCTTTCAGAGTGAATCTTGTACATAAATTTTTACATACAGAGTGATGTATTTTAAACATTTATAGCTGTTGATTTCATTGCTTATGCTAATAAAAACCCAGGATTCAGGTTCTCTGAAAATCAGAATATTACACAAGAAAAATAAAGGATTTTTAATAAATATATCTGGGTCTCCTGAAAAGTACATCCATGGAATCTATGGTACATGCACTTAATACTGGGTTGCGACTCCTTTTGCATGAATTACTGCATGTGGCGTGGAGATGAGTATCCTGCAGCTCTGCGGAGATGTTAAGGAAGCCAGGTTTTCTCTGGTAGTGGCCTTTAGCTCTTCTGCATGGTTGGATCTGGTGTCACATGAAAGATAGTGTGTGTGGGCAGGTGTCAAGTCCAGGTGGAGAATGAAATTAGCATCTCCGTTAAGCTTGTCAGCAGAAGGAAGCATGAGGCACTAATCATTACTGGTAGAAGCTGCTCTGATCATGGACTTGATAAAATATCATGGACTAACATCAGCAGATGGCACAGAACCATCAGAACTTGAAACTGTGTCTCTGAAATCCTCCTCCTTCTCATTCTGTGACACTGATTTCCAAATGAAATGCAAAATGTTCATTTGAAGAGATGACTTTGAACCACTGAGCAGCAGTGCTTTAGTTCTACTCCTTAGCCCAGATAAAATGTTTCTGAAGTGGTCTGTGTTTGAGTATTTCTCGACCGCAAGGATGAGACAGTTATAGTCCAGAACCTTGATACATCAGTGTGTGGTGACTCTTGAGGCTCTTGAGCTGCAGTTATCCCTGATGCTCGTACATTTTTTTTCTACCCCACTTCATCCTTCCAATTGACTTTCCATTAACATAATTGGAGGCAGCACTGTGACAAGCCAGCTTCTTTAGCAATGACCTTTACTCTTTGAATTGAATTACAGAAATAAATTAACATTTTTAATGATAGTCAAATTTATGGAGATGCAATTGTGCAGAGCATTTTTGGTAAAATAAAACTGTGTGCAATATTACCTATTTAAATGAGCTGTCTGAAGAGAAAAACTGAAAACAATCAACCTCTTTGACATTTTAAAGTTATTTTTTCTGAAATTCTAAGTGTACCTTGATTCCCACAATCACTTTCCTTCGACAAGAGGAAAGACAGCCTTGTAATCTCCACCTGCAGAAATAAAAGTTATCCTCAAATGTTGTTATGCTGATGTTATTCATAGCTTTTTTTCCAGTTGGGTTTTTGGGGAATTGGTCACATAAATGCACAAAGACATGTACTTTAAGGTTAATGAGTTTTCATTACTAACATTTTTTGTTGATAATGTTTTTAGTATTGAGAACCACTTTACGCACAACGAAAACGTTTCTCTCCCATTAAAGCACATCTGAAAATAAGCAAAGCGCCATAAAAGAAAATGAAAGACGACAATAAAGAAAAATGAATAAAACTGCAACAAAATGAAGTCTACTTCCTGTCAAGTACACACACACACACACACACACACACACCTGGACTTCTTTAAAGCCTAAGTGTGGTATTTTGTGTAAATAACGTGACACGTTTGATGCTCACAGAATTAATGACAACATTCAGTCCAAATAACAGAGCAGCTCGTTTCCGTCTGGCCTGATGTCTGTGGGGTGGAAGGGATCTGGCAGGGATGGCATTTTAATGTGTGTGTGCAAATATGTGTTTTTTTGGCTTAAAAACAAAATCTTAGATTTTTTTCATACAAAATCCGATTTTAATTTTTGTTTTTTCTCACTTTGCTTATAAAAAAAAATTATAAATGACAGAAAATATTTTCTGGAACTTGCTTTTATTTCAATCATCCATTCAGGAAGTTGACCTGAATTTAAAGTCCAAATAAATACAAACTATAAAACAAGATGGCAGATTGACATAACTCTGAACTATGGAAACCCAAAGAGTGCATTGGCAAAAATAAAATTCTGATTTTTCAAAAATTAAATCTTCAAAAACAGAAAATTTGATTTACTGATAAAATCAATTTATTGCTCAGCTCCACTTTTCATTACTTTTGACTAAACATGTTCCCACATTTTCATGTAGCTACACATTTTCACAGATACACAGATTTTACTGGCTCATTTCTGTGTTGCGTTTGTGTGCCTGCATTTACTTGCTTGTTTTCCAGTCTCCTTTCATGCTCTAACAATGATGCCACCCTGCAATTTACAGTAAAAAGGCAGCAGGCTCAAACCTCCTTTACTGTTGGGAAAGTAAATATTCTTTTTAGACATTGCTTTGCATTGTTTGCAATCCTCTCAGTTCCCGCTCCATGATTCATTGTTACTCACCAGAGCCCAATGCAAGAGCTGGCTGATAGCCTCCAGCTACTTGTTCTTCGGGAGGTGCCAACTTCAGTGAGTGCATGCTTTTTGCCTTTCAGGTGTCTTGTAATGACTTATTCACATGGGAAGGCTATGGTGACGGTACAGACAATTACAAAATTTGGGAATGCTGGAAACCGTTGTGAGAAGACTTGCCATAGGCAACAGGTGATATGCTTGTTTTGTTGGGTAAGTGGTGCTTTCCTGTGTTTACAGTAATGCCTTTAGTTGAAACATGACTGTCAGTGGAAAATATTGTTGTATTTGGTCTCCTCTGCCAAGCAGCTGAAGAACGACCACGCATCCTTTCAGCTGTGTTGTCAGAAAGCCGCTGATGTGTAGAACTGTTCTAGTTGATTGTAAATATGACTAAAATCTGGAGATATCAGAATAGTGATGTGCAGCACACAAGCGTTTGATCAATGACATCAAGTGCTACAGAAGCCATTTATTTAAGTCTGTTGTAAGCCAGCAGGGAACACCTAAAATATGCAGGACAGTGTACCCTGAGGACCGGGGTAGAGAAACACAGGTGGTCTTGATTTTTAAAAATATAGTAAATTTATTTATTACAATTTTTAAAATTTTTAGGTGTATCTGTAAGGGAATAGTGTTACTGATACACACACAGAAAGATTATCTTCGTAATCTTTATCACTTTGCTCTCTTTCCCTTTTTGAGCAGAACAAAACACTTTTAACAGGGATTCAGACGGCTTCTGGGACTGTCGGGTATCATACAGGGTAGTTTCTTCAGTAGCTTCAAATTAGAGCAAACCAAGAAGGTATCACACGCCACTGACGTGAGATGTCTTTCTAACCTGCGGAGTTCTTCTCCATGTCTGTTTTGAGTCTTTGATTCTGGCTTTCTTTATCCATGAAAGCTTACATAACATGACATATCTGGGTGTAGTGATGGACTCAGACCTGAACCTTCAAAGACATATAGGCAATTACAAAGTTGGCCTTTTAGCACCTAAAGAACATTTCTAGGATATTAAAGGGCTGATGTCCCAGCAATATCTAGAAAAACTCATCCATGTGTTTATCTTTAGTCTCATTGATTACTGCAACAGTGTCTGCAGCTGATCCAGAATGCTGCTGCTCGCTTTCTTACTCAAACTTGGAAAATGGAACACATCACCCCAGTTCTAAAGTCCTTACATTGGCTCTCTGTAGCTCAGAGAATAGACTTTAAAGTACTTCTATTAGTTTATAATTTATTGAATGGTTTATATGGTTTAGTTTATAAATCATTGAATGGTGTAACACCAAAATACAATAAAGTTCTGCTGCCGTTGTATCAACCTTCCAGACCACTCAGATCTTCTGGTTAAAGTCTCTGTATCCCCAGGACCAGAACCAAACATAGAGAAGCAGCTTTCAGTTTTTATGCACCACAAATTTGGAACAAACTTCCAGAAAACTGCAAGACAGCCGAAACACTGAGTTCCTTTCAATCAAGTCTAAAAACCTACCTGTTTAGAACTGCCCTTAAATCATAATAACTGGAACATTGATCAATATATTTGATGTATACTTGATGATGATTATTCTTGATGATTTTGATTATGGCATTTAACAAAATGTAGTGTTTGTTGCTTGTTTCATTATTGGTTACTGTATTATGTTTTTATGGTGTTAAGCACTTTGAACTGCCTTGTTGCTGAGATGTGCTATACGAATAAACTTGACTTGACATGGCCAGCCTGATTGGTGATAGCAGTCATCTCAGTAAAGAACTTATTTTTGTAGTCATGATTATAATGTTTTGTGGAAGAGGCTATAGCTCTGGGGTGGGGGACCACAGCTGCTTGTGAATAGCTAAAATCTGTGAATGCTTGAGACCCCCTCGAAAAAAAAAAAAAAGCTTCTAACCATCTATTTTAATAGTTCAAACACCAATTATACCTTAACATGCACTAATTCACACAGTGGAAACTATCTTGGCACTACCACAGAAGTTAACATTTATGCTCTTCCTTATCTTCACTCTTGGGGGTTTAGCCAGTCAGCAACAAGAAAAGTAAACGGCGCTCCTGGATTGGCTGCTTTGCAAACACTAGCCAATGGCATCTCAGGTAGCATTGCAGCTAAGTATTTCAGCTTCCCAAGCTGCATTTTCTTTCAAATATTTTAGATATGCTCTACAAAAAAGTCTGTGAGCAGATGTATTTTTCTGTGAATGAATTGGAGTTCTGTTCCACAGATAAATCCGCAAATTGGTGAATCTGCAAATACGCCTATTCACAGATTAAAGGGTTGGAGTTTTAATTTACCAATAGCTGATCTCAGAGTCCAGTGGAAATGCTTTCTCTCACCCCTGTCTGTCTGGAATGGCACATAGGTTGACAGTGCTTTATTCTTGTCCATTATTTTACCTCCAATTAGGTGGATTGATGTCCCCATACATCAATTAGGGGACATCTTGAGTTCCGCTGCTCTTTTCCATCAGCGAGAGCAGGTGATATCTTTTCACCTAAATCCTAATGACACCTCACTCTCTTTGTATTGCCATGTGCTGCTGTGCCAGCTAAGGTGTCAGGCCAGCTGAAAAGAAAGTGTCTTCATCCAAACAGTATCGGCTTCTCTCCTTGGGGATCAATAGCTCTTCTTTGTACGCTGACCGGCTCAATAATTCATGACCACCTATTTAAAAATGCAATGAAGTAGCTGTCACTTAGCGCACTCTCTCTGCTTTGGCTCTGGATTGTGATCCCGCACGAAAGGCCTTGCTTCCTGCCAGTGACTCAGTCTTTCTGCGTAACCTGAGCGCAGACTTTGCACCTCCACTGCCACCTTCCTTTTGCTGGTTCTCGACTGGCTCTGGGGTGTGTAGTTACCATTTGGATACTTGATCTTAGTCTTTGCTGGTTTCCTTTTCTCAGTTCCATGATTAGACCCTATAGTGTGTCAAACTCCCTGTTTGACACCTCAGGTTGGGTATCGATCTGCATCATGACTCTGTTTCGGAGAAGACTGTCTTTTTATTCTGCAGTAGTTGTTTGTTGGTAAAGTGATGCAGGAGTTTCTTGTTGCAGGATAATTCAAAGGTTATGATCAGATTGAGGATATTTTGAAAGTGACAAAACATTTAAGTGCATGTATGTATAATGTTTACTTTTATTTATATGAAGACTGTAGCTCCTTATTTTAGGTATGGATTAATCAAATCTAAGACCTTGTTATTTAAGCCATTTTTAACATAATATATTAAAACATTAATATATTAATTGTAGTACAGTCAAATTTATATTGAAGTTAAAATATTTTATGAAACGTGTATCTCTTTAGGTGATTGTCATTTGTTACTAAAAGGTTTATTTCTTACCCTTTTAAAGGATAAAATATTAATATTGTCCTCTAAATTTTAGCCATATTACACCATCATACATAAAACGGTATGACTAAACATTACATATTTAGTTTAAAACATTAGAACATTGGTTTTGGCTAATTTGTCACAGCTGGTGGCAGGATCGAATATTTTTAATTGAACTTTCATCAGCACTGTTGCCACCTGTCACAAACACTTGGATAGTCTCCAGCCCATGAGCACTTTTTTAATGCTGTCAGAACGTAGGTCACTTGGTAACAACCACTAAGTCATCCACCTGCGCTCTAAGTGACTGACATTGACAAAGTGCTCTGCAGCTGATGTGCTGGAATCGATTTAAAGAAAGACGTAAACCGAAAAGCATGCCTAAAAGTGACAACGCTTTTCACCAGATTGTCCTGCTGTGATGTTTGCTTGTAGTATGTTTACAAAAATCTCAAATATCTGAGATTATATTGTGGAAAAATTTTAGAAAGTCAGGTGTAAATTTACAGACCCATGCAATAAATTAGAATATATTGAAAGCCCCATTTATCTTAGGAACTTTATCACTAAGTAAAACACATTATATAGATTAATTACACACAGATGGCTGTTTGAAAGCCTTTTTTTCTGTTAATTATGATGATTTTCCTCTTGCAGCTAATGAAAACACGACATTTAAGATTAGAGTATTAGATCAGACCAATAAAAAAAACTGTTTCTGAGAACGGAAATGTGGGCTTAAAGAAAAGTATGTTTGATACCTGTTTAAAAGTTATTTTCAAAAGTTACTTTTAATTTGACAAGCTAGATTCATCAGGATGTATACTGTAAAAACCAGTTTAAAGGTCCAGTCTATAGGATTTAGGGACATCTAGGGGCTAAATATCAGAATCCAAAAGAATAATTAACACACAAACCACAATCCTGTTGCTAGCCAAGTCCATCCAGTCAGCCTGCCTGGTCTTTGTTGGGTCACAAGGGGTAGTGGTGGTGAGAGGCAAGCTAAGAACTGAAACCCAGGAAAGGGGAAAATGAAATACCTGATGTGCATCAGGATACTAGTGGCTATTTCTAAATTAATTGGGTCAGGAATTATTTGGCGATAAAGTCTATAGTGCATAGTTGTGACTAGAAATTGTGGTTCCCTCTACGAATTGCACAATAATCTTGATCTTTGATTAGTGATATTTCTTAGAGCTGCACGATATATCAAATCACAATCTTTAGCGCAAAAACAGTGTTTGCAATATTACAATTGCAAAGCACTGCATGGATACAATATTTGGTGGGATAATATATTTCAAATGTCAGGCATTTTTGGTCTGGATATCAATAATATTCATGCAACCCTGATAAATATGGTAGAGATTTACGTTCTGGTTAGTATAAAAATGCATCACAGACCACCAGTATTCTGAAGATTCTTTCCCTATTACAATATTTTAATAGCTTAAACCTCTCTGGAAATGGTTAGCCAATCAAATTAAGAGCTTCCAATTTTAGGTTTACATCTTAAAAGTTAATTTTATTTCCCACCAAACCCTTTTAGGCTTGGCTCTATGAAAGTGCAACTTTAAATTGGTGACAGTTTGTTTTCCATGCCAGTTCAGATCAAATAAAAAATAAACCTGAAATCACTACTTTATGGTAACAAGGCCATACCAGTCTCTACTTGAAGAGTTATCAAATCATAACTTCTTGAATCAAACTGTATCACAACTGTGGACATTTTAATCTGGTGTTTGCTGGTAAATTCACAGGATTTCTTGCACATTTAAGTCATGGAATGTTGTGGTGAGTTGGTTGACTCAAAAACACTGGAACATTGTATTCTTGAGAATATTTCAAAGTTGTTTATCTTTTCCATCGTGACTTACTCAGTTTATATTTAGCCATTACTCCTTCCCAGAGCATTGTATTTTGTCTTCAGAAGTAGGAAAAGCTTTACTTCCTGGATCACTTGACAAATAACTTGGGGGGCCTGTGGTCACAGTTCAAAGACTCGTCATAGTGAGAACATGTATCATTCTGTAACTATATACAGTGTCAGCAAAGGAATGATTATACTGATAGAGCAGATATGAACCACGATTAAGCTTCTTATAATATTCTGTCCATTTCAGTTAAAGATACTTTTGAACATTATTTCTATTTGTTCTTTATGTTACTCCCCAAAGAGAAGCTGAATGGTACACATAATTTATAAGGAATTTAGATCCATATGTCACATTGTCAATGACATCAGATAGATCTGTTTAACACTTAAGGGAAGTTGTGGTTTTGTTATTCATGGACTGATTGAGAATGTCACATTCACTATACGGTTCTTTTGCTCTAAAAAGCTTGGAGTGCCAGACGAGCTTTTTATCTGTGTAGAAGCCCTACTTTTCTGCCAGTTACGCACTAAAGTACCACATAATGAATTCCAGACTGATTCTGAACAGTAAAACATCTTGGCGTCACTTGTAACATCTGTGAAATCAATGCAGATTGCTTAATATTACATTCTACTCATTGGGGCTCATCAAACCACCACTTTGTCAGGTTTTCATTCGCAGCATCTTGCGTACATCCTGTTACGGATTCTTTCACTCCCTAACCTTCTAACCTCTATTAATCACATCAGAAGTTTCCCACATTCTTTTACAGAAAGCCAGTGCCATTACTGGATGTTTTGTTTTGCCCCACAGTTACCTAAATCAATTTTATATATTGGCTAAGAGGAAAATGTCTTTTTTGACATGGACCTTAAGCATCTATATGAAAGAAATTAAATAGTATAATATGTTTTTAGAGTGTGTTAAAAAGATAATCATGTCGCTTGAAACACAAACCAAAAACCTTTCTGTATTTTATTTGGATATTGTGTGATAAACTAACAGAAACTAGCACATGGCTGTACTGGTATTCTTTAGATTATGAATGTTTTTAGAGAACAGAAATGACATGATGGCGACCAGGGAAAACACTGGTATATACAGGTATAAGCATAGAAAATTTGTTATTACAAGTATTCAAGTTGTACATAGAAATTTGTCAGCAACTCTTACTGGTGCAAAAATGTATGAATAGCTAGAGTAGAATAGAAAATATAATTTTTTGTCCCACAGTTAGTCAATTCAGGTTAAATAGAAGCATGCATATTCAATCTAAGGTAAAAAAAAAAAAAAAAACAAACAAACAAAAAACAGATGTATATAGAAACTGAAAAATAGGAATAAGAAATTGTACTGTAAGAGCAAATTTACAATATATGAATAATAATACTGTGCAGTTATAAAAATAGAACCTTCTGTTTAAAAAGAAATGTGCAACTGAGTGGAGTAATAAAAAACTGTACAACTTTGCATATATATTTGTGCATAAAATAACAGAAAAGTTAGAAGAAATGAAAAAAACCTCCAAATAACAGCAGGGATGTAAACACTTTTTGAGTTTGCTGGGAGCAGCGATGCTTATAAAGTCTAAACTGCTGTGAGCAAGAATCAAAATAAAGCTTTAAAAAAAGTATTAAGAGTATATCTATAAAGTAAATATTTGGTATTTGACAGGTTGGAACTGTTTTATTTATGTGCATTAGTTTATTTGTTAATTTGCTGTGCTCTAATTGCAGACACTGAGCGACAGGCCATTCATTCAGAAACTGTTTCGCCCTGTTTCACCCGAAGGCAATGCACACACTCTCGGTGACCTGCTGAAGGAGATGTATCCAGATGCTTTGACAAATGATGGTAAGCCCTCAAGCAGCCATTTCAAGCATTACCAGCGAACTGCTACGTACAGTCAAAACTTTGTCTGAATTTCTTATCAGATGTGAGCTGTGTTGTTTTCAATAGGTAGAAAACAGAAAGGGACACTCCTCAAGATTATTTTTATTTGTTCTACTTATGAAGAAATGTTTGAGATCCAAATTTCTGATAAAACTCCTGGAGGAGAAAGATGAGGGAAAATAGAGGTCGTTGCCATAAGCAAGGACTAAAGATGTGGGTAAAGGAACGTAACTAAAGTGAAAGGAGGGAATGAGAGAAAAGTTTAGATATGAAAAGAATTTGGAGTTTTCCAGCTGGTAGAGGAAAAGAGAACGACTATTTGGGATGGCTAAGAGGGTCATCTACTCTTACATCAAGGCTTTCATCTACACTCACTCAGATAACTGCCCAAAATACTTTTAAGTTATACGTGAAGTTTACAAAATTTTAGGGATCTGCACCAAGCTTTGCAACTGCTGGTGTCAAAACACTTCAGGCGACTCCTACTGAAAGTGCAGATCAGATCGACTCTTTAGAAACCCAACTGCCAAGCTGAGTTGGCACAAAAATTCCACGAATGCTATTGCATAAACAACTGGCTCAACATTTGGCTGTCAGTAGTAGCCGCTTCCACAGCTGAAGAGGGTAAAGTTTGATCTGGAATGAAAATCTAGCAATAACTTCACTGAAAATATGAAAGCCATGTGGAGTCAAATACAACGCATGCCTCTTTATCGACACCTAAAACTGACATCTTTTTATAATAGCACACAGGAATCTTCCCTTCATCGAAGTATAAATGCGCATCTTTGCCAGACAGTGGCTGTTTTGATTTATACAATATGCTGTTGGGGTGCAGCTCACAATACCGAGTTCATGAGACAGGATTCATGATAGTAGAACAGCAGGATACCATGATATTATTGTTAAATATCATGACAACTTCAGTGTTTTCTGGACTACAAGTCGCATTTTTTTCATAGCTTCGCTGGTCCTGGGTCTTACAGTCAGGAGCAACTTATATATGTTTTTTGTTTTTCTCTCTCTCTTCATGACCCATTTTTTGGCTGTTGCGTTAAATATTTATTCATACTGACAGACATGAACCAAGGATTAGACATTACCGTCTGCAGCCACGAGGAAAGCTAATCATGGGCTAAAACCTAGATGGCCAGAGCTGGAGGAACTAGTCAACAGATGGGTACATAAAGACTGTGCTGCCGGTCTATGCTGCCTCATCAGATTTTCCTACCATAGTACGTCTAGATAGCTATGTCTATCTGTCAGTGGAACGCCTGTTGAGGCTTGTGAACAGTTCAGTTTCATCTCCACGCCCTGGTAGTTTCCAAGGAGATAAATATAAATGACTTTGAAGGCAGGCCTTTTTGGTGTTGTCACTTCATGCAACGCAACCATCTCTCTATCACCCCGGATTTACTGCAGGGTGGACATTTCTGACCACCCTGATACAGAGCACGGACGTCGGTGCATCAGAAACTGCCTGCAGACTTCCAAGCCAAAGTCGACAGTTTCTGTGAGTTTATTGCAGAGCAGCTGAACACAATGTATCACCAGATTATATCATTAACATGGACAAGGTCCCCCTCACGTTTCACATTTTCTAAATAAATGCAACTTATATTTCAGTGCGTCTTATATATGTTGTTTTTTCCACTTCTGGTTGGATTTTTTGACTAATTCGACTTCTATTCCGGAGTGACTTAAAGTCCGGAAATACAGTAATCTGATTGTGATTACATCACATTTTCCTCACCCTTATCTCATTCTCTCATTCTCCACCCTGGTTTAATACCATCTATTTCAGGTGTAAGCATAAAAAACAATGGCAGACCATCCAACTGCTCTAATATAATATTGGTAAGGAAAGTAAGACTGCATAGCATAATAAATATAGGGAGTCATGCTTAAAGTACTCCTCTTCACACCTCAAGCTTATTATAATAACTTATATTTATTTCGCCAGATGAGATGAGGTGACATAACAGAAGTTAGATATTGCCCTGAGAGACGGGCCTAACTTTGAAGAGAAATATGGTTGTGTTTTAATAACCTGTGCTTCGAAATCTCTCAATACTCCTTAAAAATATAGCGTTGCACATAGAAAAATAAAATACTACCACTTTACTTGCTAGTAGTAGTAGATCGTTGTTCATGTTGTGCCTACTTAGAACATATGGATCCAGTGATTCCTGTATTTTCACATTTGGTTCAACTTGTCTTTCCCAAAAAAAAAAAAAAAAAAAAAAAAAAAAAAAATCCTCTGCATATTCTTAAAATAGAAATATTCTGGCCTCCGTCTTAGATTTCTCTGCATGAAAAGTAATGGGTACAAGCACTCCTTTGTCCCTACAGCGATTTCTGTTTTTAATACGGGACAGGGCAAGAGGGGTTACATCTGATTGTTGGGGTTGATTGGTTGATTTCCATTTCTATTTATTCCACGTATGTTACTGATGTTAGTAGTAATTGTTGGTTGGTTGATGATATACACTGCTGGTACTCTCTCTGTTTTGTATGGACTGATATCTTTGGTTGCGTTGACACACTGTATTGTCCCTCATTTTTAGAACTTTGATTGTATGTCTCTCAGTTTTTATGTCTTTTTTTTCTTTTCTACTTGCTGTAATATTAATTGCCCTCTGGGATTTGAATAAACCTGAACTTGAACCTGAATAAGGTGCTAAATATAGGTATTAAAACAGTAGACAGGTACCCTGCAGGAATAAACCAAGTAGGATGATTTGAATAAATATGTTTTGATTGTATTTTTATTGATCTGCGTAAAACACACAAAGGGTTGTAAACATATAAAATGTACACTATAAATGTAGTTCTACCTGTTGCTTCCTGGTTTCTAATTATATTCGGACAGCAGATGGAGCTTTTAAGTTCTGTGGGTTTGTGGTGTATACCTTAGAGTTGCAGCTGTAAGGGAGGAGAGCTGATGATGAAAGAAGAGATGAGAGGAAAGGGATAGAGAAAGGCCAGGCAGCAGTCAAAACAGAGTGTCTGCAAAAGACGAGAGAGGAAGTAGATAAAGAGACAATAGTATGTTGGGAGTAAAGACCCGCAGGAGACTCACCTGCACAGAGGCGACAACCATTAACACCACCTTCTCTCGTCTGTCTGCCTGCCCGTCTGTTTAATATTCACTCCCTTTTTGTGTCTCCATCCTACTTCTCTTTGTTTATATCCCACACTCATTCATATCCAGAACTGAAAAACCTGCCCTAATTGTAATATTATTACTCAGTTATATCAGCTACCAGAAAATATGTTTTATTTGCTTAATTATAGCAACATTATCTATAGAGTAGATTTTGTTGAAGAAGGAGGCCGTGTGACTCAGTTGGACCATGTGTCCTCAGTGAGGCTGTCCTGGGGTCAGTTCTCTGTCTCAGGTAATTCACTGCTTGCCCTCTCCTTCTCTCTTCATCTCTTTTCCTGTCGGATTACTGTTGAATAAAACGGCCAGAAACGAAAATATGTTTTGTGCTTGTGGCACTAAAACATTGTGCCCTATGTTGCTACATATCTAATGTTTGGTGACAAAACCAAACATTAGATATTGATCGATACCGATTCCGTTATTAATATCACTTATCGATTCTCGTAGAGTTAGGAAATAAACTCTTAAATTCAAAATATGCACCATGTTTTATTCGATTCAAACAAAATTAAAGGTGGTTTAAAAAAATAAGAATCCCTCTGTCAAATTAACATTTTAACATGGAATGTAACTGATGTGATAAAAGCTCTGCACATGTTGCAGCCAGCCCTAGTATTTTTTTTTTTTTTTTTTTTTTTTTTTTTTTTTGTGAAATGTAACCCTACTTTGGGGCGCTTCTGCCACAACACACCATCTTGGAAATTTTCTAAATCAAAATATGGAGTGTGTACAATACATTATCACGCAAATGCGTCATACATTACTGGAACCGACAAGCAGAATCATTAGGCAGGCAAGGAATTGAACTACTGAGAACTGGTTTTTTACTAGAACTGATTGTCGATTCCCATCCCTAGGCAGAATGCAGAGTCATCTGTTCTGTGTCTTACTCGACTACTTAAGTCTGGCACTTAGACTTGAGTCTAAGTCGCAAAAAAAAAAAAAAGAAAAAGAAAAATCAGAGACTCAAGACTTGAATTAGACTCATGCTCTTAAGACGCAAGATTTGACACAGGCTTGATGCCAAAGTGGAACCTAGGGGTACCGCTCTTGTGATTATCGTCCGCTCCAATAAAAAGTTACTTATTGACACAAAGTAGTCCCTGTTCTTTAGGTAGGACTGGAACCAGTCAAGTATTATACCAGAAAGTCCGACCCAGCTTTTCATTCTCTTCAGTAATAGATCATGGTCAACAGTGTTGAATGTTGCAGTGATGTCCAACAGAACCAACACTGTGGTTCTTCCACAGCCCGTATTTATGTGGCTATCATTGAACACTTTGAAAAGGGCAGTCTCAGTGCTGTGGTGAGCACAGAAACCGGACTGAAAGACATCGAAGCAGTTGGTCATTGTTAAGAAGCTATTTAACTGTTGAAACACAGTTTTATTCAATAATTTTACCAGTGACTGGAAGGTTGTGATTGGCCTATAATTCTGCAATTGCAGCTTGTCCAGAATGTTCTCTTTTATCAGTGGGTTTTAATAATTGCTGTTTTTAAAGCCTGGGTGAAAACACTTCATGAGAGGGATGAGTTTCTTATTTGAATCAGGTCGGATGCAATGACAGGCAAAACTTTCCTATGGAAAGCTGTGGGCAGGGTATCAAGACAGCTGGAGGACAAGCTGAACTGATGTACAATTTCTTCAGTTTTTATGGTTGAGTTGATAAAATTGTGTCATTTTCTCTACATTTGCTTTAATTGGACATAGCATTTAGACCGCATTTCATGTTGATGTGCAGATTGACCCTCTAGTTTTTTCTAATTTTCTCTGTAAAGAAATTGGCAAATTCATTGTAGACCCTGCTTGACTGTGGTTCAGATGCTACAGTCACAAGAGGGTTTGTTAATCTGCCAACCGTGGCAAGCGAGGCACGAAGATTGTTGTTTTTGTCAACGATTTACATTTCCTGTAGTCTGTAGATTTCGTAGTGAGCCTGGAGTCAAGTTTCCCGACATTTTCATTTAGCCTTTCAATAATTACTACTACTTTCACTTCTTACTAACTTACACAACCTTCACTTTAATGGGGGCAATGGAATCAATGATGTCTGAAATTTTTGAATGGAAGTTATCTACCAACTCGTCTGCTGAGTTACATGATGGAAGGGAGATGGGAATTTGATTGAAGGTTTCAAAGACCGTACTTGCACTGGTGTTTATAGAATCAGGCCTGGATTAACAACACCTAGTTTCCATTGCGAAAAGAATTTACAAATGGGGACTGCTGTTTACAACAGTGTTTATAAATACAGAAAGTAAGTTGAGGATGAATCTAAATGAGACAATCCAGTATTAGTGTATTTGTTTCCATGGATGTCATTGTTTAGCTCTATGGGAGCAGTGTGGATCCTTGCGTTTTTAGATAAAAGGCTAAATTAAACAGGTTGTTTTGTAAAGTTAATTATTTTAGAGTAATGTTTGCTTCAAGATCCTTTGTGAAACAGACATAATACTAGAAGTCATGTCCTTGTATGTTTGTAAAGTTCCTGAATGAATATTTTAGTGTTTTCAGAGAGACAATAGTGTTTTTCTCCAAGTTTGTAATGCAGTTTTTCCCCAACTAAATAAAACAATGTTTTTTCTTGTTCAATGCTTAGACTTGGATTCCAATCCGTAGTAAAGGCTGTGTTTAGTTGAGGCTTTAGGCTAATGCTTGAGATGAACTCTAAACAGTAACATCTGCTAAACACTATGATGTTGAAAGACATTTTTAGGAGCCCCTGATCTGTTTCAGTCCTGTTGCCTTTTATAAATGTAATTGGGACTAAACTGCTAAATTTTTATCTTGCGTGAATATTTCCTGGAAAGAAAAAAAATCATCTTACGTTTTTGTTTTCCTTCTTTCCTGTTTTTTATCCTGATCTAACTCGTTTTTCTTCTTTGATCTGATATCTCTGTCTCAGGTGTAGTCTTCATCATCTTCTGTCTGCTGTGGATGCCTTTTATGTCTTTGACTTTAAATCTCAGCTTTTCTTTTCTCTCCTCCCTCCAGAGGAGTCTACCAGCCTGCCTGGTTGATCAAGGTGAAAGTGGCCCTTTTGTCTGAAGTTGTTTGTTTGGTTTCCTCCTCTTCCTCGGCTGGTAGATGTGTTGGATGATAGCCATGGATTATGGTGGCGTGTTTGGTTTAGAGAACCCGGGAAGTGTGTTCAGAGACTTTGTAGAGTGGTCCCGTTTTTAGGGAGGGGTTTGCAGGTATTGTTCTTAAATTCAGAGAATTTTTTTTCTCTCCAGGACCCTAACATATAACAATCTGGGGTGCTCTACATCTCTGTGATCTTTCAAACATGAAATGACAACATTTTTTTTTTTTTTTTTTTTAAACACACTCCCTCCCTGTTATGTCTGAGAGAGAATTTCTGTTGACCCGTCTGGGACCCAGAAACCAGTTGCAGCAAACAAATAGGGGTGGCTTGCATTAAGAGCTGAAACGACAGGGGATTCCCAAATCTTTTGAAAGCCATGGACGAAAGTCTGTGTTGCCGTGAGGCTACCCCCGCGCCTTGTGAACCAAACTCAAAACATTGTGTTCCCGTAAGAAGTGGTCAGCACTGACGTGTGTTGGAACCATCATGTGTTTTGTTATTTTGAATCCAGGTGTGTTATTGTGCAAGATCTTTGGCAGACCGTTTAGTTTCACAGCAAAAATCACAGTCTTGAGGGTTGTACTTCCCACATGTTCTACAATGACTGACTGTTCTTGTAAGCAAGGTGTCTATTTTCTTTAAAGGTGTCTTTTTTTTGGAGTAGAGCCTAGTCTTGAAAAACCCTGTATTGATATCTGTCTGTGAATAATCAAAGGAAACCCCCACATTATTATAATCCCCCCACAACTCCACCCTGGCCCCTCCTTTTCAGCTGAGTGACAAATCCACACCATTTTCCACCCACGTTCCTCCACTTCCTATGTGTGGCACATCCCACTCATGAATCTCATGCCTCTTCACAGAGCCTGCCTCAGCAGCCAATACAGCTGTGCTTATCGAGTTCTTTGGCTCAATTCAGAGGCTGCAGGGGGAAGTGCAGGTTTCAGTGGCTGTTTTGATACAGATGATAGTGGGTTATGGTTCATATGCGGAGGCGTTTGAGATGTGCAACAGACAGGGGAATTCAGAATGGCTCGAAAGCCTGCTTGATGACGCGATCTATTGTTGACTGAGATGAGCTCTTCTTTAATCTTTTTGCTTTCTAACTCTCGTCACAACAGAATTATTAAAAGAAACACTTGGAACATTGGTAAAATGAGTCAAAATACCTTCAAGACTGTGAAACTCATCTGTAGAAAGAGAGTTAGTTATTCTGAAGATGTTTTAAATTTGTAAGTTTAGGAAAATTTTCTACAGAATCTCGAAAATTCCTTTTATGGTAGGTTTGTGTGAAATTATTATGGATTTGGATCTTCTGTATTCGCCACCACTGTCAATAATAGCTTGTTGCTATTAAATCTTGTCACTGCTGGCCAAATTATATATATATATTTTTGCCTTTAAAATATTTCTTCTCTTTTTGCTTTTTTTGTCCAACTTTATTGTTTCAAATAATCAAACTAGATAACAGTTTTTAAATAACAATTTCATTAATTAAGAGAGGATGTGTATCCAAAATGATTTAGCCAGATGTAAAAATATAACTGTCGTCCTTGTTAAATTATGAGTTCACTATAGTTTAACGAGGGCTGTCAACGTTAATGTGTTAACACTTTTGAATAATCTAAAAAGTTTAATGCGTTAATATTATATAATGTAGATTAATCCCATTTCCTTTCTTGACCCAAAAGCTTCTCTCCTGTGGAGCGTTACTTAGTTCAAAGTAGTGTGTTACACAGTGTTGTACTGCGTTCAACAATACAGAACATTATGCATTATGATTAATCACAATGCTAGAGTGTGATTTTTCTGATTAAAATTTTTCAATCAATTGACAGCACTAAATTTAACTTTTTTGGTTCAGTTTTACTACTTACACCCATGCCTGTTTACTTCCATAACTGGAGAATGAAGAAACTGTCTAAATAAGACCTGTCCAATTATGTAAAGTAGTCTGCACCACTATTTCCCAGCCGACACTGCCCTGCATGTTTTAAGTGTTTCCTTGTTTTAGCACACCTGATTTCAGTTGATGGCTGATTAACAAGCTTTTACTGAACTGCGATCATCTGAATCAGGTATGTTAAAGCAGGGAAACATCTAAAACATGCAGGGCAGTGAGCCTTGAGGACCAGGGTTGGGAAACACTGGTCTTAAACAATCTTGAAAAGCAAAACATTAGGCCCAGAGCTGAACATATTCCAGAACAGAAGCAAAGTGCTTCACATCTATCAGTCTGTAAAGCGTTAAACAAACATTTCTAAGACTTTGGGACCTCAGCGGTGAACCTTACTAGGAGGTGCTTACCAGAATTACCTGGAAAGACCAGTATCGACTTATCCAGGAGGTCACAAAGGAACAAAGAACATCAAAAGCACTGCATGCCTCATTGCCTCAGTTGAGGTCGGTTCATGATTCAACAAAAAGAAAGGGACTGCGCAAAAAGTCCCGAATAGAAACCCTCTGCTGACCAAAAAAAGCACAAAGATCCATTTCATATCGTCCAAAGAAACATCTTCATAATTCTCAAGACTTTTGGCAAAATATTCTGTGGTCTGATGAGACAAAAGTGGAGCTTCTTGGAAGGTGTGCATTTCATTACATCTGGCATAAAACTTGTACAGAATGTCAGAAAAAGAACCTTATACTGACAGTCAAACATGGTGGTGGTACTCTAATGTTCTCAGGCTGTTTTGGGCTGTAATTGATGGAACCAGAATTTAGTCAAAAACACTAGATGAGATTGTCTGACTGTCAGTTTGTGAACTTAATCTCAGGCTCACTTGGTTTATGGCCCAGGGCAGTGATACAAAGCACTCCAGCAAGTCTAGCTCTAAAGAAGCACCCAACCCATCCACCCCAAAAAAACCAAAAAACAAAACAAACACAAGATTATGATGTTTTGGAGTGGCCTAGTCAAAAGTCTAAACTTTTTTCCCTTAACAAATGGAATCATAAATTGGAAAAACAGGTTTTGTATTTACTCTGATTATCACTGTGTGATACAAAGAAAAAGTTTGTCAAAAAACAGAAGAAATCTGTTAGAGGGGAAATACATTTTCATGCCATTGTAGTGCACTCTGTCAAATCCTAAAATAATAAGTTGACTTATTCATCTGTTGATGAAAAAATAGCATTCACTTGCTTCTTCCAGCTTCATAAATATGTGTTTATTTACCCATTAGTCAGTGGATTCTAACGTCAGCCCGGGAGTCCGATCTGCTGCCAGTTATACGGTCAGAAACTGTTTGGCTTTTTGTTGGTGAAAACTTGTGGTCTTCGTAAATGACGTTTGGCTGCACTGAGCTGAATGAACATGTCGTCTTGGCCAAAAGTAGAGTTCCACTTAACCACAGCGTGTGTGTATGTGTCAGTTAAATGGCATTTTTTTATACATAAGCATCCTTCCCTTGAAATACAGTTATCAATAATGTTGTTATGGCTTGGAAGAAGCCCACTAATTACAACACAATTGCTGTATCCTTCATTTCTAGTTATATCAAATCCTTGTGCTACTCTTTGGCCTATTCTTCTGTGCCTTACTGAGGTTTTGGAGGACTCAACTGACTGCAAGCAACATTTACTTGTAGGACTTCTGGTTTGTCCAAATACTTACCATGCAGAATCAGAATTTCTCTGGTAAGTTTTTCAGGATTTTCTTTCAGAGCTTTTTCCTGGCAGGTCATAATCCCCGTTTGACATTACCATTGAAAGAGTGTATTGTAGCTCACAAAACAAAAAGAAATCCTGTGTATCACTGGTTCCTCTTTCTCTTATGTGTTCTACTTGTTGGTCAAGGTTTCATAAGCCTGATTAAGGCTTATGAAAACTATTTTGTTTGTTTTTTTTGTAATAGAAGCTTTATTTGCTATTTATAGCATAAGGAAAACTTATTTTTTAAATAGTTGTTCTCAAAAGAGTAAAAATATTTGGATTATAACAAAACAAGTTTATTATCCAAAACAATCGAGCATTATTTAAATATAGATTTAAACGTATATTTAGTGTAGAAATGCTTTTTAATTAGCTTCAAGCAAAGGTTTCCCTGTTAATGGTCACTTCAGAAATTGGTGGTTATCAAACTGGGAAAACACCTGATTTTTAACATTCCTCACTATTGTCTTCTGTCACATTAACCTCATGGTTACAGCTGCACTTTTCGGCAGCATGAGGGGAAATTAAAGCCTCTGTATTTACTGTAATCACAGGTAATTCTTTTTCTTCCCTTTAATGTAACACAGAGGAAGACTTGTTTTCCTGTTTATGTTATAATCTCAGTTCTACTTACGAGTTATTAGCTGCCAATCTGGAGGAATTTCTACTTTATTTCAAGATATTTTGTGTTGAATCTGAGGAGAAATTCAACTAGTCTCTGCTCAAGT
The DNA here is from genome assembly GCA_014839685.1 of Anableps anableps. Lineage (NCBI taxonomy): Eukaryota > Metazoa > Chordata > Actinopteri > Cyprinodontiformes > Anablepidae > Anableps > Anableps anableps. Next base: position 4,905,648 of record CM026072.1, read on the forward strand.
AAAAGAGTGTGAAAAATATGCATATTGAAAGCTGCTTGAGGATCTTGTTACATACAGTTATGTAAAATTGAGAAAAGCTGTCCCTGAGTTCCTTTGATTATTCAAAGGCCTCAACTTTTCTTTTTTCTCATTTCATCTGCACTGCATCTACTGTTTATCTGACTAGCCTAGCCTGCTCACTTCTTTGACTGCAGCACACAAAGGTATACACGTACACAGATACAGCCAATCAGAGGGGTTGGGCTGATTGCTTAGACCACGATATGGGCCTAAAGTTTGTCCATTGTTGATCACAGGAAGACTTTCAGTTTCACTGAGACTTTTCTTTTCCTTGAACGACTGCACCAATGTGGCTATAGAATTTTTTTTATTTAGGTGCACCATGGAGAAAATATGTAATTTTGCAACCACACTGGTCGCACTCTAAAGCCCTAAAACAAAAGATTTGAAGATGCACTGCTCACTGATTTTGTGACTGATTTTAGATCTCTGACATACCAATAATTATTTTAGCTGCTCATAGTGTCTCTAAAACAACTAAATTATAATGAAAGACATTCAGAATATTTTTTTGTACTTGCTATAAGATGAAAAGTGTATCTGTCCTCAAAATAACCTGTTCAGTCACTGGTTTAGTCTAACAAAAGTTGATTTGAGGCATGACGTCATTACTGGCACAAGTTGCTGGATGGCTGAGTGGTTCTGATCTTTGGATCATGATGGGACACTAATATTAATATGACCAGGAGAAAGTCCCTTAGATAACATGTCAAGTCTATACTAAAGGAACCTCCACGATATGTATGGAGAGAAAACAAAACTATGAACACATAAACAAACTTATTTTAGTGGACATTACAAACTTAAATATATTTAAAGCATCCGGATCATAGAAGTCCTTTTCGACCCATTTGGGCACGTCGTCTTCCTGAAGGATTCTAGAAGTTCGGTCTGAGTTTCCAAACTCAGCTCCTCTTAAAAAGTTATTCTGGGAAAGGAGTCATCACAAGGGTCTTGTCAACCAATCAAAAGCTATTTAGGGTGATGTGAGAGCTATGTCACATTAGACACTCAATAATAAATGGGTTCCATTATTTATTTATTTTTAAATCATCTCCTTTAGACATCAGTGACTTCTTCTTAGTTGCAAAAATGTCAACATTTTATTACGAAAGCTGTAATACTGTCTCATGACTAAAGCTGTTCCATTGAAGCAAAAACGTGTCCAGGACAGTGGAAACTGAAGTTTGTTTTGACTCTTGTAGGTGAAAAATGTAATCCAAGGTGTGTGTTTACACTACACAACCTTCATGAAATTAAATGATTCACCATAGGTTGTTTTTTGAGGGGACACTGGACTCAATGTTTCAACAAAACTGTTTTCGAGAAACATCTGCAACACCAAAAGTCTTGATGGGGATTTGTTTAAACATGTTTAAAAGGCTAAATTAATGGGATTTGGCAGAGTTGCTGGCTGCTGGGAGAGCTGCAGGTTTATACTCGAAGGCTGGAAAAGTTGGATGAGAGGTTCAGTTTTCCAATAAAGTCATTGGCACAAGTATTTTGCGAGGGTCAAATCTGTCTTTCGGCTGAGAAAGTAGGTTTTTAACACATTTCCTTCAGATGTAGTTGACCAGTTATTTAAACAATCATTTTATCAAATATTCATTTTATGCTGAGGTAAACTAATAATGATAATGGCTTTAAACTGTGGGGGCGACCTTCAGGGGTTCCTTGACTGAAAACACTTCAATATCTTTACAACCCTCAAATTTCACAAATATTGAGATTTAGGACTGAACAGGTCTCAACTGTTCTGATGGTGCAGGTGTTAATTTTGCATTCTGCAACCTTATTGATGAATCCGATTTTTTTTTTTTTTTTTTTTTTTTTCTTCTCTTACCAGCATTTTTCTCACGTTTTATCAACAATCCGAAGTGGTGTAACTGTGAGCGTGAGACTGTACATACATCTGTTTTGTGAGTAATTTAGATGCATGTGGTTATTGTGATGACCTATAGAAATATATATTTGAGTGAGAGGTTTATGCAAGTTGTTGGGGGTGTTGTTTATTGTAGAGTTCCCCCATTTCTCATAGTGAGAGTGTAATACACCTACTCCACCCACATCTTGCCAAGACCTGAATGTAAGTGAAGGGTATGAAACGCCTACAAGAAAGGCGGTATGTATGTGAGTGAGTGAGTGAGTGAGTGAGTGAGTGAGTGAATCAGTCAGAGAAAGTGTCTTCTCACCATTGTTATCGGTGAATCAGGATCACACCTTTTACTTTCTGTGCTTCAAAGTTTGACTCCACAATTTCTCAGGATTTTTCTCATGTTACAAGCTGCTCTTCACCTGAAAGAGCTCACTTTAATTGATGTTATTTTCTTTTCAACTCTGTTAAGTTTTGTAGTAAAATCAGCCCACCAGAAAAAACAATATTTTACACCTTTACATGTGTGTATTATATTTGTGTAATATTGTATTTGCAGTTATATTTTATGATATCAAATTTTAACAATATTTTTGTCTGAGTCACTTTTATCTAAAGTAACCCAACATCCACATTCTCTAAATATAGCTGAATAAAGCAACCTGTCTGTCCATCCATTATCTACACACACTTATCCCTGCAGGGTGGCGGGGGGTGGGAGGGCTGGTTCCTATCTCCAGCAGTCTTTGAGCGAGGGGCAGAGTCCACCCTGGACAGGTTACCAGTCAATCATAGGGCAACACAGAGACACGCAGAACAAACTGCCATGTGCACACACACTCACACCTAAGGGCAATTTAAGGAAACCAAATAACCAAACATTCATGTTTTTTTGTTTTTTGTTTTTTTTTTTGACTGTGAAAGAAAGCCGGAGTACCCAGAGAGAACCAATGCATGGATGAAGAATATATGTAAACTCCATGCATGATTAGAACTCAGGACCTCAGGACCTTCTTGCTGCAAGGCAACAGTTCTACCAACTGTGGCACCATGCAGTTTAAGATATATTATAGCTAAATGCATCCTTTATCATTTTTTTTTTTTATTTTAACTCCTATTATTATTATTTTATATTATAAAGCATTAAATTTTTTGGCATTGTTGCTGCTACCAAGGACTTCATAAAGTAAAGACGAGCAGCTCTGGTGAAGACAAAAATCTTAACATGTGCTGCTGCTGTTATTTTCAGTAGGATTAGCATCATGCAGAAACAAAATCCATAGTTTTGCTTTCACATATTTGAGTTATAGTTTGCATTTTTGCTGGGAAAAAAAGTGTTCCAAAAAAGACTACAGTTTTTCATGAGTTTTACAGTTAGCACAATACTCCATGCGCACTGTACCTACCACCTTTTAGTTTTGCAACATCCTGGTGGTTGCAGTTTGGTGGTTTGCATCTTGCCACCAACAGCTCGGCTCTTGTCAGCATGCTATTTTTTTTGTTTTGGCATGCTGCAGAAATAATTTTACTTTAAAGAGTTAACTTATTTTCTTCATGTTTTTCCTTTTTTAATCAAAAATACACTTCTATTCAATGTTTAATTTTGTCTTATATTCCCCATCCTCTGATTTAGTCAAAATCTATAAAGGATGCTAAAAACAGCCACTTTTTAACTTTTCAATTTTTTTAACTTTTTTAATTAACATAGCAAATTCTGTATAATGTAAATTGTTTTATTCCACCAGACCAAGTTAGGCATCCCTTAATGTTACCTTTTCACATTGCATATTCAACCTAACTATATTTATCAAGTTTCCTGTGGAGTGTGAATAATATTGCATGAAAGACATATGCAAACTGTAATTGTGTAGTACAGTGTTTAATGAGAGGTAATAAATTAAAAGAAAATCCAAAATGATGCAAATTTTTAATTTTTTAAAATTTTTTTATTTTAGTTTAATTCAGAAAATTATTTTCTGATATCCAAGAGTGCTTGAGAACTCATTTTCTGAGAGGAACATCTACCAAGAGGTTGTATTAGATATTTGATGCAAGATTTGTGAAGATTTAATCATGCCAGTTTCCCAGCAGGTGTTGGGTGGAGCTACTTCTCAGACCGTCAGTTAACACACTGCCTCAACCGTCCTCCTGATATTACGTGGAACTAAAATGTCATGTACAAGGCGGGTAGCAGATCTAGTTCAAATGTATGTATAGGTGTGTGTGTGTGTGTGTGTGTGTGTGTGTGCATTTACGTGTGAGAGTTTAGGAGTAGTTGACGGGAAAGGACCCTTTACTATCCATCCTTGTCACGCACATGCAGTCCTATACCAGAGAGATGAAATCCAGATGATGAGACACCATGTTGTAAATCCAGTTACTTTAAGGTGTAACTTTCAAATTTAAATCTTAAATGAAACATAAAAAGTTTTTATTTTTTTGCCTTTTAAGATGCTTTCTTGCTTTACAGCTGTGTAAAACAATTTTTGCTGATTTTTTTTTTTTTTTTTTTTTTTTTTTTTTGTCAGCTGCAAAAATATTTGATCTGAATCACAAATAGTTCTAGAAGTAAATTATTATTGTGAAGCAATCATAAGTCAGCATTTGGAATTTTAAACCAAAGTGCATGCAATAAATAAATGACATCATTTTAGACACCTGCCTGCATATTTTCACTTAAGGACAAACTGAAGATACATAACAATATCATTAGATGATTATTTTAAATGTTTTTTTTTTTGTTTTTGTTTTTTTTTTGAGTTCATGTTGATATCAAAAGCTAAGCATTTTGAAACAGTAATATACCTTTTGTATGTATAATAATTATAAACCTTTACTGTATTTAGATGCTCTTCAGCTGTAAAAGGGCTGTTTTGCATGAATTTTGCAGTATAGACACCTAAGTTTTAAATAAGTATGTTTAAATACAAAAAAGTAGCTGAAAATATAATAGAATGGGGGGTCTTAAAATTCTACCATAAGGTCTACCATTAGAGATGGCAAATAACCCTCCCCACCCCCCTTCCAAAGGAAAAAAAAATTGAATGTTCTCTAGATTTCTGTGTATTTTTTTTGTCTCTTGTGAGTTCAAGCCTTTTACTCTTTAAAATATTTTCTTATACTTTTTAACTTCCAACTACTTGTGATCTACTGCTTTACATATAAGTGAAGAATAAAAGAAGTGGCTATAAGGGTGTGGAAGATCATTAGGCCTCATGGGAAAAGCTCTAAAATTATGCATAGAGTTGATTTGTCTTTGGTTTTTTTTTTTAACTCTTTGCTTATTTTTACCTGTACATTAAAAGTGTAACACATGAAAGCATATGGCATTTGGTTCATCTTGTTAGATTTAATTAACTTCCCGGGAAAAACAAAGCTTGTGAGATGTTTTTCAGCAGTTAAAGATCGGCAGTTAAATGTTTTCGGCTGCCTGGATATCACTGCATGGTCAAATATCATCTCTGCAAATTACACATCTTCAGTGGTTTCAGTAAAATCGTTTCTCGTAACAAACGTTTTTCGGTCGTGGCCTTTCAGCAACGGGCGGTATCAGTCACAGGAGGCCAGCACATCCGGACACAGGCTTGTGCAAGCATACCACACATTTTCAGAATGAAAGGTAAAAATTCAAATCCTGTCGCCAGTGCATTCAAAAACAATCAACTGTCACTTTACTGTGCTTCATAACTGAAAGCAGTCATAGTCACTTTAGTACTTTCTCTCTTCTTCCTCTGTCTCATCCACCACAGAAGTGGTATTACTGTCGTGTCTGATGTGGTCTGTCTCACCTCATGTAACTATTTCTTTTCTCTGCACAGTTCTTTCCTCAGGTTTTGTCTTTTTTATTTTCTTTAATCAAACCATCCTTTTATTTTTTACTTTTACGCATCTTTCTTTCTCCTATTGCAATCACTCTTCTTTCCCCGATGAAGAGTGAATTGAGCACTGATGTACTTTAAAATGATGAGCTCAGTTTGAGTGAATGGAATAGAAGCACATTTGTGCCACTATAAAGAAAAAAGTATTCACAGATTTTGGCTATTCGTTGGTGGCTGTGGACCCCAACCCAGAGCTCCACTGTAAAGGAATATGAAGTGAAACAGAACAAAACACTGTTGGCAGGTTTGAAACCAAGGAGTTTCAGTGAGAAGTGTTACAGACACACCGTATGGGCATGAATGTCAGATATGTTGGGCTTTTAATGATATGTTGCAGCAGTTGTTTTTTCCAGATGAAATGAAATATATATAACAACTAAGCACACACGATGGATGCACATTATATCTGCTTTAACATCAGTACTGGCTGGTGTTAGTCATTTTTAAAAAATAGTGGTGTCAGTCCCAGAAGTAAAACTGGTCTGATATTTCTGACTATTCTTAAAAAATACATTATAAAGCAAGCAGTGGGTGCAAGAAATTGTATTCTTGCAGGGTCAAAACTATACATATAGGCTCAAATATAAACATACACTCTCCAGTAACATTTTATTAGATCTCCCTTCGCAAAATGTATCTCAACCACAGGCATTGAACCTCCGACATAATTCTTGTTGGCAGGGTTGGTAGACTTTATTTGAATTGGTTTGTTTCCTGCCACAAACTCTGCTTTTATATTGTTAGATATGGTGTCCAGAACGTTTTAATACTGTTAAGGTCAGGATTTTGAGAAGGCATTCCAGATGATTAATGTTATCCTGTCTTGACTGTTCTAAAACAAATCTGGATGTGTGTTTAAGATGATTGTCTTGATTAAACACTCAATGTTCAAGTTTCAGCCATTTAGCCATTGATCTGAGGTGAAGTTGAGCAGTTTGAAGTTTGCCCTCTGTCTTCATTATTCCTTGTGTAATATACCAGCTCCACAGGAATTGAAAGCACCCCATAGCGTTACCACGACCATGCTTGACAGTTCTAACAGTGTTCTTATGCATCAAAATTTACCTTACAGGTATTTGTTAAGTTCGGTTAGCAAGTTATAAATTTAAAAGTGTCCCTTTTGGACCAGACACACCTTTACGGTCTTAATTTTCTCTTTTGGCCATTTAAAGGAATGTTATGTTCTGTTCTTGTTCTCTTGTTCAAATATTTTTTAAAGCTGGCAAATAGTATCTACCACCTGCAGTCAATCCACCCCACTTAGCAGGCCTTGAACAAGTGAAAAGACATTCTCCAACCTTCAGAGCCACTTTAATAAAAGATTTAGATGAAAGCATAGGAACAGCTACTGTATAGCCTGTATGTTCAACTTTTTCCTTCTGTGGATTAGAGAAAATCTACAATGATGCACAATTTCTAAAATTCCTTGATGATGTATGATCATTCCAAAAGAACTGTTCAAGCTCATCCTTAAAGAATCAGAATTAATATGCTGTTCATTGGTGCATGATGCAAAGATGTAAACTCCTCACTGGAAGTGTAAATGTTTACGACGCTAATACCCTTCCTGTCTGTGTCCAGGTGAGCGGAAGCGCTACCAGGTCTTGATCCACGGCATCGAACCTCTGCTGGAGACTCCTCTGCAGTGGCTGAGCGAACACCTGAGCCATCCTGACAACTTCCTGCACATCTGCGTCGTCCCAGTGCCCACAGATTGAGGCTGCACCTCTACATCTTGTCATCGCAAGACTCATCGGCCAATCACCTGGCAGCTGGGTAACCTCAGATGTGGTAGAACTTCGCTGTGGAGACTCGGAGCTAACAGACAATAAAGGGGAAGGATCTGAATATTAATCACGAATATGAACAAGACGGGATGAGATATTTAACAAATCTCTCTTGTTTGGTTACATTTCCATCTGGTCAGCAGTACCATTACTATTACTCCTCTCTTCTCAGAAATTTCTTTATGGACACAAAGAATGAAAGAACTTTGAGAAGTGTCTCCGTAAGAGAAGAGATTGGTTCTTTTTTTCCTGTTCTTCTGTTTCATATATTCTCCAAAAAAACAAATATGTACACTGGAGATGAACATTTTTGAAGTTTCCATCTTCATTCTGATTAAAAGACTGTCTTGGAGACAGGGAGGCGGTTTTCAGGGGTGAGGAGGAGGATGCGTTGTCAGGTTCTGCTGAAGTTGCCTTAGTTATTTACCATCATACATCATGACTTAGATGGTGTTGATGAGTTTACATCACAGTCTCAAAAGTTGTTCACCTTTTAAGAATAAAAAAAGCTGTTGTATTGCACCAATTAAAAATACAAGCGTTATCAATGAGTGGTTCTGCAGGTTTTACAGCATTCCCAGGAACTGGGTTGGACCAAACTCTTCCTGCAGCTGCTGAGTTCGGCATTTAATTCTGAGCTATCTGAAGATGCAACAAAATACCAACATAGAATGTCTAAATTGTTGTAGTATAGCACTGTTCCTAACATCAAAATGGTAATTTAACTTTTAAAAAAAAGTATCTTCATTTTTCTTTATCTTCAGTTACAAAATTTACATTCATAAACCTGTGATTATTAAACCAAATGGTTAAACTAAAACAGATTTTTTTCTTTTCTTTTTTTTAGTAACGTGTTTTACCATTTCTGCAAAGATAGAAGGGGATGCAAGATTTTTCTCATGGTGTCATCTGAGTGTTTAAGTGGTTTATGATGCTAAATGATTGTGTTTGGAGGTCGCTGGGAAAACAATGCACACATCTTAAATTGCAGGTGTTGATTTCTCGCCATCAGTACAATGTTCTGCTTGGTTTTATAGTCTGTTTTGTGAGACTTGGCACAAACTTCTTTATCCACAGCCAAGCTTAAATGGGCATCTGGTCTTGTTTGTCTGAAAGAGCTGAGCCATTACGATGAGACTGTTTGCTTTAGGAGTGCAAACTTTCTGGGATCATTTAATGCATATATTTTATTTAGCATAGTTAGGTTTGTAGACACACAAAACTATATCAGTACATCTCAAACAAGATGCTCAAGTAATAGCATGATTGGATTAGTCCTCCAAACACTCAACATCATTAGACATTTTTATTATGGGTATTTTTCAGTTACTGTCTGTTTAGCTTAGAAATACATGTTGGAATCAGGCTTGGTGCACCGAACAGCTTTTCAACCTCATTTAGAGCTTGATGGAGACATAAACATGGATGCCTTTTCACCTTAAATGTAGCATTTAGGTTTATACATTGCATTGACTTAAAGCAATTTGATCTTTTTTCTGCCTTTTCAAATATATTTGGCTCTGGGGGAGCTTATTTTTAATCACAGTAGACCCCCGCCTATTTGCGGTTCAGTATTTGTAGATTTTTATTTGTAGAAAATATGCCTATCAGCAGATTTTTTTTTTTCCCTTGCATATCTAAAATATTCTCAAGAAAATGCAGCTTTAGAAGCTGAAATACCAAGGTGCAATGATACTTGACATGGCATTGGCTGGCGTTTGCAAACCAGCCAATTCAGGAGCAGCATCTATTTTCCTTGGTGCTGATTGACTGTACCACCAAGACCAGATAAAAGGATAACTGCAGATCTTAGCTTATGTAGTAGTGCCAAGATGGTTTACACTGCGTATTAATGGTATTAATGCGTATTATTGCATATTAAAGTATATTTGGTGTTTGAACTATTAAAACAGGCAGTTATAAGCAGTTTTAGAGGGGGTCTCAAGAATTTGCGAGTTTCAGCTATTAACAGGCGATTGTTGTCCCTAAACCCTGCGAATACCAGCGGTCCATTGTAAAACCATTTTAAGCACAAGGGTTTCTCTTAAAATCTGTTCTTAATAAACATCAGTTCTATTCAAGCACAGAATAGTGCACTGCTGCCCCCCGTCTCCCTCCCCACCTGTTGCTGCACACTGCCAGTCAGCTGCTTGAAACAAGGTCTTTGCATGTTCCCGCTTCATTACAAGAAAGACAAATTGGGCTGTTTAGACATTAGTGGTGCAAAGAATATCTACACCTGTGGTGTGGAGAAAGAGTGCCACCCATTACCCATCCTACAGGTGTCAAGCTTATACTTGTTATACAGCCAACTGCAGCTCCAAAAAAATCAGAAAAAAAATGTTCTGCACTTTAAGACTTTAGCATTGTAAAGGAATTTATTCTTTGTTTTATCTTAAGTCAATGCATCAAACTAAAATAGCAATAAATGTTATCAAAAACATAATATCTGTTCAATTAATTATTGTTGAAACAGTTTATTTTGCCCCATTCTTGCACCAGGTAAAGCGCGTCACAGGAAAATAAAGAAACAAAGGTGAATAAAATTACATTAAAGACAATAAATGCACTAATAGAATAGTGGTAAAGTTTAAGCGTCACATAAAGACATAAAACTATACAAAAGCTGATTTAAAACCTATAAGTAGCTAAGAAATTGTTTTTGAAATATCATCTTGGGGATTTATTGGAAAGTTGCAACAAACAATGCCTTCGCTGCTTATATGGCATTTTTTGTTGTAAATGTTTGTAAACGCTGTGATACCATGAACAGTTACTATTCTATGAGAATGTCATACCAATCCATGAGTAAATGAATCCTTCAATTATTTATTAAAAGGTCAAATTTGAAAATCAAAATAGGTTGAAGATGTTCCCTGTGAACTCATTTGATATAATACAGTTTTAAAAATTTAAGATTTTTTCTAAAAATGTTGCAGAATTATGTTTCAGGTTCTATTTTTGTTTCTGGAGATCTATTTAAATTGAAAAAAGACATCTTAAAGACAATTATCTGCAACATTGTGGCTTTATGTTTAGTATAACATGAATTATTATTATTATTATTATTATTTTTAAATAATTGAGCAGAAACTTTCCCCCAGCTTTCTCTTTTTACTTTATTCATCTTCTAAAGCACATCTCCCGCTCATGTGTTTTATTGCTGACACTCTCCCTCCCTCTCGCTCTTCATCTCTCCTGGTTAATTATCTGTTGGCATCCACTCGCTGCTAATGAGACCGCTAAACTGTCCAGACAGGCCTGGGGCTGCTCTGTCAGTGTGTGTGCTTTCAGGGAGTCGAACGCTGCAGTGTGAGTGTGCGCACGTAATTACAGACATCATTTATAGCCCCTTGCAGGTGTGTGTGTGCAGATTCAGATGTCTACACACACATAGACGCTTGTCTATTGTCACAACGCCAGTCTGCTAATTTAAAGTGTATGTTGTGTGAGTGATGTCACACATCATGTCATCACATCAGGCTTCCTCACTGCTGTTTCTGCCGCCAAGAATGAATGGAGCGCGGGTTTATGGTGTTGAGTCAAAAAGCCGCCACTTGGCGTGGGGTAACATGTCTGTTTTCGTGTGTGAAAATGTGTTTTGTATACTATGCAATCTGGGCCTGGAGACATGATGATGAAGGGCCTGACACACACTTTAATGGGATTTCCCGGTCCGTCATCCGTCCCCCACACTGTACGACACACCGAGGCAGAAGAGGCTGAGGAAATAAAAGCTGAGTGGGAGTGTGGTACTTAGTGAGGGGCGGAGATGGAATGAGTTAAATTGCTTACAGAAATCTATTTCCATCTCGATTTGAGATGCTTTGGACCTGAATCAGAACCGATAGCATCATTCTTCCTTATCCTGTCGAGATCGTCTACAGAAGCTCTGACCAAGTTTTGTTGTAAAGAAAAAAAAAAAAAAGATCTCATAAGCTTTAGCTGAAGCAGTCGTAGAACTTTATTCGAGTTAAAACACTCGGTTTCACATTCCTTGTAAGGCAACACCTGGGTTAGGATCCCCCATCATGGTGGTTTCAGATGTCTAAAAGCTTTTGCACACCTGAAAATCTTAACTAAGGTTCATGGTTTTTGCTTAATTGTGATTATTTGATCCAGTTAGTTTGTGCTTCCCAAAAGAACGTGATACTCGTACCATCACTAACAGCTATTTTAACAAAAATCACTTTAATAAAAATATTATTATTATGGAAATATCACCATAGCAGTCCTGACTGACATGTCATTTTCATTTTTTTTTTTTTTAAATAGTTTTCTTGACATGATTGTATTTCATTGGTAGAGCAGTCATCTCGACCTCAGTTGTGGGTTTTATTCCAGCTTCCTCCTCCTGCCACATGTCGTTGTGCCCTTGTGCAAGACACGTAACCTTAACTGGTCTACCGATCTGTGTATTTGTGCGTGAATATGCGTTTGTGAGTGCGATAGGGTAAATGTGACTCTAAAGTGTTTTGATTGATCAGTTTGAAAAGTGCTAAATAAATTCAGTCCATTTAGAAACCAGCACAGTGCGAATTGAACATGTTCAAACTAAATCTCAATCTCTGAAGTTAAATTACAGGCTGTTAATCCCACAATGTAGATGTTTTATTTTGTTCTCTTCAGTCTGTTATACTATCTCTCTTTTTAAGTGCAAAAATCAGAGAAGTTCACACACTTTTGCTGTAATTCATCTGCCACTAACAACCATTTTGGGGAAGCAGATCAGCTTTATTGGTGTTAACTAAAGATTTAAATCATGCCTGCATTTCGTATCCACACATTCTCACTCCTCCGGTCCTTCTGATTTCTATCTGTAAACAAACTGCTTCAAACTTTATATTTTAGTTTGCTTGATGATTAAGAATTTTTTTCAATGTAATATGGAGATCAATGATTAAAAATTCTGAATTCTTAAACATAAGTGAGTTTAATTTCATTTTATTTTCAATCTTACACCTGATTTCCACTGATTGTGGTTTTGATCACATTTTAGCCATCTTTGATGTGACAGATGAGGACACTTGATCAAACCAAAATAACTGAGTGACTTCATGATGATTGATAATATTCATCGGTCATACAACTACAATTCCAAGCTTATAGAAAAAGTAAATGTAACTCAACATATCTTCGCTCAGCATAATATTTAAGGATTTATACCAGCTTTTTACTAGAGCTTGGTTTTTCTAATTTTATGATGAGTTGGTATAGTTAATCATACATTTAAGACCAAAAATATTCATACCCCTGGCAGATTTATATTTAAAATGATTTTTTTATTCAACCTGCAATTTCCTGCTGATAGGAAATGAGATAGTCATCTTAAAAAAAAGATGTTAAAGAAGTATCAGTTTAACAAAATAATTACCCATTTTTGTTTACATTGTAATAAAAATGTTATATCAAAAATTATTTCTACCTTCCTCAGTGAGCAGAAAAATATTTATTGGTATTACAGAAATCAAACTCTTATAATCACTGACCATCTTCTTGCATGTTTTCACGGGTACTTGAGGAGCTTCAAGTTTTTGATCTTGGAAGGCCTCTTTACCATCACTCTAATCTTTAGCTCTATCCACAAATTATCTTTAAGATTTAAATCAGGACTTTGACTGGGGGCCTCTCCAAATGTTAATATCACTTTCAATCAGACAAGACACATTGATAAATAAGTAATTAATAAACTAAGTTAATAAAAAATGTGATCAGATTTGTTAAAATCACTTTTATGGATGAAGCACTTTAGCAAAAATAAAAATAAACTTATGTAAAAAAAAAAAACAAACAAACAAAAAAAAAAAACTGGCAAAGGCACCCTGCTTCACGAAACAGCTACTTCATAATTAGTTTACCCAGCCCAGCTTAACTGTGAACTAACAGCTGAATCTACCTGGTTAGGTTACGTTGACCTATCTTAAATACTGGGTCAACATAACCTAACAGGGTTATGTAATCTAACATAACCTAACAACATTTCATTTCAATCTGAAACATAATTGCTTAGTGATGTGGAAAAAAAAGTTATGTAACAAATTTGAGAATATATTTAACTGTTGTCTTAGTTACTTTTGTACTGAGCTCTAAAAGCCATCAATAACAGTTGAGCAGCACAGCAGAAATGTGTTTTGCTTGTGTTTGATCGCCAGTGTCTTTATCAAGCCAAACTGGAAATGCTTCCCTCACTGTTTCATTTAATATCCAATAAATCCAAAACAACTTTACGGGATGTCTGATTTCTACCAGATTCCGTGAAACCAGTCTTTCTCATGTGCACATAGTTTTACCATCAGCTCAGACCACAAACTATGCCACCTACTTCCCCTCAGTCCCCAACTGTCCTGCCTAATACGGTGAAACCACAGTTTCTAGTTCACATCATACCTCACTTGTGAGAACCTTCATTGAGATGCTCTGTTGAAACCGTCAAACTGTCCTGGATCTTAATCTCTGCATCTTGGAGCTCAGAATGCGATGAAATTATTGGGTTTTTTTCACTCTGTTTGTCTTAATATTAACCATATAATTACATTCAAGCCTTTAAATGGCTACAATAATGTCCCCAAAATCAAACTGGTTCCCACAAGCAAGCATAAACCGTATAACACACACACACGCCGTTCTGCTTTTTAGGCGTCTCAGGGGGCTGCTGTGCTCTGCTGTATATCAGACAGAGATCAAGAAGATCAACAGATGAGAGTGATTAGTGATGAAGAGGAAGTCATGAGTGTTTTTCTCATCCTGAGCCACACAAACACATTACAGCGCACACTGGGACATGACATCAGAATGTCGCAGCAAACTTTACATTTCAGAACATTAACGCTGCAGGCTGCTGAGAGAGGTAGTTGGAAACTGGAGAAATCACAAAATCCTAAACAAATTAGTCAAAATGAGTTCCTCTTGTGTCTCAACTTCTGCTTTACACACAGTTTAAGTTTTTCTGTTTTCATGTTTTTGTTTTTGCATGCAGAAATCGTCAGTAAATCAATTATTGTCAGTGAGTTTTTAATCATGTGAAAAGACGTTGAACTTGGACCCCGGGTGTTGGATCAAAATGACTGAAAAGCCTAAATGAATGAATAAAAAATTAAGTTTAACTTTAAACGTGTGTCTCCCGAAATACTTTGTGTCAAATATATAACACCCATAAATCAAAAGGATGTTTAAAGTAACAAAACCCTGTTATGTGAAGGTAATTTAAGCTGAGAGTGTAACAGCCGATGAACGAGGTTTCTGTGAAGAAAGAATCGAGTTTCCTCAAGCTTAACCGGTAAACGCGCCAACAACCAAAAGTGTATGTGTGTGTTTCTTTGTCTTTGTATTCCTGGCAGCGTGACACACACATCTCCTCCTTTCTGTGGTTCCCTCTCTCTCTCTCAGTTGTGTCTCAGAAGAGAGAGGACTGGATGTCCATTTTTTAGCAAGAGCGACGGCCTTTGAAGTTTGTAATGATTCAAAGGACACGATTCACCCCGCCCACACAAACACACATACATTAACACACACACACGAGCGTGTGCTCATATGACACACTGAAAGCTTGTTGTCTTGTGTGTTGGGCCTTTTATCTTTTAGACAGTTGCAATTTTCTTTTTTCATTCAAAAGACTTAATTGCTCCTCCACTTTTATTTTCACTTCACTTCACTTCCTCTATTGACTCTTAAAAGGAACTATTATTTTTCATTTTTGCTTTTATTTAATGGTATTCAATCCAACCAGTAATGCAGAGTAACTAGCATTTGACTGACAACCTAAAACATCCCATGAATGCAACAGTTTAGGAGGTGTCGCAATTAAAACTGATTACAATGACTTAAAAAGTCCTTTAATCTTAATATTTTGTTTAAGGTTCAATACAGATTGTTTAATTATGTTCAGCTGTGTAATCAGTCATTGCTGTTTTTAATTACTCCCAAAACAAACATGAGAAAAATCTTTCTACACATTCACATAAAAATATATTATTTACATATTACATTTTCTTCTTCCATGTTTGAACAGGAGAAGGTAGAAGTATAAATGTGTAAATTCCTACCTCATTAACAACTCAGCTAATTAAAGAACTTAATGTTATTGCTAAACAAATGAGATGGAAACAAGAGTTCGCTTATTGCAAAACAGCAAGACCAAAAGATTAGTTGCCATATATCTGTATTTTGCAGTCATTATGTCCAGAGTCAAACAACTGCTCCTGATCTGTATATTTATTTAAAATAAATATCTTGCATATCCCTCAAAACTGATGCATGATTTTACTTTGCTTACATTCATCTATTAGACCATTCCATAACTTTATTCCTGAGAATAAAATGCGCGTTGTTTTCAAAGTTGGGTTTTCTTTTGTCTCTAAATCAAATGTGCCACAGTTATTGGCATTCCTGCTGTTCATAGTTTTTATGCACTCCAGTTTTAATAATACAGCACCTTTTAGTCTTTTCATAAAACATTTCAAAAGGTTGGACACACCTTTAAACGTTCCTGTCTGTATTATCTTGCTAGATTATCCATAGTCCTGGGTCTTCTCCCTGGGCTTCAGTTCTGTGGGCTTCTTGGTGGAAAAAACTCATTTCAAGTTTAAACTGTTTTTGTGTTGATTTTGTCATCATCCTAAAAAAAAGCCCCAATGATGACCCATTTTCAGAAATTTTGTTTAAATTGTCCTGATATTTTAAAATGCAATGCTCTCTAAGAAGGTTTCCAGGGTCCTTGAAAGAACTCCAGGCCCACAGCATCCCAGATCCTCCACCATGCTTAACAATGGGGAAGAGGCGCTATTTAGCGCTTGTTTTACACTGTAAGCACATGTGACATGTGTTTGGCACCAAAATTTCAATCTTTGTCTCTTCAAAATTAAACTGAAGTTCAAATAACACTTAGCATTTTACTTGAATGTCTACTGGTTGTTATGGAGATGTCATGACCCCACTCTATAAACACATCAAATAATTTAACCATTCCAATATTTGTAGGATTTATAGCCATGAATAAACTGCAGCGCTTGTCCCTAATCTGAAAGTCAGCTTGCTCTGACAAAACACGTCGCCTCCCTTTTAAAAAAGGGTTCAACCTGATTCGACCAGCCAATCTCAACTGTTTGTGTTGTGATGTGTGTCGTTATTCTGAAGACTATAGAGATTCAACTTAAAACTTCCTTGATTCCAGGCTGTGATGCTTACATGCAAGATAATTAACCTCTAAAATATGCAAAACAAGGAACCTCAGAAGTCTTGGATCCTCAGAAGTGAAATGCAAATTTTTAGATGTCTGTTGCTGCATGTATGTTTACACACAGAAGAAAAAAAAAAAAAAACACTCATGGCCATGAGGTCAAAGAAGTCTGAGAAAACAACCGACAAACTTTTCCTTGGAAATGCTGTCTCCTTTCAGCAGTCATCTGTTTACGCACACACACATACACACACACCCACACCAACCTGTTATTAACCCTGTCGCCCTCTTAATAGGCAGGTGCTGAAGAGACGGAGACGGACAGACCCACAGAGAAACAGAATATGACAGGAGGATGTGGCTGATGGGGCAGCCAAGCCATTACACTTTGATCTCTGTCTCTCTGATACTAACACACACACACACACACACACACACACACACACACACACACACACACACACACCGTTAATAAGCAGTGTGTGTCGCTTTCCGCTCATAGCCTTGGGCCTGGGACATCAGGTTTGCTACCCAAGCGTGTGTGTGTTTGTGTGTTGATGTGTGGCTCCTGACTGTCTGGTATTGTTTGTCACAAACTGAGCAAACGATAAAGCTGTGTTCAAATTAACGTCTCTTGGTCCCTTTGAGATTGAAACGCTCCTACTATAAAACACAACTCTCTTTGGGAAAGTGAATAAAGCAAATGTTTCAGAGTTATAATTAATGTTGTATACTGTTGCAAAAAAAAAAAAAAAAAAAAAAAAAAAAAAAATACAAATTCTCGTGATGATAGAGATCAATTTTGCAGCCAAACATACCTCTAGACTCTTTAAGGGTTTTCATTTTGCGTGAATTTATTTATTTTTTTCAAAATAGTGCCCCTACAAAAGAAAAAAAATCATTAGCACAACTTTGAAACCTGTCAAAAATGATATCTGAAGCAGGGTAAATTTAATTTAAAAATATTTTATTACTGCTAGAGGGAAATTAAATGCTGTTGTGACTCATATTATTTTCTTCAGAGTTGTTGTAGATCCTGAGGGATGTGGGCAGGAAGGATCTCCTGTAGCAGTCTTTATTACAGTGACTCTGAAGAAGCATCTGACTGAATACACTGATGTGTTTTAATATATTTAGAAATGTTTTAATGTATTCTAACCTGCAACCTAAGGGGACTGCATCCTATTTCATCGTACCTGTACAGTAACGATAAAGACATTCCGTCATTCATTACAGAAGATATGAAGCATCTTGCTGCAAACAGTGAAGAACCTAAGCTTCCTCAAGAAGTGAAGTCTGCTCTGTCCCATCTTGTAGATGGCCTACTGTTGCATCTTCAGTCCAGTTTGTTGTCCAGGTGAACACTGAGGTATTTAAACTCCTCTGCCACCTCCACTTCTTCTCCCAAGATGAAAATAGGGTTTGATCTGACCCTGTTTCTCCTGAAATCTAAATCAGTTCCTTTGTTTTGTTCACTTTCAGGATAATTGTTTCCACACCATGACACAAAGTAGTCTGCCAGCTCTCTGTACTCAGCTCCTTGTCCATCTGATCCACCCGACAACTGCAGAGTATTTCTGCAGATGACAGGAGTCTGTTTGTACTGGAAGTCTGAGGTGTGCAGTGTAGACATTGTCTGTTTAATTCTGTTATAACAAATATCAGTTCTCTTTTACTTTATCTAATCTAAGAAAACTAACTTTTTGAAAAAAGCTATTTAAATAAAATGATTTGTGTTGAAATGATTGTGTTCCTTTTTTGTAATGTTTTCTGTAATATTTTGTTGTTATGGGTAATATTGTGTGCTTTCTTCATCCATTTCCTGGTCATGGAGGCTATTTTGAGACAAGTATGAAACGTTTTGGTGCTGCGTGGGATTTGTGTTGTGAGACAGGCCGAGTAAAGAGTTCCCGAAAAGTGGACTTAGTAGCAATGACCCCAGAAGCAAACATTTATGGTTCAACAATGACAACAGAGGGAATCTAATTTCTCTTTACTGGCTGTACTTGTTTACAATCAACTATCATTTTAAGATGCTGTCTTTAAAACGATCAACATGAAGTAAACCTTGACAACATCTTTGCTACTAGGTTTTTATGATAATGGATTAAAAACAACTCTTTCAAGGTGTTCACCTATGTAAAATATGGAGAAAAGGTAGCCACTTAGTGTCTGGTTTTGACAGACAGTGATGATGTAACACGAGCTGTTAATTCACAGTTTTCAGTGAGTTGGCCATAACCATTAAAATGTGGATTTGTGGGCAAGGTCCCTTGAGTGTTCCAGTAACCATATAAAACACTTCATCGGTGAGAAGCTCATGCGTGTCAGAGGAGCTGAACGTGTGGATGGTGTGCAGGAAGAGAATCTGGCTGTTTGCGGTTTCAAGAAGAATTGAAGAAGACAGAGGCTCCACATGTGGGAAGTTTAGGAAGAGTCGGCGGGCTGCTTTCTGCTGAGTCACATCGTCATCCCCCTGCACATGTTCGACAGGCTGAGACGCTGATCTTTAATGAGATGTCTGACCCGGTACAGACAGATGAAGATTGAAAACATAAAGCGAAACTGCAGTGTGGAGTCTAAAATGATCCAGAGCGACAAATAAATCAGATTATTCAAGCTGTCCTGTTTTTAGCCGAGTAAAGAAAAAAAACAGGTGAATCATTTTCTTCTTTGTGTTCACATAAAATTGGGGTAAATTTATATAAAAACAGAGCAAAATGGAGAAAAAAAAAATAGAAAAGCTTCTTAAATGTTTCATTGAGAAATCCAAACCATAGAATCTGGATTTTTTTGTTTGTTTGTTTTTGTCTAATTGTGATGTTTTGGCGTGGGAATGTGTTTCACATTTATCTCCCAAACATAAAAAACAGCCACTTTATTCCAAGTGTGTTTAATCTTGCCTGGTTGTTCATTAAAACCTTTATGTCTGAGAATTAACATGCATCAGGATTATGTTATAAAGTATGAATTCCATAAAAATGTGATTCAGATAAGAAGCTTGATTTTGATAGGAAAGGAGTCGTCACTTTTTTAATGGTTCTCGTTACATTTTTTTTAAATTCTTAAATACATAAAATGGCATACCAAAAATCATGTATACTCTTCTCAGTAATAAAAAGAAAATCTTTTGACAGTACAGCAACCTAATTATTCATGTGGCCACTGGTATTTTGACAATTTTTCTTTGATGATTAGCTCAATGTCTTTGAGGATGGAAGGGCTCCTTGCCATCACCCTTATCTTTAACTCCCTTCACAGATGATCAAATTCAAGTCTGGATTCTGGCTAGGGCCACTCAAAATCATCAAAATATCTTCCAGGCATGAAAAACATGTCAGTAAAACAAAAGATTACTCTACTCTAATTACTCTAAACCTAAATCTGCCCGGGGTATAAGTAATTATGGGCTCAAGCGTATATAAAATTGAACTGAGATGACACAAGTGAGACTTTTGAAAGCGTTCAAAACCTTTTTACGTTTAATTAAAGTGTGTGGGCGTTGTGTGTTTAATATCCATACTGAGTGTGTACGTTGAAAGGCTGCTGCAGTGCGTGTTGACTTAATAACTTGTGGTTTGGAAGAACCACATAAGCTATCATGCACTCACTTCCTGTGCCATACAGGGGGCTCCTGTGATGTGGCAAAATTAAGAGCCTGTCAGCGCCTTTTAAGTCATTTCCAGCATGAGAGCTGACAGCATTTTACCTTTTCACGTGGCTCCTATTTTTAAGAACGATACATGGTGCTGTGAAAAAGAAACTGTTTATGTCATGAAAGTGTTATTTGTCTATTTTCCATTCAGAGTGAAAACCTTATATATTAAAGAACTATATTATGTTCTCACAGCGGATCTCCTACTGTCTACAGTAACCGTAAATAGAACAGTTAGAGTTAATGTGGCCAAATTTTAGCCAGCTAAACTATATTCCTTTAAACCCAACAAAACATTGCATCACGGCACTTTGTATCTTTCTAGTGTAACTTTCAAACCGCTGCTGTAGAACTGGGTGTCTGGAGAAAGTCAAATCTTATTCTTTAAACACATGCTGTAAAAGTCAAAGATGAGGTGAATAGCTGGGGGAGTTATCAGAGCGCCAACTGTCAATCACAGTGGTTAATTAAAAGCCATGTGGAAGATATTACAGCCTTTTTCATGCCTCAAGATTTTATTAGTTGCAGCCTGAGTCTGTTAGAGACCATACTGAACCACCTGTAACACCTGGGTTGCTATAAATAAGCAAATGGTTGAGATAAAGGTTCTCGTATATCCCCTTAAATAGCTAGAAAAACGCAGATTACATTAAATTAGTAAAGAATGTACAGTCCCTTGCAAAAGCATTTATACCCCTTGGACCACAGTTATATCCAAAAAATTAGAATATTATTGAAAAGTTCCCTTATTTCAAGTAACTCAGTTCACTAAGTGAAAAATATTATAGATTAATTACACAAAGACTGATGTTTTCAAGCCTTTATTTCTGTTAATTATGATGATTTTCTGCTTACAACGAATGGAAAAACAACATTTAAGAATCAGAATATTACATCAGACCAAACTCCCCCCCACACCCCAACAAATTTTTAATATAGAAATGTGGGCTTAATTAAAAGCATGTTTAATACCTACTTAAAGGTTGTTATTCTAAATGGTTTGAAGAAAGCTTTACTTCTGTCCATTTTTTCATCAGTTCTCACCACCTGTCCCTACTGAAGAAAATCGCCCCGACGACATGTTGCTCCCACCACCATCTTTCGCAGTGGGATTGCTGTCTTCATAAGGATGTGCAACATTAGTTTTCCAGCATAGTATGTAGTATGTTGGCCAAAGATTTCCCATTTGGTCTCATCTGACCAGAGCACCTTCTTCCATATGTTTACTGCGTGTCTGGAGGGCTTTGTGGAACTCTGCAACTACCCCAGAGTTACCATAGGCCTCTTGCCTGCTCTTTTTATTTTCAGATGATGAATTTAACAGCTTACCATGAGATGTTCAAATGTTGTTATTTTGTTTTATGACCTAAGCCTGCTTTAAATTTATCCACAACATTATCCTTGACCTGACTAGTGTGCTTTTTGTTCTCTGTGTGCTCTAAAAAACAGCTGTATTTGTTTTAAGATTAAATTACACACAGATGAACTTAATTTATTATCTCAGCAGACTTTTGCAAAGAGTTTGAATACAAATGTTCACCACACTTTTTGTTAGGATTGATTTGTTAAAAAAAGTTGCTCACTAGTTGACTGCTGAGTCAAAGAGTGGGTCCTGGTTGTGGTGTAGAGGAGCCTGGGAGCAACAGGGACATCTTATTCATGATGTGTGGATCACATGTACTGGCTTGGATTGATCGTTAGAGAATTTGAAGTTGGACTTGGCATGCGAGCCTAATACCAAGACTATGATCTCATCATACCTACTTCAGGCTGATCCCACTTCAATAATTAAATGTGAAGCAATAGATTATTATCCCTCCACTGTTCTACTGTGATCCTGAGATTAACAATTCATGATCTCTGTTCCAGTAAATACAGCGCCATAATCAGAACCCTCCACACAGGTATGTGCAAAACAGAAACTAATAATTTATTTTAACTTGTCCTTTATTATTATCATTATTATTATTATTATTATTATTATTATTATTATTATTATTATTATTATTATTATTTCATGTCATTTGTATATGTACAGCTCTTTGTTGACCGTTGGTATTTTAAAGTATTTTATAAAGATGGTTATAAAGAGTGAATATTGTTAACATCAGATATGTGGTTGTGTACTTATTTTTCTGAGATTGATAGATTATATGGCACGTCTGTATTGCATGGCTTTATGACCGGCCACACTTGGCCGAGATCTGGTTCCAGTGCTGAAACTCTTCTGGGCCAGCACAAGGCCACAGGTGCTTCCACAGCTGGCGCCATGCTGGCCCAGTGTAGCAGGGTGTCCACATATCCTTAAAAATTCTTAAATTCACATATCTAAAATGAAGGCCTTAAAATGTCTTAAATTCATTAGAAAACATGTAAATTGGCCTTAAATATGTTAATTACAGGTCTTTAATTTTGTTGTGGCAGACCAATTTAATCTTGTATATTCTAGATAGTTTATTTTTCTTGTGGGACTTTTCTGTCAGGCAAAAGTTTGAGTCACACAGACATTATGTTCTGTGGCTCAAGGCGGTTGAGGCTACTGCTAACTAGCTGCTGATATAACCTTGCTTGCTCGCTAGCTATCTAGCAAGATTATATTTTCTACATTTGTCAGGATACAGGTCTTAAATTTCATTCATAATGGTCTTAAAAATGTCTTAAACTTGAGTTAGTGAAACCTGCAGAAGCCCCGGTGTTGGCCACCTCCGGCACACCAGGTCTGGGCCACCAAAGGGCTGTCATTCTTTGAGGTATCTGGACCAAGTGCAAGGTCATTGTGTGGGTCAGAACTGGGCCAGACCAATTTTGCTATCATCTCGAGACCGAATATCAGTTGTCTCTCATATCTTTGTTTACATCTTTCATAATGTTGTAAAGACTAATTGAAATCACCAGCTTCACACCTCATGGAACATTTTAAAGCATGGATATCAAAAAGGCAATTGTTTTAGAATAAGCCCCATTGTTTAAAATAATAGTTGTTATATTTGTTCAATATTTTGTGCAGAGATATACAGGTGTATCTTAAGCTGGAACGTTTATTTTAGTAATACTATTCAAAAAAGCTCTTATTTTCCTTTCATATACAGAGGTATATTTTAATGTCCTTATTTCTATTAATTTGGATTATCATGGCTTTGGATAATTTGTATAATTTTTAATAAAGAAATATGCTATGGCCTATGCAATTAGGGGAGGATTGCTGAATTAACACTAATCCAGGACTTGGTAACTCATGCCTTCCACACAGAGTGTAAGCCACAGCAAGTCATTTCTAAAGAAGCTGACTGATACAAAGTGTGTCGAAGCATATTAATGGTAAGTTGAGTGAAAGATAAAAATGCTCCTGTTGGTGAACTCTTATCTTATCAAGTCCAGAGAGATGCTGATTTGATTTTCCTGTAGGCACCTTCCCACACAGCAACAACATGGGATTCCATAAAACCTCAGCAGAGACAGATTGCCTTCATCTCATGCCGCATTGAGTGGTAAATGGACTAAACTTATGTAGTGCCTTTCCAGTCATACTGACATTCTTTACGTTACAGACACATTCACCCATTCGTGCTCACAAACACCAATATGCAGATTGATAGCAACTTGAGGGTAAGCCCCTTGCCCAGGGGCACATTGATATGTGACAGGAAGAAGTTGGAATCAAACCTACAACCTTCCAGCTGCAAGATGACTGAGCCACAGTCGCCCCACATTGATGCAGGGATTAAAGAGAATGAGCCCAGACCAAGTATTAAGTGCATATACTTTACAGCTCATTGAGATACTTTTTAATAAGCCTGTATTTCTGTATTAAAAACACTTTATTGGTCTGATTTAATATTTTCCTTTTCTGATAGATTTTCAGAGGTTTTTCATTTGCTGCAAACCATCATTTTTTAAAAATATTAATATATCACTCTGTATGTAATGATGCTGTCTAAAACCTTTCACTTTTTGGAATGGGTGTAATAGATTACTTTGTTAATAATATTGGAACGTGTCTCAGCTGAATACAAGGGATCAGGCTGAAATCATGTATCTCATACCTCTGAGGAATGACTTATTGAGACACAAGAAGGTGAATGGAAAGAATTTGTTGACTTGGTTACCGCATATCCACGGTTTGGTATTCGCGGATTTACCAATTCCTGAATTGTTCTTTGTAACGTGACTCCAAATTATTTGTGTAATTTGCTAATTTGTTCAGAGAGAAATGCAGCTAGCTAACATACCTAGTTGCAGGGCAGGAGCGGCATTTATTTTCCTTGGCTCTGATTGGCTGTAACCCCAAGAGCAGAAATAAGGAAGACTGTAGATGCTAGCAGGAGAGCTAACACAGTTTCCAATGTGTGTATTAATGCATATTAAGACATATTTGGTGTTTGAGCTATTATAATAGGCAGTTCTCAGTGTTTTTTCAAGGGGGTCTCAAGTATTTGCGGGCGGTTGTGGTCCCTAAACCCTGCATATACTGGGGTCTACTGTACATATTCACCTACTTTTTTGTGAGTATTGCCATTTTTCCTTCTGACTTTTGGTCATGTTGACCTGTTTTACTGCATCAATAACATATCTAAATGGGATGACATGCTGATAATCAGCAACTGGCCATTAGCTGACGTCAGCTTCAAACTTTAACTTGATTGATGGCGTTTCAAGAAAAGTCATTATTATATCCTCAAAGGATTAGATGATTTCGCAAGAATATTTCTGACTTAACAAAAGCATTCCAGTGGCCAGATGGTCAGCGTTTGCACTGATGGGGCAAGGCCTATAATATGCTAACAAAAAGAACATGTTGATTTTTGGGAATAAGCAAAAGACCAAAAAAAAAAAAAAAAAAAGATTGTCCAGCAGCTTCTTAAATTTAATTAAAGACAAAAAGGAAAACACTGAAAAAGAAAGAGATCCATGGATTTATGGGAAATATGGATCTAATTTCTTCATATATTTGCTTTTACTCATCTTCATGTGGATCTCATTTGTTGTGAATGTTTTTGATGAAGTACAGAGGGCGACACCTTCCAAATGTGTAATTTTAACAGAACATATCCAGAAGAAATATTTACTGGATATTATTTGGCAGCAACACCAATGAAGGCTTTGACTTCCTGTTAGAAAGATTTGGAGACAAATAAATGATTTCTGGGAATCAAAATAAAGGGATAGGGAAGTAAATAGATTTAGTCATGCATTCTGACCAGTGACCCTCAACTTCTGTGTCTCAGCGATATCATGACATGATTCTGCAAAGCATTTACAGGAAATCAGCCGCTGGGGATACTGCTCAGTTTCTTTAGTGGTGCTGGAGCGCCGATTTGGTGAGATGAAGAATATGTTTTTGTGTGTGTGTCTCTGCATATATGTCTGTGTGGGTGTTGAAGGGTGTGTTTGGTTTATGGTTTTGTTATGAGAGAAGCTAATCGCAACATGTCAGGGGAAACTGACTAGATCTCCCGAGAGAGAAATGATTAATCAGTAAATCGAGACATGAAAAAGGACAAATGTTTTTTGTTTTTTTGTTTTTTTGCTTGTGTTAGCTGTTGAAGTGCACATGTTTTTTTGGTACATGTTTCTCTTGTCTTTTAATTTATTTGTGGAACAGGTTCAAGTGTGTTTATGTGTTTCCTAAATGCATGACTTTTTGTTTGAATGAGTGAGATTGCGTGCGTGTGTGGACATAAATCATGAATACAACAGCAGAAAAGCAGTCACTGCTTTCAGTCGTCAAAAAAGTAAAAGTTTTTATAAAAGAAAATAGATCCATGGATTGTTGTGATAAACCTCAACTTGATCCCTCAATTCCAGGCCAGAAGCTGGGCATTACAGTAGTTTTATACTGGGAAAATTTGATTTTTTTTTTTGTTATTATTGTTGAATCAACAATCCATTTTTCAAGGGAAAAGTCTACTGAGAAGAAAATACATAAATTTAAAGAGGTATGCTTACGACCTGACAGCTTGGATCTCAATTAAAAAAAGATACAGCTTTGTCATATAAGTGTTGCTGCTTCCACCATTATGTAACTTTTGACCTGTACAGTCAAGAATCATCAAAATTGACAGGGAGCATTATTTTTATCATCATATGCTAATTCTGTCATGACATTATGTCAGTCATCAGGTTGTTTTATCATCATGAATGATCGCATTCACTTCTACTCCCAGTGACTAAAAACACAACAATATTATGTATCCGTAGGATGAGAATGCAGGTGTCAAATATGTCGAACGCTACAATCTGCAGCCTGAGCTTTTCAGAAATAGTTTGTTTCTTTAAAATAGTTGAAAAAATACAAACCCCATGAATACTTCAGGACATTTATCTTTTTAAAAATTCAAAACAGTGTTCTTTTTACTGTAAACATTTCAGAAATGTATTTATCTGTGCCTGTCTGTCTTTGGCCAACCATCCCAACACGCATCCCAATGCTGCATGCACTTTGTTGAAACTTCAATATGAAAGACTTGCATAAAATGTCCAATAGGAGAAGTAAGCATGACCAAAGATGGAAGAAATTTCAAGTCAAGATTCCTTCACAGCTGAGAAATGTCTGAGTTTTACAGCTATCAATAAGTACAGAAAAAATAGAGCTTGTATTTGTGTTTCTACACTTTCTTCGAATATCCCATTGTCTTAAAGTTGTATCCAACCATTTAATCTTTTTGTCTATAGTCCATCCATCCAGACAGCTATTCTTCCTTTCCTTTTTCCTTCCTTCAAGCCATAGAAATATCTGCCATAAATTCATGGAGAAATGTTGTATCTGCACTTTAAAACATAGATTTTAAAATGCAGATTCTATTTTGATGTGTTTCCTATCAAAATCTGTTTGAAAATTATTAAAATAGGAGTGTAACGAAACATACAAGCGTGGTTCGATGGGGACCTCATTTTTGAAGTAACAGTTTGTCACATTTTTAGAATGTTTAAATCAAGACAAACACAAAACTATATAATTGTTATCCAACAGTGAACTAAGAATGATGATATAAAGAATCTGGAAAGTGAGGGAGAGCAGCTCAATTCAGCATAATGCTTGTGAAGCTCTGCACTTTACACCTGCTCACCAACTCAGCTCTGTGACCATAGACCAGCAGCTGTTATGGGACTACTTCTATCCTATGGGGTGTTGATGTTAAGTTACACAGTCAAAAATTAACAGCAATAATTTGGGTTATTTAGCCTTTCATAACAGAAAAAAAACAGGGGCTCATTTTTCACAGTGTTATTCATTCATTTATAAATGTCACAGTTTCAAACTAGATATTAATTAGCAAGCTAAACAGTTAGTTTACAAACTAAATATGTTGCTCCAAACTAAACATTTAGTTAGCAAACTATTTATTTGCTAACTAAATATTTAGTTTGGAGCTAAATATTTAGTCTGTTAACAAATATTTAGTTTGAGCTAAATATTTAATTTGCTAACTAAATACTTAGTTTCAAACTAAATATTTAGTCTGTTAACAAAATATTTAGTTTGAGCCAAATATTTAATTTGCTAACTAAATATTTAGTTTCAAGCTCAATATTAAATTTGCTAACTAAATATTTAGCTTAGAGCTCAATATTAAATTTGCTAACTAAATATTTAGTTTGGAGCTAAATATTTAGTCTGTTAATTAAATTCTTAGTTTGAAATAAATATTAAATTTGCTAACTAAATATTTAGTTTGGAGCTAGTTTGCTAGCTAAATATTTAGTTCAGAACTAAAATTAAATTTTCTAACTAAATATTTAGTTTGGAGCTAAATATTTAATTTGTAAACTAAATATTTAGTTTGGAGCTAAATATTTAGCTTGTAAACAAAATATCTAGTTAGGAGTTAAATATGTAGTTTGGAAATTAAATATTTAGTTTGGAGCTAAATATTTCATTTGCTCACTAAATATCTAGTTTCGGGCTAAATATTTGGTTTAGAAACTAAATATTTAGCTTTCTAATTAAATATTTAGTTTGAAACTGTGACATTTATAAATAAATGAATAACATAGTGAAAATATGGCTCTGAAAAATGCACCCCTGTTTTTTCTGTTATGACAGGCTAAATAACTGAAATTAATGCTGTTAATTTTTGACTGTGTAACTTTACAAACGGCACCCCATACTCATCCTGGTCAGTATAAAAATCAGAGTAACTTTTATGATATATGTTTTTAAATTTTTCAGTGGACACTTGCTTTCACTCCACCACAAAGCAGATCTTTACCCATTCCTGATGTTAGTCTTTTTCACCTCAGCGATTAATGGATTTCAACAGGAACAACTCAGTATAGAAAAGCCAACACACCACATTTTGCAACATATTCCTGAGTATGTGGCCACTAGCAGCACATTTTTACAGCACATAGAAGCATGAACAAATCATGACTTAGTGAAGCAATGAATGAAACCATTGTAGGAGGATGAGGACTAACGTTCCATAATGTAAAATTTTGCTAAAAGTTTGAAAATTAGTTTACAATATTTTCTTAAACAAATTACTAAAATTACTTGGGTATGTTTGCAAAGACACTAATCTGTCATGGAAAATCCAAAAGAAATCAAAGCAGGGCAAATATTACCCCAAGGACAAAAATAAAGTGAAGGGAAGTGAAGCATGGGGATGTTCAGCCATCATACCGTCAAGGAAGGAAGCACACTGGCTCTGTGTAGCAGAGATGAATGTGCTTTTGTGTGAAATTTGCATATCAACCCTAGAATAGAAGCAAAAGACCTTAAGAAGATGATGGCTGAATGAATGACGTGCTGACAGGCCATTCTGCAAAGAAGAAACCATTACTCCGAGAGCCATATAATAACTCCGATTACAGCAAATCTCTTGAGAGACCTTCAGGACAAACATACTGATGAAACTAAAATTAAAGTGGCTTAGTTGTTGCATTTAGAGGAAAAAATGGGACGCTTGCAAGCCTGAGACCACCATCCTGACTCTGAAGTAGAGTGGTGGCAGCATCATGTTGCGGAGTGCTTTGCTTCACAAAATCAATGGCATCATGAGAAAACAGCATTATGTTGAAAGACTAAAACATCAGCCAGGAAGTTAAAGCTCGGGTGCAAATGGATCTTCAAAATACCCCAAGTAGCCCAAAATTAGCTTCAGAGTGGCTAAAGGACAAGAAAATCAGTGTTTTGAAGTTGTCATGAAGTTGTTTTCAACTGCACCTATGAGCTATAAGGCACCAGTTTGCTCAAAAAAACTTTGAAACAAACATCATTATCTTAACAAAACACAACATACAGGCAACTTTTCAAGAGATGAATCTGAGTAAAGCTCTATTTTAAAGAAATATTGGCCGGGAATCGTTACATCACAGCTTAACATTTTCTGGCAGAGTTCAGTTCACAGTTGTCAGTAAAGTCTTGTGTTAGAAATTAGAGGGACTTGGCCCACTTTCAGTTGTGGGCGTCCTTTTTCTTCAACACAGTGGGTGTTTTACTTGGAAATGGGGTAGTGTGTAAAGCAAGATAAGATTTGAAACTTTATCAAACGGTCTTGTAAAATCAGAACTCGTTTAACTTCTGTTCAACAGCGTTTTCCAACAAATACCAATAACAATTTCAGTGAACCTCCCACTCATATATGCCTCCCCTCCCACCTGTACACTGCAGGTGCTGGCCAACAGATAACCACACATCTGGGTGAAGTGAATTTTGGCTTCATGGAAAAATAAATTATTTGAACTCGACTGTTTTTTCTTTCAAATGACAGCCGTTTTTTTTTTTTTTTTTTTTTTTTTTTTTTTTTAAATACTTAAATAGCCAGGAAATAGACATGAAGTTTGAACAGATTTCCACAGATTCCATTTTTAAAAGATAAACGTGGTGCGGTATAATTTTCATGATCACCAACATCTTAGTAAAAGTGAAATCTGGGGGTCTATAAAAGCAGACGAGAAACAATTGCGTTATGTTTCGATGCCTGCAGCTGGAGGATATTAGCTCTAAATGTCACCAGTATTCTCAGGACCTTTTCGCACTCATAACCTTTTAATTTTAAGTTGTGGGTGTCTCTTTTCTTCAAAACTGCGGGTGTTTCACTTTGGAATGAAGCTGTTTGTCTGAAAGGGGGGCTGTGCAAGATGAGATAAGACTTGACACTTTATCAAGCCATTTTCTAAAAACAGATAGCGTACAAACAAACCTCTTCTCGACTCAGGCAAGTGGAAGGCAGACTTGCCGTTTCGGTACATGCATCTCGGCCTGCGGGATATCCCCCCTCCTCCAGATCTGGAAGGTGATGTCCTCCCCCGGTCAGAAAAGTGCCGTGAAACCCCAACGCCATCTTGCTGAGGTAGTGGAACTCGCTGTGTCAACGTGTGACTTGAGAAGTTTCCCTGATAGTAATAATAAGATCGAACAAACAGGAAAGAGCGATGTAGTGTGCAAAAGTGAAAGATGCTGAGTCAAAGGGTGGGGGCGCGCCGGGTGTTTTTAGTTGGGTGATGAGGTAATGGATTCATGCTGCTTTTTCAGAGAGCCACTTCTTACTCTCATCGGTATCCTGGACCATGTGAGGGTGGAATGTGTTTCATCACTTCTTCTCTATGAAAAGTTATCTTGAACAGCTGACTGATACACAGATTAGTTTCAAAGGAAAAACTCATCTGTCAGAAATATGCCACCAATTCAACTTCTTGGAATTGGTATGAATGTGGAACATAAACTCATCATTCTGAGACCTTGCTATAGTTTAACTGCAACAACTTTGAGCTGTAATATAATCATATCTAGAGTTTGAAGGCAGCTCTTTTTTCATTATCATGTATTTTATAACATAAATGCATATTTTTATTTCAGTAACTTAATCTCACATTTATCCAACTTTAATTTGAGAAAAAGGGAAAAAATACCATGTGGAAAAAAAACTGTTTAAAACAAAATCACTGATGCCATAATTATTATCACCTCTCTAAATAATTATTTGTGCCAAAACCTTTAGCCAACAGAAGAGCTTCTTCTGTAACATCTCACAAGTTTACAACATACAGATAGAGGGATCTCTGAGCTTCCTTTTTGCAAAATCACTTTAAATCAGTGCTGTCTGAATCCAGTCCTCAAGGTTCAACACAGCTAATTCAAATGGCTGAAATACTTCCAAGGTCTCTTGTCAATTTCTGCAAAGACCATATAAACCTCGAAAACACGTAGGACTGACTTTGGACACCACTGCTGATCATCTTCAGATTATCTCACAGATTTTTCCAAGCAGTTTAGATCTTAGCACTGAGATGGCAAAGAAAGAAGGTTAATTGTGTGTCCACTGAACCCCTTCTCTGTTGGTTTGGTGTGTTTTGGACCACTCCTCTGCTAAAAAACCCAAACATGACCCCTTTTTGTTTTGTTTTTTTTTACTGACAGTTGTGATCAGACTTTTATTATTTACGATCCCATACATTTTAACAAGACATTCGGGGTCTTTGGGGGAGATAGATGGCCACAGAATCACAAATCCTTACTTAACAGGAATTTTCCACATATTTGTTGTTTTTATGACTGACCCACTTGGGGTGTGTGTTGCAGAAAAGTGCAATTTTAGTCACTTTTGACCAAAACACATAGTTACAGTTAAAATCCCCAAAATGCAGACTCACAAGTTTAGTTATTGCGGTATTTCCTGAGTGATGAACACCAACACTGTTTCTAAAAGCTGATTTTGTCAAATATATTTCTTAAAATGTGATTTCTTTCTTACTTAAATGATGTACTAAATTTATAACATGGATTTTTGAAAAAATGATCAGATTATGCTACAGCAATAAAAGACAAATTTATTTTGTCTTGACAAAAGAAACAATGTAGCAAAGATATATAATATAATTTTATTTGTATGCTAAAGCACCTTTTTAAGGCCAGCCTATTATGTGTGTGGTTTTTGGTTTAGCTTAAAAAAAAAATGCTGAACAGTTTAAAGCAGGTAAGAATTATGTACCTACAACGTGATTCCCAAAAGCCCAATACCCACATTGAAAGAAAACAAACATTTGTGACAAACAGTATTAAATTTAATTAAATAACAGAGTTGAAGTGTGTAATTGGATAACCATTTCTCCTCCAGTTCGTAAATGTCTACATTTAACATGAGCTGGAGCTCTGAAATGACCCATGTTTTCCGTTTCCCGTATGGTAGGATAAAAAACAGACGACAGTTACTGCAGCCCAAAGGCAGCAGGAGCGCTGTTCCCATTTCCTGCTCTAGTCTTAAAGCTCGGTATTGGAAGGAAACAGACATAAACATTCACGACTTTCCACCAAAGAGACTACTTAACATCGGGCCCAGTGATAAAAAGCAAGAAAATTGCAAGCTGTAAGGTTGAATGTAACAACAAAGAAAAGAAGAGCTTATTTAAAACTGACCCTCACACAGTTTTGATATATTTATAAATCTTTCTGCTTTTTAATTTTTTTTAACATTTCTATTCCTCTGACAATTTTGCTTGAATTTAATCCGTCTTTCACACCCAGGTGTTCTTAGTTATTGTAAGTGATTAGACCTCTTCTCAGGTTGAAGCCAGGCAGAGTTACGATGTAAAATGAGAATCCCGCATGACTTTAGCTCTTGTCCTCTCTGGCTGTTGTCACATTTGTTACTCTAAACTAGGAGTTAAAATAGGATTTGTTGTAATTTTGTGGGCTGTTTTGCAGGTGTTACAGTGGGTCTATTACATGTCCAAATATAGACTAGAAAGCCAAAGATTTGTGATGAAACCTTTGGGCTGCTGTTATGTGCAACAACCATTCTGTTGACTAGTAAAGGTGAGATTATTTGTGCAAAATAATTATTTAACGGCTAAAGATTTTATATTTTGAAGACGTCTGCTCAAAGAAGCCCATAACAACAAAGTGGAAACATATTTTAATATTAAAAACATTTAAGGATGTTAAACAAATAAGTGAATTAGATTTCTATTGATCATCTTTGACATGTTTCTACAACTTGATTGAAGCCCACCTCTGTTAAATTCATTTAATTAAACACTTTGAATTACACACTTGTCTATGGAAGGGTCACAATTGACAGTGCTTATCAGAGCAAAAAACAATTCAGTCAAAAGAAAATGATGTCTGTGCCCAGAAGAAAACAGATGACGCTTGTTAGCTAGCAAACACAATCCCTACTGTCAAAAATGTTGGTGGCAACATTATGCTTTGGATATTTCGTCACTATTTTGGGTGACAGGAAGATTTGGAGATTACTGCATGGAGAAATTCCATCTATTCTATTATCTATATCCATTTAGGTGTCTCTGAGTGTCACTGGACAAGAGGCACACACAGGGTACACCCAAGACAGGTTGCTAGTCCGTCACAGGGCAGCACAGAGACACACAGAACAAACAACCATGCACTTATACTCATAACCAAGGGCAATTTAGAGAGACCAATTAACCTAACAGTCATGTTTTTGAACTTTTGAGGGAAGCCAGAGTATCCAGAGAGAACCCATGCATGCAGGAAGAGAACATCCAAATCCCATGCAGAAAAACCCTCAGCCGTGGTTCAAGGCAACAGCATTACCAACTGTGCCACCATGCAGCCCCACATTGAGAAATGTATATTAGTCTTTTGACATAACTGTAAAACAATAATTAATTAAAGGAGCTGGATGCTTTAGTTGCTAGTCCAAAACCTGTTGTATAACCCTCATGTGTAAAATAGAGAAACTACTGCTAGAGCTAGAGCTTCCTGTAATGAAGCTTAGTGTTAAGATTTATGGCAATTTTGTGAAATTTAATGCTTAAGCAAGTTTTAACGCCTCTTACTACTTTGTGACTAAACAAAGGAGTGGAGGAATCTTAAGTTGCCACCAGTTGAATTGCTAGCATGAACTTATGCCATTTTTTATGTTTAATATTTCTCTCCTGTGAAAACATAAGCTTTACTGACCTCTCGAAATTTGTCACAAACATCAGAGTGTTGGTTTTAAAGATCCTTCACCAAGTTTGCAGCCATTAAGGCTCTCTCGTACTTCACCTGAAGCCGAACAGTCAATGTGCGGTCAAGTGGTCGCAGGACGTTTGTGTTCACACACACCTTTCACGCACGTCGCAGACCAACTGGGGACACCCCTCTCTCTCTAGTATATGTCACAGATAGGTAAACAAAATGATCGTGGAGAGAGCACCACACCCTTCTGTGTGTGTAATTCTGTGTATGTATATTTGCTTGATGAGTTTGATGATTTGCTGTATACTTGACTGATGTTTTTTATGATGTGAAGCACTTTGAACTGCCTTGCATTTCTGCTGAAAGGTACTATACAAATAAACCTGACATGACTTCTGCAGACAGCCTCCTCCATGGACACTGACTTTGCAATTTCCACCCAGGAGTTTTTAGCCATTTGACAGTCTTTGAAGGTATTCTGTGAAGAATCACAAAAATGTATGTAATCCCTCACCGCATCTGATAAATGCTCCTTAAAGGCATTCACGTACGTAGCCTACGGATACAAAAACCGAATAGTAGAAGAGGAGTAATTAAAGCAAAATATTAACATTGCTGTCTGAATGCAGTTCTGCAAAAAAATAGCCACCAACTTCTGACCAATCACACAACACATCACACAGAGCTCTGTGCAAATTAGTTCGACCCAGGCCTGGTGTCAAGAAGGGGAAGAGAACGCTTCCTTATGAACAAGATGACACCGTTTTCGTCATGCTACTACATCAATGAAAGCTAATTTCGATGCTTCAGATGAAGTATGGGAGAGCAGTTAGTCTGTAGCTCAGCAAGCAAAAGGACTTATCCTTTAGCTTTTCCTGTTCCCTGCCTCCTAGGCAAAACATAGATTAACAACACTTTTGCTGTTTGCCTTCTGGACTAGAGAAAGTTGCAAATGTTCGTTTGCAGACATAATTGCTGTGTTTCAGAGTTTTAAACTTCCAGCACCAGCTCCCTGTTTGACTGTCAGTCACCACTGCTAGGTAAACCACTGCAAGGGAGAGGAGCTGAGCATCTGTTTGTTAGCAGCATGGGAAGTTGTGTGCCAATAAGGGAAACAGGAATGGATTAGTTTATATCGACTTTTAAGCAATCAGAGGGATAAGGGATCATAATCCCAACTCCAACCTGTCTCTTCCTGACTCTCTAACCCTTCAGTCAGAGAGAGATTTAAAGAGGAATGGCAGAAGAGGTGCATTAGCAGTGCTTCTTAACTGATGGTTTCATCCAGGAAATGTTACTGTGGAATATCTTCTCTGTTGCTGATGAGCTGTTAGCAGCTCAATGTTAAATTCATTGCAAGACTGCAACTGGAGATCCTATCTGCCCACAGCACCACCGTTCACAATAACTCTATGAAGATACTTAATTTTCCAAGAAAAACTGACATTTAATCTATAAACTATACCCATACCAGGTGCCAGAAAGTCAGAATCATGAGGGTTTAGATCACCAAAAAGTTAATGCATTCTTGTGGAGAACTACTTCCTGTTGTGAGTGAAGCACACAACCAGTTGATGTCTGGTTGTGTGCTTCCAGACAGTTGGGTTAGAAATATTGCAGTTATCTCTTTTTTACTTAGGACTGTTGGCAAACACCTCTGACCACAAGCTTTTAATTCGAAAACCTACAACTCATCTGTAAGATACACTGTAGTAATCATAAATTCAACATGTGCCCAGCCTGCCTAAAATAATAAAAGTGACTCTAAATGTCTAAATTTTAGGCTAATTTGTATGTATGGGCTGAGGCAATCTCTCCAAGCAGTTTAAGTTTTAAAACTAAACAAGCAGCACATGGCTGTAAAAAGTATTATCGTTGGGCTTAAGTCCAATACACACTCTGCGTAACAGAAAAAAATGCCTTTTTGCTTGAGGCGGAAAGAACCGGTTCTTCCTGGCCCGGACATTTCATTCTTCACAAGAACTCAGATGCAGAACTGCTGGGAAGTCCATAAAGGTCCCTCCTACTGCAGCATTTAAAACCACACACAAAAAAAAGTCCTGCTCAGATGATGTGTCAAGAACAAGCTGCATTAACTCCCAAACCAGGGCTGCGAGACTAGAACAAAGTCATTTGGTTCCTGCAGCCCAGGGAGAGAACAAATTATGCATAGGATTATGCATAAGCCTTTAGAGAATAAACCATTCTTCCTTTAGGAAATATGGCATTAACAGAAAGGAAGAATAACTTAATATGAAATGATATGAACACACGAGGACATCCTTCCTTGCTATTTTAAGATCCAGACCATCTTTGTCTTGATAATTCCACTGCACTTACAGTGTGTCCTTGACTGCCCACATCTTTGTCTCTGATTGTCCTGGTTGGCAACAAGTGAATTTAAATCAAGAAACGAAACAAAACAACCTTTTGTGGCGTTGTTCCAGTTGAAGTAACTGATAATCTGTCTGTTTGTCCTTCAGAGTGGCAGACAGGAAGTTAGCTGATTCACTATTGCAAGCAAAAGGGCTCATCTTACTGGGACTCAGTACTCGTCTATGCCTTAAAGGTCATTTTAATAAGATCCCACACATATTGCTGAAGTGACCAATGTTTTCTCAGGTTGTAAGGACCAAATAGATGCTATCTTTTCCCTACCTGTTGCTGACCAATGTCAGTCAGCTTGCTAAACGTAGGCTGCTACACTTTTTGCTTGCTTACAGGGATGAATATGACTGATTTGAAACATCTATTGAAATGACAACATTTTGGGGGGTGTTATTCCATATTGTTTTGCTTAGGCTTATGAATTAAAATAAAAAAAACAAAGTTATATATTACTTCAGTCATAATAATCAGTATACTATATTATGCTAACAGCAACAGAAATAATTGTTGCTTTTCGATTTAAAATAAAATCAATTCATCAGGTCACAAATCAAAGTTTCTACGTAAATACTGTGAAAGTGTAGTTTTGTTATTGATGAATATCATACTGAAATCAACCCATGAGCAAACAGTAGTCATAAGTTATTTTTTCTGTGTTTGCATGTTTAATCTTCAAATAAAAGTGATTTTAAATAACAAAAAACATTTTAAAAAAAAAAGAAAAAAGATCCACAGAGCCTTCGAAGTTTAGATTTGAGCAGTGAGCATTTATATCATAATTTACACTTTTTGACATTTTGCACATAAATAACTTTGTAAACCAGTATGTAAACAGAGACAGGTATTTCAGGGGGTTCTCCTCTGGAGTGAAAGCTCTGACCGGAGAAAGAGGAAAGCTTTGGTCGAACATTTGAAACATAATGAAACAGAGAAAGTAAAAGTAACTTCAGGTTGTTGAAGTGAACCTGCTACAGAAAATCACAGCTGCTGTAATAACATTAAGCTCGGTCTTAATGGAGTTTTGACCAGTTTTACAGATACTGTACACAGTGTAAATGATACAAGCATCGGCACTGAAGGAATAAAGAAGGGGGAGGGGAGCCAGTGCATAAAAGAGGGCCGAGGTGCTTAGGTGTTCTTAACAAGGCAGCAGATGGATGGGGCTATTTCTCAAAAATAAAACAACAAATAATGACAGCAACAACATGAAAAAATATATACAAAAACAGAAGCAAACACTTCATCATCAACACAATGTATCAACGTACATATTCCCTTCTTCAGCATTTTCATTCTTTTAGTCCTTCCTCCCCTGTTTAGATTGTTTTGGAAACTGAAGCCAAGTGAACTTTGGTTTTTAGCATCTAGTGTAGCTCCTCAAACACATGTAAAATCCCTGCTGGGTACTAACAATATTTAATAAAAAATAAAGATAGAAAATAAAAGATATGAACAGGGGAAATGACGGCTAATCAGCCTCCTGAGTCCGTTATGTGCTACATTTTAAGCGGGCGAAGCCACTCCTTTGGACTACATGAAGAGCTGCTCTCCAGTTCAGTTTGGTTTATTCTTCTTCAAGTAGAAAAAAAGTAATAAATAAAAAAACTCCCACCTTCAGGTGTCCCTTTGAACTCACAAACACACACATCATCACATCCACACTGAGGTAACTGTTGTGAAAACTATACAAAAAAATGCCCTTTTTTGTTTCATTTAAATTAAGGATGCATCAGAAAAGGACATAGACACTTCAGGGAAGTGATTCAGAAAGGCTGAAATAAAGTTCTCCTTTGGAAATGAACTAATTTACTGTATTTGCTGTAATTAGGCAGGTTTTTCTACTTTTTCACCTGCTAGTTTTATTTTTGGTATTTAAATAGATAAGCCCTGAAGAATGGACAGAGGAGACTAATAAGGGCAACAAAAGAATCACTATTTACAGAGAAATTGCCACAGGGAAAAACAAATTAACATCAGAAATAATTGTTTTCACCCTATTAGTCAGCAATCCATTCACTTATTGCTTTTGAAGACACAAAATTAAATGTATAATAAGTTAGATTATACTACAAGTAATTTATCAAAAACAAAAACATCTGAAAAAAGTCAAAATCACTGAAAAATAATGATGATAGAATTATATTAATTACATTAAAGAAAAAAAATCCGTTTTAGGTGATTGTCTAAGAGTAATGAGTACTAAAACCACTAAGTAGTCATGGGACATTGTCTCTTGCAGCCCTGAGTGTGTGAGTCCCTGATAGGTTGAAAGAATGGCATGTTCATGGGGATGACAATAATTATTTATTTACAGCTGTTGCTCCCAGCAACAAGTCCACCATGCAGTCCAAAATCAATTTTTTTTATGTGTCTTGCACATAAAAAAAAAGTCTATTAAGCATGATCCTCTGACTCCTGCTTGACAGTAATGCTAGCAGCAACTGGTGGGACGGGGTTGCTGCGGCGGATCTTGATGACCGACGTCTCGTTCGGGGACTCGAATGCACCGTAACCAGCAGACAGAATCTCGGTGGCAGTGCCATTGTAACTGGGATGGAAGCTGGGGGACTTAAGGTCGGTTTCCCTCCACAGCATCCCCAAGACCTGTTTCTCCAACATGGTGTCCATCTCCACCGACCCCTGCAGCTGCTCCAGTCGCTCGGCATGCTCACTGACATCGAAGCGCTCAATCTCTTCATTGGCGCGGTGCACCTCCTCCAAGGCAGCTTGACTTGAAACATTTGGACTGCCAGGACCAGAGGTTGGAGCCAGGCAGTAACCCTTCAGGTGTAGCCGCAGGCTAACCAGATGGATGTAGTGGTGGTGGCAATGGGGGCATTTATGTGGACGCTCACGGGAGTGTAAGCGCTTATGCAGCTTGAGGTGGACAAACTGGGTGAACTTAGCTGGGCAGAGCTTGCAGTGATAGGGCTTCTCCCCTGAGTGAAGGCGCAGGTGAGTTTTCAGGTTGCTGGTGCTGCTGAAGCGCTTGTGACAAACCTGAAACAGGAGATTACGTTAAAAAAAATGTTTTAAGCAGCTTGAGGCTACCTATGAGTTATTACAAATAAACTATCTAGAGAATCAGCTTATTTAGAACATCTTTTCTCACCTGACATTCATGTGGTTTCTCCCCAGTGTGAACCAGGTAGTGTTTTTGCAGATGAGCAAGTTGAGTGAAGCCTTTGTTACAGGTTTGACATTTGAACGGCCTTTCTCCGCTATGCACTCGAAGATGAACCTATGAAAAAAGAAAAAAAAAACACCGGATCCGCTTAGGTCTCTTCAGATAATACCTCTGATTATGATGATATAGAATCATCTCTTTGCTTCTTTAAGTACCATAAACCTGCTCTACTCCTGATTACACTGCATGCCTTTCAGAGAGCAGGAATGATAACAAGGTAATAAATCAGATCAGCAGACATAATGTTGAAATGCAATATCCTAAGTCTTACCTTCAGGTTTGACAGCTGCCCAAAAGTTTTACTGCACACGTTGCACTCATACTTGATTTTGCCATTCTGCTTCTTTAGAGGGTAAGGCAAGGCCTTGTAGCCCGCTGAACCCGCGCCACGTTTCACTTTAGTCAGATTAATAGCCTCTTCATCTGGGTGATGTTCACTAGTGTTTCCCATATGGGCTGAGGTAGGCTTGGTTGGCACCTGCTCGCTGGGAGGTGCTGTGGCAGCAGTTGGGGAGCCGCTGGAGGGAGCGTGAGCTGGTTCGTGTGGGTTAAGGTGCCCTGGATAAGAGCTGTGAACTCCTGCTTTGTCTCTCAAAGTAGCAGTAGAGAAGGCACTTCTTGGCCCAGGCAGGAGATAGTCTCTGTGGGCAGAGATTGAGGAGGGGTGCACAGGTTCAGGTATTACAAGGCGCCTCGCTGCAGTGTCAGAAGGCAGGAGGGGCAAATGAGCGGGCAATAGGCTGCTGTACATTGGGTAGATCCTAGGAAATATCCCTCCTACGGTTGGGACACCACCGCCAGGTAGAGGATAATGATGGGGTAGGAGGTAACGTGAGTACTGGGGGGCATGAGTGTAGAATGTTGAGGCAGATGGAGGGGAGTAACCAGGGTAAGGGTAAAAAGAAGCTGGTGATAATGCTGAACCAGAAGGACTACTATGAGGGCTGGTGTCTGGGCTGCTTCTTGCAGAGGGGCTTGGTGTGGCCGACGACTGTTTGCCAGGGGAATGAGTTAAGGGGTAACCAGGGTGGCTGGATTTTATCATGTCTTCAGAGAGGTGGAAATGTGGTCTGAGAGCTGGGTAGAGAGCACGGGGGTACAGGGGCCGCTCCGGACTATCAGCACAACGTGGGCGGGTGGGATAAGGACGGCTGGGCTCCCTCTTGGGGGCCGAGGAGGAAGAGGTGCTGTTAGTGCCACAGAGAATGGACAGGACACTGTGCTCCCTCTTGGGAGGACTGGGAATTGCTGAGACAGGAGACATACTGGATGTTTCAACTGAGCTGTCTTCTCTGTCCACCTGCTGCTGCTTAACCTCCATAAGCGACTGCTCTGTAAAGACAAACCAAGAAAAATTAAGTAATCAAACGGATCCACATAGCAGCCCATGTTTAAGATACGTTGACTCTAACATGGTGTTTTAAATCAAATTATATTTGTCATAAATCCACAACAAAACAAAATGTTTCTCTGGGATCATTCAACAGATTAATGTCAACAATAATTAAATATAAATATATAGTATGAATAAAAAAATGTGTGTGACTATATGATTGAATCAAATTGATTTTGATTTGATTTAGATCTATTTGGATCCTACGTAACTGCAAATGAATGAACTGAATTGAATACAGGAACACCATAACTAACTCAGTGGACTAATTAGGGTGACAGAAGTGATGAACGAGGGTGAGGGGCAAGGTAAGGAGCAATCCACAGGAAGTGAGGCGTGACATCTGCCTCCAGGGCTTGTGTGTGGGGGGCATGTGATGCGTGTTTGCCTATAAAATCAAGATAAAATCAGAATGGTGGCAGACAGACAGACAGGACTGATGGAGGGTTTCCTGCTGTAGATATCCTCAGAAAAAGCTTGGCCTCCACCTGCCCTCCCCAGAGCACACACAAACACGCCCCACACCATGTGACAAGGTACACACACACACAGAGGCGCCTGTAGACAAAGACCTCTGTCTGATTTGTTGACTCTTCCTCTTCTGAACAACTTGCACACACTTCTGATGAAGCGCTTACTCCCCAGCTTTTCCTGGCCATTTGCTATTGTTTCCAGGTCGAAGGGTAAATTAGAGAGCTTCCTCCCTTTAGTCACTCACACCTACAGTTGCCTCCTGATGATGAAAGAGCGGATTAGGGAGGGGAGCTCACTAACACACATCCTAAAAGCTCCAGGATGTCAGTTAGGAGCACATCTCGGCTGCTAAATTGCCACAGATGAGCCTTAAAATGCAGAAGTCTATTATCTTAAAGCTCCTTCCCAGCCCAGCTAACTCTTTACCTCGAGGTCGCCCAGAGGGGACTCTGTGTGTGTGTGTGTGTGGCTGTAAGAAAGTGTGTGTAAGAGAAATGGAGGCTGTCAAAGAAAATCCCAAATGCAGCACTGGTGAAATTTACTTCTCTTCCCCCCTTACGATTCACCTTCCCACTCACACACACACACTCAGCCAGTGACCCTTTCACCAGTAATAACGACAGTGTGTAAACACTGGGGTTATCAGTTAGCCTTCCTCCTCCTCTTCCTCCTCCCTCTATCCCTCTTTCAGAAAACAAACAGGTCGGCCATCTTGGAGATATCAATCTGTCAACACGGCCCTTCTGCCAGGAAGTTCAAGTAGTCAGCCGAGTGGGTAGGAGGTGCGGCTCAACCAAACCCTCCTCTGTCTCCTCTCTGGTCTCTTTAAGTGACACGTATATTTCAGGGTTATTGGTCGACACAAACACAAGCTCGTTATGTGTGAACTTGCATGTGTTCGAGATGAAAAGGAGGGTGTAAATGTGTCGGCATGTCGCCCTTAGATCAGCGTGAGTGTGGGAAGAGAGACTGTTCTTTGAGT
Source organism: Anableps anableps (assembly GCA_014839685.1). NCBI lineage: Eukaryota > Metazoa > Chordata > Actinopteri > Cyprinodontiformes > Anablepidae > Anableps > Anableps anableps. The sequence goes on from CM026072.1 coordinate 4,948,388, forward strand.
ATCTTTGAAGACACACACACATGGATGACAGGTGCTCTGGAGTGCTAAAACTTGAAGAATGCAAGATGACGGTAGCAATAAGAGCGAGACAAGTAGGGAGAGGAGAAAGTGAGGGAGTAAGACAGCGATGCATGCTCAGTCATTTTGCTCACACATACACACACGTCTGGTTTTGTAATGACTATACTGGAAAGAGGTGATGCAAAGAGAAGTGATACAGGCAGCTGTTGTTGTCTCTTCCCATCATTTAGGAATGTGATACAGGATGTCATAAATTGGACCAGAAATTCTGGCGCCCCCCTTAGTACAAGAGACACAATTTCTGCAAAGAATTATGTCAAGTCTTGTGAGTAGCCATGTGGTCACTATTTGCAAAGGCACTATTACAAACTGGAAGAGACCATTAACTACAAAAATGTATTAATCTCCATTCAACATCCATGTATTTTATAAGGCTTTTACGTGGTTGACCCACACATTTGTATTGAGTCCTTCCCCTGAGTCAATATTTTGCATAACAGTTATAAATTAGATGGGGAATGCCAGCTCTGCCAGCTTTGTACATGTGAAGATTGACGCCTTTGTCCAGTTGTTTTTGCAAAAGTTTACTTAAATTAGGTCAAGTGTTGCAGTTTTTGTGACAGATTCTCAGCTGGATTTGCGTCTAGGTTTTTACTGGACCATCCTGATACATTTACTGTCCTGCTGAAAAATTAACCTGTGACCCTGTTTCAAGTTTCTGACAGCCTCTTATGGGTTTTCTTCCAGGATTGCCTTGAATTTAGCTCCATCCATCTGTCCATGACTTCCCCCATCCCCATAGCATGATACTGTCACTACCATGCTTCACGGTGAGGATTTTGTGTTTTTTACACACAAAGGATTTTGCATGTTGGTTAGAAAGTTCAAGTTGTCTTAGTAGATTTGCAGTTGTGCTGTACTCTTTTTCATTTTCTGATGATGAATGGGTTGAGGAAATTGTTTTATCACCAACCCTACTTTGCTGGTAAAATATATTTTCCTGTTTGGTGACCTCTGATGGCAATTTGGATGCACTTGATTTTATTTACAGGGCAGGGCAAGAATTGTGAAAAACATGATTTTCATCTACTTTACAAATTTTGCATCATTTTGTGTTGGGCTTTCATGTACAATCCCTACAGAATGCATTCAAGGTTGTGGTTGTTACATCCCAAAATATACAGAAGGGTTAGGGTTAACATCTGATTGTTCATGTGCGAGAGAGGATCCTAAAGTATGCATACTGTTCCATATTACTTCTATTCCCCGCTGCTGCTGACATTTGAACATGAAAGATTACATAGGAGACATCCAGCATTAATGACTGGTTTGCACATTATTCATATTTAGTATGAGCAATGACAGGGACTTACCTTGCCAGCTTTCTCCTCTTTTACCTTTTGCCCTTTAACTGAGTTTCGGTCTAACGTTACTTAGTCAAAAAGATTGTGGGTTTTCTTGGTTTTACTCAGTCACTGACATTATTTCTTACTTCACTTGTAGAGCTAACCTCTTGCGAGCCACCGTAACAGACAATCATTTTACTCATATTAGGAATGTAAATTCAGATGGCTGAGAAAAAAAGACGAAAGGCCTTGAAACTTAACGCTTGAGCCCAGAGACAAATGCAGCCAACAAAAATCCAGGTACAAATCCGTTTTAAAGTCAGCTGCAGGTCAGTAGAGGCCTGCGGGGGCTCAAATGACAGATGAGGCTAATTAAAGACGACTCATATAGTAAGTTCACAATGTGTTGAGATAAAGGAAGAGGGGGATCAGGGGCTCCCTCCTGTTTTTGTCCCCCGGGTCATGCGCATTTTTCCCTGGGTAGTGGAGCCACTCTGGCTGGATGTGCTGGTTCCTCTGCCACCTTAAGACTGCTATTAGCCTGCAGTCACACCTGGAAACCACTCAACTCCTGCTCTCAGGCTTTGTTTCACTCTTTGATCAGCTCAGCCAAAGTGGATGACTGCAGTCAGTCTAGTGTGGCACAAATCTGGCTGTAATGTGAATTTCTCTGTTGATATTTAAGATAAAATCTCTAAAAAAAATTACTAAAACTTGCTATTTTATGTTAGATTCTTATTATTTTGTGAATACAGACAAACTTTAAGATGACTTATCCTCTAATAGAAGCGGCCAATGAAGACCAAGCCAAGCAAACAAACTTTGTCTCTGCTGGTTTTATTGAGGTTGAGCAAGGTTGTGTGTGTGTGTTTGAGAACTTTTAAGTTAAAGTGGGTCTTTAAGTGTGTAAGACTGTGGCATTAGGGGCCATACACCCCTGCGTGTAATTAGACTGTCACTGGCACACACACACACACACACACACACACACACACACACAACAGTACAGCGATGGCACTGACAGAGATGAAAGGATGTTGGTCTTGTACTTTTGTAAGTATGTGTGTTTAAGAGAGAAAGAGAGACATAATGACAGACTAACGCTGAGAGAGGAAGGAGACATAGCTACACTCAAAAACAGGCTTTAATAGCGGCAACAGGGCACATTCAAGACACATGGACACACACTGCTGATTGATTTAATGTTTGTAATGCAAGCTGGTCACTGCTTTGGGCTTCTAATAAAACCTCAGACTCTCAAGAAGAACTTTTATATTTTAATGCACAGAGGAGACTGAAAGAAATGTCCTCAGCACTGCACATCAGCCTCATTGCTCATGAATAGATAACAAAAAAAAAAGTTGTTGAACTTACTGAGTTTTTGCATCATCAGCTCCCCTGATGGAGGGTATCTGAGGCGGCGGGCGAAGTCGTGACAGTACCAGACGAGTAGCTCAGCGCCGGGTGGGACGGGCTTCACAGTGTAGAAATAAATCTCCATGCCGTTCTGGCATGCCGCCAGGTTCTGCTCTGCTGCCGATTTGGCCGGATTGACGTATCGCATCCAGTTGGAGCGGGTCTCATCCAGACCGTCCACAAAGTGGTGAAACTCACTGTCCACGAAGATCTGGAATGAAAGAAAAGGAAATTTGTTTTGAGAAATTTGCCAAGAGTTTTGTTTTCCTTTTATAAAGTAAAAGTTTTTTTTTTTTTTTTTTTTTTTTTTTTAAAAACTTGTAAAATTTACCAACACTCTCCTAACTCAAAACAGCAAAAAATGGAACAAAAAGGCTGGAACTTGATTACATCTTCAAAGGACATTTAACTAACAAGTAACCTACTGTAAATCTTTCAGTTAAGCATTTGTAAATTAGTGGAAAACTAGAAAGACATGTTTTATATCAGTTCAAAGCATCAAATTAACCAATCAAATCAAACACAATTAGAGCCCATCTTGTGCAATAAATTTCACCTAAGCCACATTTCTAAACCCCTTTTCCTCTTCTCTCTGTCTTTTACATCTTACCATCTCTCTCCGTCTTCATCACCTTCTGCGAGGTAGAAAAAAGACAGACAGAAAGTCTATCACGGAGGAGGAGATCCTCTTTTATATTGAAAAGGGAAAGGAAGGATCAACTCATTTTTAACCTACCACCCTCCCCCTTCCCCGTGTGTTTCTTTCTCATTCTCCCCCTATCTCTGCCTCTGGTTTCTGTCATCTTGCTGCGTGTGAGAAAGTGAGATATGAGAATGAATGGAACCCAAAGTTTCTGATTCTGGTCACACTTTTTCTTTTCAAGCGACTCAAACCCACTACACACACACTCACACACACTCACTCACTCACACACACACACACACACACACACACACACACACACACACACTGGTAGTGTGTAGGTAGAAGCACCGTGTAGGTGGTTCGTGAGCGTGTGTTGTGTCGGTGTCAGTTACCGGTAGTGATGGAGCGTGTTTTAACTGTGTACAAGTACGTGTGGATTTACAGGAACCTTAGCGTGACATGTTATTTGTGTGAAGGTGACATCACATCCCCACACACAGCAAGAGAAAACAGCAAGCCCTGTTTCCTGTTCTCTCTAAAGCGAGAGGCGTCACAGGAAGGGGTCTCTCGGGCTTCTGAGGAAATGTGTGTGTTTTCAACCGGCATTCTCACCCTCCAGAAGTACTTCCGGTTGGCGTCTTTCGGGACACTGTCAGCTGTGTAGATCTCACCCACCAGGGGTCCGAAGCGGGTTCCTTTGGGGATGTACTCCCTGCTGCACACTCCGACCACCTGCATGGCGGCACACACAGACACAGGCAGGTAAAAAAGAGCTGGACGTGAGCTACGGTGAAGCTTGCGTCTGTTTGTGCACATCCATCAGTGACAAGGCTCATTCAGCTTTATTTGAGATCCAGAAACACACAATCAATCCGGAAACACACAATCCAGAAACACACACCTCCAGTAGTTGCCACATCAAACCCAAACCACTGCCACTTCAGACACTGCAGGGGAAAGCACTCAAGACTCAAATGAAAAAAAAAAATCCTTTCTCTTCTTTTTTTCTGCTTCATGGTCTGATTGAATCAAAGAACAAGGTGAGAAAAAGAAGAGGAAGAAGAGAATTGCGAGGACTTACGTGGTGACTAGATGCTAGACTCTAGCCATGGATGAAAGAGAAACACAAACTCGCATTTTTTTTTTCCCCTTGCTAAACCCACGCAAACCCGAGTCTTTCCCAAACCCCTTGTTCTCCTGGTGACGAGGGAAATCCCCTTTTCCTCTTTTTCCCTTCACAGGACCAGACACGAGGCTGTGCTAATGTGTGCACATGAGCTTTGTTCCTTTCTTTTCTTACTTGTTAAACCATTTTAGTTTTTTTCCTCTGCTTTTTTGGAGCAAAATGTAGTTTTCTTTCATCAGCTTGTCTCTTCTTCCTCTCCTTGTCAAACTAAATATTAGCTGATAGACTATCAGCTCGTAAGCAAAACACACTCCTCCTCGCCACTCTCCTTCCCCTTCTTACCTCAGTTCCCTATTGATGAGTTCCTGATGAGAAAATCTATGTGATCACACCATTTCACTGATAAACTCACAGTGCCAAAATGGACAAAACTGGAAACTTTTGACCTGCAGTCGTGCACATTTTTTCTGGTGTAAACGCCCTGGAAAAAAAACTGCAAAATGCATCAAAGATGCTTTTAAAAGAAGAAAAAAAGACATGTGACCTTGGTTCAATCTGACTATTTCTGAAGCACAATCATGATGCAAATCAGCGCAGCTTACTGAACCCATGCCCAAATGCAAATTTAAACCAAAAATGTGAACTTTTAGATGCCATCCAGCATGAGTTTTATTTTATTTTTTTTAAAATTTTTTAATTTTTTTCCATTTTAACCAGTGAGTGTCATTTTGATTCAGGTTACCGAAACTCACTTTCAACCTTTAGCTGTCAAAGAAATAGAGAAGGAAATGTGATCATTTTAAATTCAAGAAGGTCATGGTGGCTGATTGTGAGTTGAGGAAGATAAAAAGAGCAGCTATGTTCATCAGTTTTTATTTTTTCATGTCCAGTTCCAGCTCCAGGTTGACAGGTTTGTATTCATTTGCTACGACTTAGTTATTAAACTTAAAAGGAGCTGTTAAAATAGTCTGAGGCGTTCGTTAAGGTGCTGAACAGTGCCCCCTGGCTTCTGGCATCAATATTTCAGTGCGGTGAGAGCTTTATGGCATATGACAGACAACTTTCAAGGTTAAATCACTGCAATTTTCTCAGCTGATATATGAGTTTCAAACAGACAGGCTCAAACTGATGACATGTTCTTTTTGTGTAGATTCTGCTTTTGTCACTTTTTATCCCACTCACACACATTCCTTTGTGTGTGTGAACATTTTTTACAAGGGGACATGACAACCCCCTGCTCTCGGTTTCATGCATCTGACTCATGCCCAGGTTAATGTACAGATGGCTTTCTCTGCCTGTACGTGTGTGAAAAGTTGAGACTGGGGAGAAAGTTTTCCTGTCTGCTGGCAAAGGCCCATGTGAGTGACTGTGTGAGAGTCTGACCTCCATGGCGCCTGCCAGGTGTTTGAGGACCAGGTTTCTGGGCAGCGACGCCTCCGCTCTTGTTGTTGTCATTGCGACGTCACTGTCTGGCCCCGCCTCCCACGGCGTATCTTTGACGATGTATGTGCACTTCTCCTCGAACTCTGCCTCTGCCCACTGTGTCATGTCTGCCTCCTCCATCTCCACATCCATGTCCACGTCAGTGTCGGTCATCGTCTCTGCTCCGTCCGAACCCGTGCTGGTCGCTGTGGAGGCCATCTTGTGGTTTGTGTCGTCCTGCTCCATAGTGCGCGCCCCCTCACTGGTCAACATGGCCGAGTTATGAGAGGTCGCCTGGACAGGGTAAGAAAGAGGAAGAAAATCTTTAATCATCTCTTCTATATCTGGAAGTGAGAGGTAAGGTAGGAAAGGGATGAAATGGAAAGTAGAAAAAAAAGAGGAAAAACAAGACACAACCATGACAAGCACAAAATACAAAATATATGATAAGAAACCTAAGAGTACAAGTACAAAAACAGCAAATGGTAAAAAAAAAATAAGATAAGGATATGAAAGGAGGTGGGAGGAAAGAACTGATAAGAAATAGAAAGGAGGGAAGAAAGACAAAGATCAAAATGAAAGATGATAAAAACTGTGATGAAGAGAGACAAAGAGAGGAGAGGAAGATCTGTGGTTATTATGTGTGGTGACTCAGTGGGAAGAGGGGGGGCTTCTGAGTAATGCTGCAGTCACACACAAACACGTGTGCACACGCACACACAAGCGCACAAGCACACAAAGGATCAGGCAGTAAATGTGTTGTCTGCCGTTTTGACTAAAAGGTAACTAATTTGGGAAACGATTCATTCATGTTTAACTTGCATAACCTGATGCATTATATTTATGTCCTTTTCTCTGCTTCTGGAATCTGATGATTGTTTTAAGATTTGTAATGAAATTTATTCTATGTTTATCCCCCGGTATGACATAAAACTGATAGATGAGATGAACACTGCCCTCAAAATAAAAACATGATGTAGCAAAAGAATCAGTAAACAACTCTCAACTTTTCACTTAATATTCAAGCTGTAGAAGGATTTTCTGCTGACTTTGTAAATTTTACATTTATGTTCGGTGAAATAAAATCAATTCTGGAAATCAGTCTTGAAAATTTCCTTCAACATGCTGATATTTTCCATCTTAAACACTTTGTTATCCTTTTCTCTAACAGTTTCCAAGACCAGTCAAAGTATGGCCCAAAACAAATCTATTTATCAGCAATTTTCTGGTCTTTTCACTTCTCTATATTATGACTCATTCTTTTTCTGACTTTACAAAGAAATTTTTCATGTTTCCTTTTTATCAGCTACTCTGTATGTAACTAATATTTCTCAAAAGCATGCTGAATTTACTCAGACATTACAAGTATAATTTTTCCCATGTTTCTGCGCTCCTCAACTCCCCCTCCTTCCCTATATCTCCCAGGGGTTGAAGACGGAGGAAGGAAATGCTGTCTGTGTCTGAATGAAGCTAAAATTGGAAGCAGAGTGGCAAAGCAGCGGCAAATCATCCCAACTCCCGGCGTGTGTGTTCTTGTCTGAATGTGTGTCTGTTGGTAATGGACAAGGGGGAAGTGATGAGGAAGGGAGCGTCAAAAAAAACTTTTCCATTTGGGGGGCCACGGCAGCGCAAACAAAACTTCAAACACGATCCCACCCAAGACAATCCCACACACACACAGGAGCAGAAATCCACACAGGGGACAACACGCTGCTTGTCCCACGCTGAAGAGCGGAAAGCAGCAGATCTTCGTTGACCACACTTCGCTCTGTGAAATTATCTGAAGCCACAAGAAAGAAAGTTGTTTCATATCCAAGTGGCTTCAGCTAAAGCGAGCAGGGTTTTGATCCTCAAGAGTAAGATGACTTTTGAAAAGTGATTATAAAAGATAAATTTGCTTGAATTAAGATTCCTTGAGGAGCCGCAAAAATACAGAAGCATCCTGGATTCAGGGAATGTTCTCCTTTCTTGAAAAACTGACCTCCCTTGCTTGAGAGTCACATAAAAAATCATGTGAAAGTTCATTTAAGTTGCTCTAAACATTAAACATGAACAGAGCAAATGTTTAACATACATTCAAATCCAACAAAAAACACAGAATCCATGATTTGCTTTGTGAAACTATAAAATTCCTAGTGAAAAGACCTTCTTTTTCCCAGAAAGCAGTTGCAAATTCAAAAACAAGAAGCTTTTGCATTATTTGCCATTGTAACGAATCAAATCAAAACAGTGATCACATATGAAAATGTCTTTTTTAATATCTCTGCTCTCAGCAAAACTCTGAATCCTGCTTTTGCATAACAGCTGCAGCGTAGAAAACTAATAGTGAAACTAAGAACCAAGAAACAATTTATCTTTCATGTATTTAGACCAACTGAAAACATTTAAAAGCTGAGCCTGCACAAAGTCAGAAGTATTTCAAATTTAAATATACCTTAACTAGCTTGGATGGATAGTTTTTAATCAGGGAAGCTGGAAAATATTTTATTTTGTTATCGATCAATGTATCTATAAAATTAGAGACTTTACTGAAAAAAACAAAACTTGTTTTTGGAATAAATTATTGAAAAAAATTCATTAAAGTAAGCAGAAAATGCCTGAATTTTAACAAAAAACAGAAACAGTTGCAAAAAATTTTCCAAAAAAGGAAATTAAACTTATTTCATAGCAGTAATAAAAAATAGAAAGTTTATAGTAACTGTAAAAGTAGAGAAAGTAGAGATAAGTCGAATAAGGGTTCAAAATATGTCTGATTTAACTGACCATCTCTGTTTTTGGAGTTTACAACATTATGATTAATACTAAAAGTGCAAACGTGCAAAATGTTACAGGTAAAAATCAAATCAGTTTAAAAAAAGACATAAAATTTGCTATCTTGCTCTCTAAATCAGTTGTTTGTAAAATGACAAAGAAGGAGAGGGTGTTCGGAGCAGCTCCGTACTCACCGTGTAACTTTGGTCCCATCCACACATAGGGACAACCACTGGGATCCTCTCTGGAAGTCTGCCTGTAAGGATAGAGACTTTATGCAGGACAGGTGTAGTTCTCCCCTTCTGCCTTCCCACTCCGAGTGCTAATACTCCCCACCGAGCTCTCAAGTGTCTTTGGGCAAGAGTGTGTGTGATCCACTTGGAGACCTGATATTAAATGCCTGACAACATCAACATCTCTCAGACTAAGCCCTCTCTCTCTCTCTTGCTTGCTCACTCACTGAAAGCCACACCCACAAAGCACTTCTCACACGGCTTTCACCTGAGGCCATGAGCTGTACACACACAAATTCACACAAGCACACACACACAACTGAAAACATAATTTTTATTTTTCCATCAAAATAAAGATTTCTGTATGATAATTGCAGTGTGAGTGTGTGATTACTTGTATGCATATGTGGAAATGTCTTTTACCAAGTTTAAAATGTAAACAACATGCATGCGCATACTTGTACGTGACTCTCTGTGTGTGTGTGTGTGTGCACGTGTGTGCGCATGTATAAGGGAAGTGTTGAGTCACTGTCACAGGATGTCCCTCTCTTCCACAAGATAACACACAGATGCACACACACACACACACACACACACACACACACACACACACACACACACACACACACACAAAAATCCCCCTCCTCTAGGGGGCAGAACTGTTCTGCTTTGGTTTCTTTTGCAAAATGAAATTTAAAAGTACACTCACTCACTCACTCACTCACTCACTCTCCTGTATTATTCTTTGCCCTTTCTCCGTCACTCTCTTTTAAATAGCGTTCTCTGCCTTTAGGTTTGTCTTTTCTTTTCTTTCTTGTGTTTATGTTTTCATTTGTAGTCTTTCTTTCATCCCCCAAAATTCTGAAGGCCTTTTTGGGTAAATGAATTAAGACTAAGAAAGCTCAGACTTACTTTCCTCATTTTGTGTTAAGACGTAAGAATGAAAACAGGTATGAGCACTGAGAGGACTGTTGCAGGAAGTATCTCCAGCTTGCTCCAAGATTGTTACAACACACAGGTAAAAACTTTCTGAGGGACATTTTTAAGAAAAGCATCTAAAATTTTCACATGCCTTGAAAATGTTACTCAAATAGTTTCCATACGCTTGTTGCTTGTTTTTTTTGTGTGTGTGTGTGCCTATTTTAAAACTGACTAAAAGAGCATTTGGAAAGGGAGGATGGGGGTAGAAATACCTTCTCTTGATCCTATGAACAGCCTTCTGCTTCCACTTCTGCTCTACAATCATAGATAATGCAAGTTGCTGTAAACAGTTATCGCAATCAATGATCTAAAGAATTTCTGCACGCATTACTAAGTTTTCTTCTTCCTTCTAAACTGGGTCACCTCATGTGATCAACGAGTATATTTTCAGGCTTTGTTTGCTGTTAGCAACAACTGTGCTTCTCCCTCTGGGTTACATAAACAATGTCCATTGTACGTCCCTTGAAGGATAATAACAATATTATATAACTTTTATGTGTTGTACAATAATACAATCAATATATTTTTTTTTGTAAATCTAATTGGTTTGACCTGAAGGTTTGAAAAAAAATATGGAGCCTCATCGATTTAAAACTTATTTGTGTCTGGACAGAAAAAGAGAGAAGCACTCATGCAGGACTTAAAAGTGAAAGAAAAACGCAGACTTTTTAAAGTCCTCCAAGTGTCCTGTCACATAAATATATACTGGGCCTTCATTAAAAATCAAAGTGCTTTGAAATCAGGAGAAGATTTTACAACTTATGATCCTTTATATTGTTAACAGACTTTGGCCCTGAATGCATGCAACGCGAGATGTGAGGTAACAAACAATACACAGTCTGGTTAAAATTATAAACATCTGCTATTTAGTTTAAGTCAAATCCATTCTTGAAAATTAGACTTTATGACTCTATTGATGTCAGTCTTAATACGCTTCATTTTGCAAGCGTAAATACTCTCATAACATCATCCTAAATTAAAAGGTTGTGTTGACAGCAATTTATTTAGTATTACGGCTCTGTGTGAAAATTAGGAATGAAAAAGAAACTCTAAACTTTGGTGTTTTTTCGAGTAATCATCATGTTTAATGGTGCTGGATATGGGGGCAATAATTCCCAATGATGCAGAGTACCAGAATTAGTTTAGTCATTTTGGCTCTGCTACGGTTTATAATGCATATAATCATGAACTGCCACTGCTTTTAGTGCAATCCCAATCAGATCAGACATCCTATGAATTGATTAATTCTCTCAGTGTTTGTGAATTTATTTGAATATTTTTTCATAATTTCTTAAATATGACGATTTATGAAATATTATAAGTATTAGGTAAATATTGAAGAATCTATTTCAGGCCTTATTTTTTCACTTTAATTTCATATCTATCATCTATCATATCTATTCCTTTTTTTATTTCCGTTCAGGCACTCACTCACTCACTTGCTTATAACAAAAGCACAGTCTCTTACTAACACTGGAAATTCCCATCTAATTGTTCACCCTGATTCCCCTACTTTAACTCCCACTCACACACCTCCCTCATTCCCTATTTTCTCTCCATCTTCCCTTTGATTTTGCACATTGTATTTACAAAAATGATTTTCCACACTCACCCCTCACGCTGCTTTTTCCATGACTTTTCCCTCAACCTTTTTTTTTTTTTGTCCTCTTGAAGAAAATAAATCACTCCAGCAAAAAGTCACTTGTTTGTCTTTGAGCATTTTGATGTTTGCTCACAAGGAGTTTAATCGTGCTGCAATAAAAGAAAAGAAACTGCTGTGGCGAGCACAGTTTGTTGGACAGGAACAACAGAATAAATCCAAACTGACAGAGTTTTTTTTTTAATTCTTTGGTTTTGCTGTGGGAAATGTGACATTAGGATCACAAATAATGTTCTACCGACTCCAAGAATAAAAACTGAAAAAACAAACAAAAAATTTTAAATTTGTTGATTTTATTTTTTTCCCTTTGGTGTTTTTTGTTTGTTTAAATAGGAATTGATCGTTGAATCCTTTTTTCTTTTAATGCAGACAATTATGTTCAAAGTTCCATCTCATTTCTCACTTTAAACCAACAAGTCAAGCTGTACTCTCATGAAACAAACACCCAAGGCACAACTTTGTAGAAAAAAACATATCTGTCTTGTTTGTTCCAACTAGAACACTGTGTTAAGATGTGTAATTGCCTAATTGTATCCTACAGCAATCATCAGTGTCAGTGAAATGAGCCGTCGTCTGTTTGGGTTCTTTTCTTTTTCTTTTATAAAGAAAAAAAAATGATTATCAGGAAAAGAAAACAACCAACAGGAAGACGACGAAAAGACAAGAGACACCGGACTCTTTCACTCCCTCTCAATGGTGACAGAGGGTCTGACCACATCACTCGCTGCCTACTGCTTCCTGCCAACGGACGACCCCTACACACACACACACACACACACACACACACACACACACACACACACACACACACACACACACACACACACACAGAGCTAAAGATCTGTCCCACAGCTGTCGGACATGTTGATTCTTAGTGTTTTCTCTTCGTGCAAAACAACCAGATGTAGAAGGGGACCAGAAAGATGAGAAATACATTAAAAACATCCACATTTTACAGCAAAAAATTCTGTCATTAGATATACTGTAATTTACAATAGTGAGTTGGTGATCAAAATTTGATGATTTTCAGCTTCATTTTCAGTGATCAATTAGAAACTGGTTAAAAACTGAAAAATTCTGTCTCTTTCTGGCAAATGAATGCACCCTGCTTAGTATCACCAGTTTATGCACTTACTTTGAAGTGGAAAAGTTTTAATTTAAAAGAAAACTCAGTGTTAACTATTTTAAGTATCAGTAAGATGTTTAAAAAGAAGACCGATGTAATAAGCTGCCTAAATGGAAACAATTTTTTGATTTTGACTGTGAGTAAGCACGAGAAAGGAAGAGTTTTAACTGATAGCAGGAAGACTAAATAGAATACACTAAAATTGCTCCATCACAAAACATTCTGGACATCTTGGAAATCTTTTGGAAAGTCAAGGTAATGGTCTACATTCTGTAAGGAATACAAAAAAAGTATGTTTGTTATTAATATTCATAGGAGGCTGAAGACAGTTTAAAATCAATTTTGAAATTTTGTTCTTATTTTCTTAAATTAAAAGGAAAATCCTCTTTTACAACAGCTGCTCTTTCAAACATCGGCATGACATCTGTGGTCAAATATTAATACACGATGACCAGTCACTCCATGGTGGCACAGTTGATAGCACTGTTGCTTTGCAGCAAAAAGGTCCTGGGTTTGAATCCAAGTCTGAGGTCTTTCTGCATGGAGTTTGTATGTGCATACAGAGGTTCACTCCAGCTTGCTTCCACATTCCTAAATTGCTCTCTCTAAATTGCCTTTATGGAATTGTGTGTGTGTGTGTGTGTGTGTGTGTGTGTGTGTGTGTGTGTGTGTGTGTGAGTGCAGTTGTTTGTTCTGTCCATGGTATACACTGCCCCTCGCCCAGTGACCACTGCAGATAGGCAGTAGTGAGCCTGAACATACAAGCAAATATAGAGAATGGATGGATGACCTGTCACAGCAAGACTGCTACAAAAAACATGTTCAGTGCTGCTTTTACATATTTTTATATTAAAGTTGTTAAAGAGAAATCGGTATCAGAACTTCAAGAGCTTTACAGAATCCAGAGATTGGAAATTTACCACAAATTTTTCATACGTGGATCTTTTCTTCCAACATCAGTTATTATGAGTTCATGTGCTGATGTGTAAATATACTGGAATGAAAAAATAAACATGAAACTTTCTGGATTAATTAAAAGTTGATTAAAATTTCAAATTGTTTAAGAATGCTGAGATTGTGCATAAAAATATCAGAAAATTTAATATTGAGTCACTACCATTTTATAGTGAAGTCAAGTTTATTTGTATAGCACATTTCAGAAGCAAGGCAGTTCAAAGTGCTTCACATCATAAAAACATCAAGCAGGTATACAGCAAAATCATCAAAATCATCAAGCAAATAGACATGAAAATCATCAAAATCATTGAGCACATATCAATGCATCAAAATCATGAAGATCATCAAGCAAATATCATTAAGCAAATATAATTCAAAAATATTGATCAATGTCCCAGTTATTATTAATCAAAGGTAGCTCTAAACTGGTAGGTTTTTAGCCTTGATTTAAAGGAATTCAGTGTTTCAGCTGTTTTGCAGTTTTCTGGAAGTTTGTTCCAGATTTCTGGTGCATAAAAACTGAAAGCCGCTTCTCCATGTTTGGTTCTGGTTCTGGGGATGCAGAGTAGACTAGAACCTGAAGACCTGAGTGGTCTGGAAGGTTGATACAATGACAACAGGTCTTAAATGTATTTTGGTGCTAAGCCGTTTAGTGATTTATAAACTAGCAGAAGTATTTTAAAGTCTATTCTCTGAGCTCAAGGGAGCCAGTGGAAGGACTTTAGAACTGGGGTGATGTGCTCTATCTTCCTGGTCTTAGTGAGAACACGAGCAGCAGCGTTCTGGATCAGCTGCAGCTGTCTGATTGACTTTTTAGGCAGACCTGTGAAGACACTATTGCAGTAATTAATGTGACTAAAGATAAACGCATGGATGAGTTTCTCTAGATCTTGTTGAGACATTAGTCCTTTATTCCTGGAAATGTTCTTCAGGTGATAGAAAGCTGACTTCGTAACGGTCTTTATGTGTTCCTGGAGATTCAGGTCTGAGTCCATCACTGCACCCAGATTTTGGATCACTCGTTTCTATCTGCAATAACTGAAGCTGCGTGCTGACTCTAGATCGTTCCTCTTTGGGTCCAAAGATAATAACTTCAGTTTTATTTCTGTTCAGCTGGAGAAAGTTTTGGCACATCCATGCACTGATATGTTCTAAGCATCTGTTGTGCTTGGATGTGCAAGAGCTGTGTATCATGTGCGTAGTTATGGTAGTTAATCTTATTATGTGTTATAATCTGAAACTTTAATTTGTAAACTAGTTATAAATGGGAGCATGTAGATATTAAATTGGAGGGGTTCCAGGATTGAACCTTGGGGTACTCCACATTTGACTTTTGTCCGCTCCGATGAGAAGTTGCCTGTTGACACAAAGAAACCTGTGTTCTTTAGATAGGATTTGAACCAATTGAGTAGAACCAGGGAGTCCAATGCAACTCTCCAGTCACTTCAATAATAGAACATAGTCAACAATGTCAAATGCTGTGCTGAGGTCCAACAGAACCAACACTGTGGTTTTTCCACACTCTGTATTTGTGTGGGTATCATTGAACACTTTGACGAGGGCAGTCTCGGTGCTGTGGCGAGCATGGAAACCAGACTGAAAGACATCAAAGCGGTTTGTTATTGTTAAAAAGCCATTTAATTGTTGAAACACAGCTTTTTCAATAATGTTGCTGATGAATGGAAGGTTAGAGATTGGCCTGTAATTCTGCAATAGTGATTTGTCGAGATTGTTCTTTTTTAACAGTGATTTGATAACTGCTGCTTTTATAGAAGGTCTAAACTCTAAATAACAACCCTGGTGAATAGGTCCTCAAAGGTTTTAAATATTTCAAATAGTATGAATAAGGAAACAACAGAAAAAAGCTCTCCACTGAAGGTTTTTAAAAAGCAAAGTCTTTTCTTGGCAGACCTTCCAGATTACGTATTAATTCAGTGGCATAACAGAATTTGTTTGGCTACCACAGTCTATTTTTAGTTTATCCTGAGTTATCCACTTCTGGAAAGATTGGCCACAAAAAAAGCTTTCCCACTTTCTCATTATACAGTCATCGACTAAAACTGAATAACCATCAGTTTCCTTAGAAGCAGGCACTCTTGGGTGCCCCAGCCTTGCTCTCAAAAAGGCCTGCTAACTCTGTCTAAACAGCCAAATACATCCAGGTAATATGGATGATGAAACAATCCCAGAACACAGATTGTTGATGCCAAGAAGTTGGAGAAATTGGGGGCCAAGCTGAAAGCAAACATGAGAGCAAGAAATGATAGGAATTCTCAGAAAACCAGAAGAATTACAGCTGAGCTGACCATTCTATGATAAACTGCAGCAACAACACCTGAAGGAAGAGCTTTCCTTTGGAGAGAGGTGTTTGCTGGAAGGGGTGGAGCTGTTTCTGGCATTTGCCACAGTCAGAAGGATCTGCGGAAGACCATGCTGCTGTGGAATCTGGCTTGTTGGAACCTTAATGTACCATGCACATCTCCATTCTGCATGTGGAACAGAAAGTGAAGTTAGGAGTAAATATTTGTATCACTCAACAGAACTGCTGACAAGATAGAGAGCATCCAGTTGTCAGAAATTTATCCCAAATCAAAGACCAGGTTTTACTCATCCTCTCTCCAAGATGATACACCTTTGATTTACATGTGTCCTTCTTGAAAGGACAGAAGTAGGTCAAAGTTTGGTGTCAAAGTGTTGGTGACAGTGTATGAGGGAGTTACAGAGCTGAGTTGCATGTAAATGTGAAGTGTAGGGTGGCGTGCATTGTCCTCACTTCTCATCCTCATCAATCAAAGCAATGAAGCTGTTGTCAGGAAAGCATATAAACTCACACTGATGTGGCACTGAGCTGCCTCTGTTGTGTGAACTGGCAACAAACCTGAGGAGAGCCAGATTATATAATTGTGTTTGCCATTTATTATTCTTCACCCATGTCATTTCCTTTTTCCCTTTCTTTGTGAGGGTCAGCATAGCTGCGGGGTATCTGCATTCAGAAAGGTGGAGTGTCTTTAAGGTGGGCTTTACCTCACTGCACACAAACGACTCAAGTCAAAGTGAAATGTCCCTTTTTGTGTCCTAGAGGTCCTACCTGCATGCCTTCGGGAGAGAGAAAGAGGGGACAAAAAGGAAGAATAGACCTCCTGGGTCTCTGTTAGTTTAACAGCAGACCTCTATCACACACACAAACACACAACAACTCGAGGATAAACACACACTTTCCTCTTACATAAACTCTACTTGCAAGTTAAAGTTTAAGAGTTCCCTTGAAATTTTCAATCTCTGGGTATTTTTGAAACACAAGCAATGAAGACTCTGAAGGTGAGCTGAAAGTAAGAGAAGAGATGGAATGAGTTAATGGACTTACAGGGACACCTCACACTCCATTTAAGAAGAACAGTGACAATTTCGTTACATAGCAAAGAACAAAAACTTAGATGTCACAGATTTCCGCTCTTTTAGAAAATATTTATTCACTAGAACACTTGTAAGATTCAAAACTTCCAGTTTAGAAAATTGAGTAAGTCCTGGAAAAGACCATCACTGAACATAACCCTAAAGGAATAAGCCATCTTTCAAGCATGGAGCTATAACTCATGTATCTAAAATATACCAATAAACAGGGAAGCAAAACAATGTATGTTTTTGAACCAAATTGTAAAACAAAGTTTAAAACAAATGAAGCACACATCAGTCAAATAAAGAACAAACAGAAGTGAAAGACTTCATTTGAGGACCCAAGCCAACATTTCATTTCATTTGCATCTGTAACAAATCTAGAACTTCACCTAACTATCTATTTTCTTTGCCCTTTGTCGTCACTGAGTCATGGGATGTTGGTACCGCTCTCCAGTGGTGTGTTTACTCAAGGGCAATGCAAAATGGCCAATAAACATAACATTCTTGCCTTTGGACTGTGGGAGGAAGGTTGAGTACCTAGAGAGAACATGCAGAAAGCTCTGGGCAGGATTTGAACCAAGGAACTTCTTGCTGCAAGCTGACAATACAATAGCCCAACTTCAGAACTATGTAAATTTAATGATTTATTGTTCTTGTTGAGAAACATAGGCCCTTTTTTTAACCAACCATTTAAAGTCAGGATTTAGATACCTTTTCAACCGAAGCATCATGGGGGGTTGAATTCAACTTCGTGTTGGGCCTCTGAGCCACCAGGGGAGGCGGTCCAGTGATGTTTGAAAGCTCACATGTGTAGGATGTCACCTGCTTGATGAGTTGTTGAAGGTTGCTGATGAAGTTTTGTGAAAGAGGTGTGGTTAATTCACCAAAGAGCTGAATATGCTTCTGGTTTAAAAATACTTTATTTCCAGATTCTGTAAAAAGGGAAAGGGAGCATGCTCAGAAGAAAAACACTTTCAGAGAGAGAGAGAGAGAGAGAGAGAGAGTTCAACTTGATGCAGCTCTCCTTGCTGGTAAACACTTTCCTCTCTTTTTTTTCCTCCTTCTCCTCTCATGCCTTCCCACCTTCCCCCATCCTCTGCCTTCCAGTCTCCTCCTGAGTCCCAAACATTTTAATTGCAGCCCACAGGCCATTTGAAGCCTCACCAAATCACTGTGAAGAGATCAGCCATTGTCCATTTCCTTTGTGTTAGTGTGTGTCACTGTGTGTTACTGTGACGGTTACACCGTGGTCCTGTGCATGTTGGACCCTCTGTGTGTGTGGATTTAGGTAGTTAATCCCTGAATAGAGAAGCCATTAGGGAGAATTAGGCAGTTTAGACCTAGCCATGATCCCCTCTGCTCTGCGTGTGTCTATGGGTTTCAGTGTGTGCAACGGTGTCTACGTGTGGCATGTGTCAGGTCAAGACCCTTAAAAAAGGGGTGGAGGTGCATCAGGAAAGTAAGAGGGGGGTGTGGGGTAGGGTATGTGGTCATCAGTTCCTGTAATCTTACCAATCTGCTTGTGCTGTGTCCCACACACACATACACACAAATAGGCTCATCTTCACAACCTCAACAGATGGCTGAAGCAGAAAGGCCAAGTGTAAACTTGTGCAATGCAGACAAGCACTCTTCAAATGAAAGCCCCTCCTCTTTGTCTATAATTAATCACTTTGTTCTCAGCATGCAAGCAGGACTCTTAATTAAGTGGCAAGTAGACCACCCTCGTTAACAATGTCTGGATCTGGTATGAGGAATCATGCCTTGTTTCAGATAGTAGTGTATTTGACTTGAGTTACAACATCAGTGAAAAAATATAATACACCAATCTCTATCATTCATTTGATGGAGCCAATTAGTATGTGTTAATATGAACTGCAAAAGCATGCAATTTGAAAGTCGGACGTTTACATGCACTCATTATTGATATATATGACATTAATTTTAGGCTTTTAATAATTTTTTAATCAATTTTTTTCACGCCATGATGATCATTGTCCTGATAAACACAAGGTTTTGTCCATATTTTACCCATCTTGCTGTTGATTTGAGGTTAGGAATTTGGAGGTAGGCAGTATTTTCCATGATTCAATTCACTTTCTGTATTGCACCAGTACCACTGTTGGCAAAACAGTCCCACAGCATGATTCTGTCACCACATTTGACAGCAGGCACAGTGCTCTTTGATTTGAAGTTTTTACCCTAACTCCTCCAAACATATCTCTTGTTATTGTGACCAAATGTCTCAATCTCTGTCTCATCTGACAAATAAAAAATTATCCTCAAGGCACTTCATACGTCTGTTTGGACAGATTCTAAATTCTGTCAGGCTTGTAGGAACAGGTGTCAAACTCTAGTCCTGAAGGGCTGGTGTCCATCAAATTTTAGATGTTTCTCCACTTTAGCACACTTCAATCAAATAATTATGTTATCTATAGGACTCTGAAGAACTTAGCTACATGCTGAAGATGCATTTTAGACCTTTGATTTGAATGTGTTGGACCAGAGAAACGTCTTAAAGTTGCAGGACTCCAGTTTGGGGACTGGAGTTTGACACCCCTTCTTTAAGGTGTCAGTTTATGACTGGGGGGCACTTTCATGTTGGGCAGCCTCTCATTCCTAGGCAGATCAGAGAAACTGATGCTCCGTATTCATAACAGAACTGAGCCTGGTAGCTCATGGGTTGTTCCTAAGCATAACTAACCAATTTTATTTAACAGTTTACATTACTCCAGACCATGACAAAATGGCGACACATGTGTGTAACTTGTACTCATCTCCAGTTCTTCGAAGTGATAAACAATTGCTTTGAAATGCTCCAAAAGATTTTCCCAACTTGTGCAACTCTACAGTTCTCCTTCTTGGGTCTTCACTGAGTATCTTTGACTTTCCCAATGTTTTGAGTGTTACTCAGTCCAATGAGTGCTGTAAAATGAATCCTTCTTATGCTGATGAAGAGAAACTAGTAGTATTAGTTAGACTTACTGGCCTAACTATATTTTAATGGCTGACTGCGTACCAAAAATCATTGCTTAATTCAGGAATATAGAACCTAGTAACTCATCCAAGTTGCACAGTATCACAAAATTACATACATACACACATAAAATATTGCAATTTATTCACATCAGTGAATCAGTAGGGGTCCTGAAATTTAATTTCTCACAGTTAGATCATCTCACCAAGGACTAACTGAAAGCAGTGACACTGTTTTCCAGATTTTTTCCGGATAGGTAAGTAAATAAGTAAATTTTGTTTCAAAAAAGACATAAAATTCATCAGTGATAAATCTGATACCATGCATTTACATGTTTTCTTTACTCACCTTTAATGCCTGTAAAGTACCTGTGTTTTACACTGGCTTTAGTTTGTTGATCAGTTCAGATGTTAAACACATAATTTTTTCAAGTCTCTTACCCGTTCTTGGTAGAGCTGCAATATCAAGAAAAGTGAATATTCAGCTTTTTTAAAAACTATAACTACAACATATATAAAGCTAAGACAACATTCTTTACCTTCTATTTGCAACCTAATATTAATATGCTCCAGGGTCTCTATCTGCAGACAGATTCAGGCAAATTGTCACACTGACTAACGATACCGACCATTAATTCTGCCATGTCTAACGTCAGGAGATAAATCATCTTGCATTTATTTATGCCTAATCTCATCATCTGGAGCCATTTAGCCTTTAAAGGCAGTGAAAGTATCATAAGATGGTGTAAGACTTAATTTGTTCCTAAACTCTCATCAAACTCACATCCAGAACTGGGATGAGTGCAGAAAAATATACTTACTTCATATAGCATCACAAATTAGATGACAATTTAAACATTGCATTTATATCATGAGACTTACACAGCTAGAAGAAGTATTTAGCCTGGTTCGTTTTGAAATTTAGGATTTATGGATCTATTTTAGGACATCATTATTTGAGTTTTTTGGGTCTTGTCACCATGAGTGTAATTCTTTGCTGCTTTTCGTCATTTTTGGTAAACTGAGCTAATCACCTCACAGTCATTGTAAATAATACCCCAACAGTCATAGCAGAGTGAATGATCTCATCTTTGCAAAGAGGCATTGCATGTAAATTATGCCCCTTTCCTGTACGTTTTTGCTGGTAAAGTCAGGCAATGAAAATCTGGAAGAAATATCTTTGGTCTTCTTGATAACATAAAAAATAAAGATAAGCATAAATAGAAAAGCCAAGCAATAACTCTAGAAAGTTCACAAAATGTGGAGGTGCTTCTCATAACTATGTTTGTCTATTTTTTTAAATAATAATACAGGCTGATTACAGAGAAGTCGCTTTCAGTCAACAATAAGCCTCCATCCTGAAACAATCTGAGGAACAGTACTAAGAAACAAAAATAAATCAAGTTTTTATAAAGCACTTTAGTAGGAGAAAACAGGACTCCAAGGCTTCCCGCACTCACTCTCAGGTAGCCATTAAAAAGTTACGGACATAAACATGTTCCAGCTATCTTCCAGTAAATAGCGGAAACGTGCGATGAGTCACCAAATGAAACAGCAACATGGAGATAACACACACACACATCACATCTGATGTCACACAACCCCCCGTCTTGGTATTTCCACTAAAATAAGCCTGAGGGCAAACCACTGTTCTACACAAGGACTGTGGTTAAAAAAAATCTAATTAATAGTGACTTCATTCTTGTTTGTGGTATTTTTTTTATTATGCACCGTATCACTATTACATTCCCACAGTGTGTTTAACATTCCTAAATGATGTTTGTGGGCCTTTAAAATCAGATTAATTTCATGAGTTTGTTCTGTTTTGCTTTTTATTTGTAGCAATACAAACTATAGTTTTTCCTTAGAAATGTTATCATTTGCAGGTGTTTCTTTTTGTTTCACCAGGTCAAGTTCTTGATTCCAAGAATATCACAAAATAAATTTGGACATAAAGGTGGATGTGTGCTTGGCCCCCTGTTTTTCCTGAATTTGGCCCTGACAGAGTGTACAAAAACTGTGGAGAGAGCTAAAGATTAGGGTGATGGTAAGCAGGTCTTTTCAATGTCAAAAACTTAGGAGATCATCTTCAAAGATAAATGGTCAAAATACCAGTGGAAACATCACACAGAAATGTCACAGCAGTTATAAGAAGGGTTCTACAGGTGTAATCCCAATAAAGATAGGCTTTTTAATTGTTGCGAAGGGTAGAAATAATTTTCAATAATGCAATAAAAGGCACGATTTAATCTTCATAAAATTAAATAAATTATCTTTCCTGAAATTGATTTTACTTTCACGTTCTTTTGTAATTTTTTGAAAGATGGTTCTTTCATTTCCAATAAGAGAAACATTTTGGTGGAGTGAAAAAAAAAAAACATGTAAAAACTGAATCTGCCAGGTGTGTGAATAATTTTGGGTTTACCTGTAAGGATCTATTTAGAATTGGGGGTTGAACTTGGCCCACTGATGGTTCAGCTAAGAGGGGTAGTCACAGAGTCATGGTCACATAGTCGCCATGTATAAAGATAAGTGATGCTCTGTGCAAACAGCCAGCTGCAAATGTTCTATTTGCAAGACTCAGCAATACAGTCATTTTGAAAAACTTGGTGTTGTAGATTTGAAAAATGACAGTCTCAAATTAACTTATTTATTATTTGTAAAAGAATTGTAAATGCTCTGGGGTAGATGTACAGTACACCTTTCAGTTCAGCTAAACTGTACACAATGTCCCTTTTGTTCCACAATCCTGGGAGCATGTGGTGTCAGCATATATTGTTGCAGATGTACTCAGCTTCACTGGTACATTGTTAACAACCACATAAGCCATAAGGTGGGGTGCATTTTTATGGGTTTATTTCAGAACTGTCTTCTGAAAGGAGCTATTGGGATATAGGAGGATACAAATACCTGACTTGCAACCAGAAGACTGAGTTCAGTATAGCACTATTTTTTAGAGATATAATTCTGTTATCAGTGAAGGTCTTTCAAGGAAGAATTTGTAAATTTTCAAAATACCTTGTATAAAATACCTTGTTTGACAAAAATTACATTGTTTTGAAGATTTAAAGAAACAAAATATTAACATTAGTCACTTGTAATTTCTTTAAATACTTCAACTGAAACATCTATAGTGGATGCATTTTTTTACGAGAGCACAGCAATGCAAAACAGAGAAACTGAAAGGATATTTTAATTTTATTTCATAAACCTATGGTGTGCTTTCTGGAGCTTTTTTTTTTTTTTTTTTTTTTTTTTTTTTTTGCTATTGTTTGTTTGCCCAGATCTCATTGGCATAAGGAAACACAAGAGGCAGGCCTGTTTTAACCATTTTTCTTATACTGTTGGTTTGGTTCAGATCATTTAGGAGATTGGCTTGTCCCCACAACAGGAGCTGAAGAAAAATTAATTTGGTTAGTTCCAGGTGCAGCTAATGTTCATCAAACAGTTGTAAGTTAGGCTTCCTAAACAGCAAACATTCAATACACAACCTTTAATCTTGAAATCCATCACATTAAGTTAATCACGATTCACACCTTTAATAGTAACTACCCATTTACCACTTTTAACTTTCACTAATGTGATCACCATGAACACACAGTGTGTGTTAAATGCTTTGCAGCATTTGTGGTGGAGAAAGGAAATCTGTTGACACCTCAGTGTCACTGCATTTCCTTTCCCCTAAAGTCTGGGAAGACATGCAAAAGACGACTTTTTGATTAACTTCTCCCCTGGGTGAAGGGAAGATTCTTTGAGAGAAACTGAGACTTTTTTCACCTCTATATGAAGAGTAGAACCACATTTTTTGGTGGATATAAATTTTTTATTACGATCAACCAGTGCAAGAAAAACTGTGTTAAGTATAAATAAAAATATGTAAAATTGTACATTAATTGACACAGCACAAATATTTAATTTAAAATGGTAAATTTGACAATTTCAATTTTCCAAGTATACGTTAATGTATTAAGTCATGTTTACCATTCATGGTACTTGTTAAAATAACACATAGAGTGCTTTTGACAACTGAAGAGACTTCTTATGTTAAAGGTAACATGTTTCGCTTTAAGCAACATTTCACTAGTTCAACAGTCCAGATTTCAATTTCTTTGTGTTTTGCTAAAATATTGAAGTTCAGTTCAATTGATTTAAATTGCACTATTTTGGAACAAAAATCATCTCAAGGCACTTTACATGACAAATATTTCTGATATTTAGATAAATATTTATTAAAAGTTTTTAAA
Source organism: Anableps anableps (assembly GCA_014839685.1). NCBI lineage: Eukaryota > Metazoa > Chordata > Actinopteri > Cyprinodontiformes > Anablepidae > Anableps > Anableps anableps. Next base: position 4,972,689 of record CM026072.1, read on the forward strand.
GAGTGATCTGAACTGCAGACAGTAAAAATTAATCTCTGCATTACGGCTGTTTTGATCAAGTTTTTTTTGTCCCAGATACCAGTCTCAGTTAAATACTGGGTTTAATTAGAAAACTTCGAGTCATGGCTGCAGAATATATCACAATATTAATTTATTCTACACTGGACTATACTACTTTAATCTGAAATCAATGTTTGCAATAAATAATAGATGCTTATAAGTACTACAGTATGTATTAATGCAACACAGCAGTTCCGTAATGCAAACAGTTATTTGACCACATGTTTCTGGAGTCTGCAGCAGGTCATTGTCCTCATCTTATAAGACTTAATTACATTATTTGTGCTACAAGCAGCTCTTCAATTGGTGTTAATTGAAAAATCAATAAATGGTTGACTGTAAGGGCAGCAAGCAGCAGCTTGTTCATGTACTTGTTTGGATCCATCAAACACAAGATCTTTAATTGTGCATGTGCTCTCTGTTTGTTTTCATGTCACTTTATTTGACTTTCTTGTTTCACATTGTGTCAGTGGGGTCTTTTTTTGGTTTCTGTGCTTTTAGTGTTCATGGGTACGTGTCCAGATTGAGTGATCACTCATTAGAAGGTTAAATGGGATCCGTTGTCTGAATGCTATGCTGATTAAGATGAACTGGTCAGGGGCTAGTGGGCACCTGCCATAACCCTGGTTGATCTCATTAATCACGTTCTGACCTGGCCGCTGTCTGGTCCCCTGGACTTCGCTGAGGCCTGGAGGCCTCAATGCTACCCCTTATCCCGGAACTGCAAGCACCATTACCCCTTGGACCTGGAGCCACAGTGACCCATTGAGGCCCCCTCTTCTGTTTAACCCTGGCCACAGCCCTCGCTCTGACCTTTTGAGATGACCACTGCAATAACCCCAAGAAAATTAGAGAAATATAGGAAACTCTTCAGAGATGAGAATTTGACTCTAAAGTGCTACCATTACAACAGAGACTCCTGGCATCATCCATTCCCCCCAAAATGTCTTTTCTATTCTAAAACATTGCTTGGACTACATACTATCAACTATACACTATTGATCTAGATGATAATCCATTAAGACTGGAACTACTTCCTAATCCAGCTCTGAATTTAAGTACAGTAGACAATTTTTTGTCACTGAAATCTTACCTGAGCAAATCCTCAGCAATCAGATGTCCTTTGAAGTCTCTTAGAAACCCCCAAACTGTCCATAGCTCAAAAAAAATAAACATCATAAACTTCTGTATTTTACCTGCAAAATAAAAGAAAGCTTTTAAATGAGCAATGGTTCTACTGCTTAAAAAAAAAAATCATTAATATCTCTCTTTTTGGGCACCTTTAGATGCCCTAAACAGTAAGATTACATGGTTTTAAAGTTCTGAAGTGCAAACAGTGGACTATGCCATAATTGTAGCTTCAGATGTTTTAATAACTGGACCAATAATAATCTGGTCACTCCTTTAGAATAAACCTTCAACCAGACTCCATGTTCAACATATAAACTGCGAAAAAAAAAAAAAAAAAAAAAAAAAAAAAAAAAAAAAAAAAAAAAAAAAAAAAATCAATGAAAGAAAAAAAATCTAGTCTGTGGAAGCCACACACCCCATCTGCCAGCTATAAATGGGATTGAGATTATCATCCCAATTAAAAATGTCTAAATTAAACTGACTCTCCTTGTGTTTTTTGTAATCAGCCCAAACAATGCCAGGAAGTCCTACCAGATAGTGGGTATTATAAGATATTCTTGCTTTTCTGACAAAGATTAAGTGTTTAATGGATGTTTAACCTTTTTAATAGCTATAAAATTTTTGCTACAGTTAGCTTTTGAGTTTTAAGCAAAATGTATTTAGTATGTATTTGAAAATTTGGGGGAAAGAAAAAAAAGAGTCAAACCTGATCTAGTTATAGTTAGCACTAACCTTTTCAATATCTGGGTGGACAACAAGTGAGGTCTAAAGGTGCTTTTCAATCTTGATCCTTGGGCAACCATTATACTTGGAATCTACCTGCTAATAATTAACACCATATTCATTGGAATACCAAGAACCCAGTCTATTTGATCAGACAGCAACAGTACAATAAGCTTAATTTAAAAATGACTTGTAAAAATTTCTAAATCTGATCCTAACACATGACGTAACCTCTTTCTTTGGTCATATTCATGCTCTGTTAATGCAACCCAAGCAGATAACATGCCACTATTCACTAAAATAGCGAACTGAAGCATTACCAACCGTGATCTCCACTCATTTGACGACCTTTGAATGCACAGCACAAGCAGAAACCTGCCAGATAACTCTACAAGCTAGTTCATCTGTCATGATTCACGTTCTGTCCTGTCCATGCTATGTTTAGCATTCATTCAACTCACCTGCCTCGCCTGATTGCTTATCTGTGCCACCTGGTCCCGCTCTACTTAAACACCTCCCAGCCTCCGCCTCCTTGCCAGTAGAGATCCAGCGTTTCATGCCTTGCCTTCTTGTGTTTCTTTGACCCCTTTCTGTCCACGGATCTTCCCCTCCTGCCAAGCCCATTACGGATTTCTTTGTTTCTGGATTTCTGGACCCTGACTCAAGGTCCGCCTCACGACCACCGAGTATTGCCTGTCCCTCAAGCTAAGTCTGCTCTCTCTGCCTTCCCATGTATTACCTCTGCCTGATTATCGTCTAAACCCCTGGTGCTGCGTTTGGATTCCCTTGTGGAGACCTCCATAGTTTCATCCTGAGAAGCAACCAGTTCCCGATTCTGAATAAACTTGATTTTCCTTTACGTACTTCTGTGTGTGGTTGAATTTCCGGGTCTTCCCTGAGTGTCCTTACAGAATAATCTGGCCACTATGGACCCGTCACCCACACAGGAGTGGCGTTCTAGTGTTGAAGGTGCAATTAACCGTCTGGAGGCAAACATTCAAGACATGATAAACAGACTTGTTAGGATCCCCTCCTCTCCTCCCCCAAAGGGTGCCCCTCCCCCTGGCCTCGAAGCCGCTACGTCTGGTTTCCAGGTCTCACCCATCTTTGAGCCCCGCCTGTCTCCTCCGGAGGTGTTTAAAGGTGAGCAGAGTCAGTGTCGTCCCTTCATTACTCAGTGTGAGATCATCTTTGAACTTCAACCGTCATCTTTTCCCACTGAACGCGCTAGAGTAGCCTATGCTATTTCCCTCCTTTCGGGAAAAGCCAAGTTATGGGGGACTGCAGAATGGCAGAAGGACTCCCTCATTTGTTATCGGTTCCAGGACTTTTCCAAGGAACTAATCAGGATCTTTGATCCTGTTCTGCCTAAGAGGGAGGCTGCACGTGGGTTGCTCAGACTCAAACAAGGCAGGAGGCGAGTAACAGAGTACATAATTGATTTTCATGCTCTTTCTTCAGGAAGTGACTGGAACGATGATGCACTATGTGACGCGTTCTATCAGGGTCTCAGTGAGAAGATAAAGGATGAGCTGTCTACCCGTGACGCTCCCAAGGGTCTGGAGGAACTGGAGACTTTGGCCGCCAGAATTGATGCGAGGCTCCATGAGAGAAGGTTGGAGAGGAGGTCTTCCAGTCGTACTTACCATGTTGAATCTGTTTCCAGATCACAGCCATTAGTCATGGCTCCACCTTTGAGTTCTTCACCCACCTCTCCGGGAGAGGAGCCTATGCAGACTGGTCGATCTCGCCTGTCCCCACAAGAGAGAGAGCGGAGACTTAAGAGAGGCCTTTGTTTCTATTGTGGTGGAGAGGGTCACCTACTTAGTCGGTGTCCAGTTAAAAGACCAGGCTCAGCAGGAGGTAAGAGGCTCCTGCTGAGTCAAAAATGATGGCAATCCTCTTCGTTCTCTGTTCAGGCCACTCTCCAAGCTGATTGTCTAACCAAGCAGCTCTCGGTCTTTATTGATTCAGGAGCAGACACATGTTCATGGTCTTGCCGAATCTCTGGGCATCCAACTCATACCTACCTCTAAGCATCTTGAAGTTTTGGCTATTGACGGCCATGTACTGCACCAGATCACCCATGAAACAGGTCCCATTAGGTTCAGTATCTCCGGGAATCACCATGAACTCATTGCATTCTTGATAATAAATTCCCCTGGTCCCCTGTCATTTTGGGGGCCACTTGGCTAAGAAAACACAACCCCCACATTGACTGGGTTAAGGGCGAGGTGTTGGGCTGGTCACCATCTTCCAATTTCACTTGCCTCTTAGCAGCCTCGGTTCCCTATTATGTCCCTATCTCGGGACAGGAGTCCTATCCCGACCTTTCCAAAGTACCGGCTGTTTACCATGACCTTCGGGAAGTCTTTAACAAGCACCGCGCCACTTCCCTTCCACCCCACCGACCCTATGATTGTGCAATCGATTTGCTTCCTGGTACCTTTCCTCCCAAAGGCCGTCTATACTCCCTCTCGGGTCCAGAGGATAAGGCCATGAGGCATTATATCAGTGACGCACTCAAGGCAGGCATCATTCGCCCTTCATCCTACCCAGCTGGTGCAGGTTTCTTCTTTGTGGGCAAGAAGGATGGTTCCTTGAGACCCTGTATTGACTACAGGGGATTGAATGATATTACAGTCAAGAATCGTTACCCACTTCCCCTAACGAACACTGCCTTCGACTTGATTCAGGGATCCACAGTTTTTACTAAGCTCGATCTTAGAAATGCCTACCATCTGGTCCGTATCAAGGAAGGGGATGAGTGGAAGACGGCTTTTAACACTCCAACAGGTCATTATGAATACCTGGTAATGCCCTTTGGACTATCCAACGCTCCTGCAGTGTTCCAGGCTCTTGTCAGTGATGTCCTCAGGGACATGGTCGGTTGTTTTGTTTATGTTTATCTGGATGACATCTTGATTTTTTTTTTTTCTAAGGATCTCACTGCCCATCAGACTCATGTCCATTCTGTCATTCTCCGCTTGCTGCAGAATAACCTGTTTGTCAAGGCAGAAAAGTGCGAGTTTCACAAATCGTCCACTTCATTCTTGGGTTTCGTCATCTCTCCTAACAGGATTTCCATGGACCCCAGCAAGATGGATGCCATCAAGAATTGGCCCCGCCCACAAGACCGTAGACAACTTCAGAGATTTCTGGGGTTTGCTCATTTCTACCGACGGTTCATCCGTAATTTCAGCTCTGTTGCCTCTCCACTTCATGCTGTTACTTCATCCAAGTGCAAGTTCGTTTGGGGTAAGAGTGCTGCTGAGTCCTTCTACCGGCTTAAGAGGGCCTTTTCCTCTGCTCCTGTCCTCCGCGCACCGGACCCTTCCCGCCAATTCATTGTAGAAGTGGATGCTTCTAACTCAGGGGTGGGAGCTGTACTCAGCCAGAGGAGCACTGATTATAAGATTCACCCATGTGCCTTCTTTTC